>JANEYF010000173.1:0-143310 GCA_029963845.1 Rhamnusium bicolor | reverse complement strand
TGAGAAGTTGTGCAATAGCCAACAAAAGTCTAACAAGTAATTTCTGATGCCTCTAAAGACCCTCTTCCGAAATTCGTGCTCAAAAACTATTTATCTTGTTGGAATGACTCATCTCATTTTTGAGAGCCTTGGACTCCGCACTAATCCTTAAGATATCGAATATGGCTCGTACGTCCACAGAAATAGGATCCGATATAAATCCTAAGCAATAATTAATTCTCTGAACGTCCATGGAATTAAATCGTTCGCTAGCATCAATGGCATTAAAGGGAAGGTGGTTGTCAAAGCACCATGAGTTTTTTCTAGGTCTAAGCTTTTCCTGAAGATTTATATCACAAGAATAATCTACCTCACAAAATTTTTTTAGATCATCTGTTTTTAAAATAAATGTACACCCAAGTTAGCTCGTAATTATTAATAAAAATCACAAACACGATAATTCTCAGAATCGAGCAACGGAGATGTTAGTTGCACAATGATAAACCATAATTTAGTATGGCAAACCATTTAGAGAAGTCAGTGTTGGTGATGTCTATCTGATCTTTCCGATCAAGGATTAGTAGCATAAGTTTAATAAATTAGTAACAGTTGAATGTCTTCCAATGACACTATATTGTTCCAGAATGTTAATTATTGAGGTGGTTTGATAAAACACTGTGAATACAGGGTGTCCACTTAATGCGTATTTGTACCATAACCCCGTAACTATAATAGATAAAAACAAGTCAAAACAAAAGTTATTCAGCATTCACCATTGCACATTTTAAAAATATTTTTAGTCATACAGGATGTTTCGTTTGATTGGGTAGTAGTCAACTTTGTTAAGTTGAAAACAAACATCCTATATATTATATTTGATTAGTGAACGTCAAGAGTTTTTCAGTGAACTAACATAACATGTCCTTTCTTTAAGCGGTTCAGGGAATTATTTGAAATATAAAAATTTTGACTGATATACACTTTTATAAGAAACGTTGTATTCTTTTTTAATTTGAAATGCTTTCAAATGTTTCGATGTAGTAGTGAATTACAATAGAAAAGGGTTTTCAAACTATGTATCCGGTTTTAGATTTTTTTCTACAGGATGTCTATAATTTTATGTTAAACTTGAAGATTTAAAAATCTCCAATAACTTTGTTATTTCTAATGGAACACCCTGTATGTTATTACATATTTGATTAGAGAACTCCCAAGAGCTTTCCGACGACCTACCATACTTGATATTAGTTTTCAATGGTTTTGAGGATATGATCATTTATGTCAAAATTTTAAGAAACAAAAAAACAAGTTTCCTATTTTTGATAAATTTTATGCAGAATTTTTAATTACCAATAAATAAAGACATTATTATACACACATAACAGATATTTAAATCAGGAGTCAATAAATGAATTTAGGACACTATTTAATTCAGAATATCTGTATCTTAATAGCAGCGAAGACATAGATCAAACCTTTCAAGTTTTCTGGGATCATTTTTATGGTGTTTTCATGTAGTATTTCCAAACAAAAGGATTATTATCCACCCCAAAGTGTCATTAACAAAATTATTGTTACGTGTTTGCTATCCACACAAACACCTACACTCGTAAATTCGTTGACTAAAAGTCCAGGTAACACTTACTCACCACTTTATTTACCAATTAACAATTAATAATAATAGAATAATAACTATCTTAATTATAATCACAATTGAACACCTATAAGTCTCTTTCTTGTTTCTTCTTTACTCGTTCATGTTTAACTTAAGACTGAGTCTCGACCCACCGTGCGTCTTGTTGATATATCCATTCACATGGTCTAGAACATTCCGGAATATTCCCGGCTATTCTCGCACAATTCCAGTCTCATCTAACCAGTCTACACAGTCCAGTGGCGTAACACTGTTTCCTCCTTAAGCCTGAACGTCCCGATCAGGCAATTCATTGTTCCTTGCATACTGGGCTAGTCTTTCTATATGCACCACCTTCATCTTTGATTTTGGACTTTGCTGAATTCGGTATACAACGTCGTTTAGTCTGGTGATGACTGTGTATGGTCCTTACCTAGGGCGGGTGATGCTTCGGGGACCTGCTTTTCTTTCGTTCTGGGTTATATAGCCAAACCAACTCTCCTACCTGGTACCCTCCTAAATTAGCTTTAAGATCACAACGAGCCTTCATACGGTCTCTTGTTATCGTAATTCACTCAAAAGGAGCCCTGGCATTATATTGCTTAGCCCCCTGTATTTGTGGCCCCATTCTTGCCGCGCAAACTTCACATTGACGGCACCCAGCCTCCACATCTTGACGACTGTTTATCCAGTAGAAATGTTCTCTTACTTTTGTCAGGGTTTTGTTGATGCAAAATGTCCGCCAGACGTTTCATTATGCACTTGCTGAAGTACATTTGCTACGTGACACCTGGGGATTACCAATTTCAATATAACTTTCCATCCATCTGGACTTTTCCATGCTCTCTCAGCAGTCCATCCTCTACTCTAAGGGAATTCCATTGTGCCCATAATGCCTTCAGCCCCACTGATTTATTTGAAATGTCCTTTCAATCGGGTCGGGTTCCTCTTTCTTTCCATTTCAGAATAGGACTAGTTTCCTTATCGTTTAATTGCGCTTCTCTTAACGACTCTTTTGTCCAATAATACGAAACATCAATCTTAACGGTTTTCATTGTTTAGTACTTTTCGCTGTTTTTCCTCACGGTGACAAGGCTTGTAGTCTTCTGACACGGTCTTTTGGAAAGGCCATGTGCTACATTCCCGAAGCACCAGCTCGGCAGTTTACCTGAGGATTCTCCATTCCTGACATTTACCCTCTCCAGGGATGCCTGATGACAGTTACTCCTGAAGATGGCTCCACTCTGCCACACTTATAACAGCGAATGCCTCCTCCACTCTGTCTCCCACTACTTTACTGTTGGTTTTGTCTCGGCTGGAGATACGAATTTTATTAGTAGTTGCATGGTCTTTTGTACTTCGGACATTACATCTTGAATGTTGAGCTCATGACAGTTTCTTAATATCCCCAATTGCCACGCTGTAACAGCGGTTACCTCCATTCGGGCTACCGCCATTTTGTTGTTCTCGTCTCGTTTGGAAATTCATCTTTGTCAATAGTTGTGCGATCAACTTTTGTAACTCTGGTAATACGACTTGCAATGTTTTATCTGCCGGGGTCTCTTCCACACAGCCATGGCTCGCACTCTCTGGTCTGATTGTGTGGTATCCTCATAGGCAGTCTCAATCTCAAGGGTTTGTAGTGAAGCATCCCAGACCTGGGCTGCTTCATCGCGAATAAATTTCCTATAATTTGTACATAAAACTAAATTATTCCCAAGCATTTATATCATTAAAATACAAATTCATTATTACATGAAAAGGGTTAAATCATTTTCTTATAATTTTGGCAGAAAACGTATGCATTCAGCTAAGTAAAAGAACACATAGTATTCATTTAATATTTTAAAACATTCAACAAAACTGTACACAATCTCAAAGCATTCTTTAGTCAAGAGGAAATAACATAAACAAACCAACGTAAACACATAGGGTTGTAGGAGTTTTACTAAGAAATTCAAATGCTGTAAACATAGAGGTCATTATATTATTTCTCACCTAAATGTATCATGTGGGTAAAGCCAAAATCGGAGCAGTTGCCTATCTCCGTCTAACTTGGCAGGCTTATACCACGAATTCACTCACGGGAAATCATATATAAATACGCGAGTCGGCTTACGATCGAGGTCACATCTCTGACAGCCCCAAGCTATACGCTTTGGTTCTAACGAACCGGCTACAAAGAGATTGTCCAGTTCTACGTGGCAGACTCGTGCCCCACATCTGACTACCCCAAGCTTTTAGCTTTGGTTCGAAAGAAACCAGTATGAAGAGTTTGTACGACTCTCTGTAATCTAGCTGTGCACTAGGTCGACTCTGACAGCTACAAGCCTATGCTTTTGTCCTGAGGAGTCGAGAAATAAGAGTGGCCCTGTCTTGCCTTTATAACTAGCATTGGGCGCCGCGCTGCATTAGCGTGCGCTGTGCCGCCGACACCGCCGTCGACATGGAGGCGAGTAACTCAGGCGTTACTCAGGAATCCGGGGAGTGGGCCCCGCGGGAACTCTCCGTGTATACTAGAATTGGTAAGGATGTCACCTAAATAATTATTATACTGCGTTGCCATTTGCTACGTACTCGAGTCCAGTAAAAAGATCATAAAATTAAGGCAATTTCTTTGTTTCGAGTAAAATGGCAACGCTAACCAAAGTACGACTCTATATGCTTGGGTTTCACGGTTTTTAACAATATCTGCCCGGTGGTACCTACATCGGATTTATGATAGGGCCTTTTTGTTATAATGCGCTGCTCATTTCATGTTTACTAATAATTAGAACAGTCAATATTAATTCCGATAATCATTGGAACTTTTTCTTTATTTTTCAAGTCAGGTCTAAATAAGATAATATACCCAAAAAATTTAATGTCAGTTGAATCTGCAATGTTTGTAACTTCATCAGAAGTGCATTACCCTTATGTGGATCAGAGTGCCGCTGTCGGGGAGACGGTGAAACCGGCTTAGCAAAAACATGCGGTTGTCTGGGCATACCTTCAATCTCTCAGCAGGGGTCCAGGCCCAGCCAGCCAGTATACACCGATTAATGATTTATGGCTACTGCTCCCGCAAAGCGTGCCACAACACAGGCGGCGACGGCCAAATTAACAAAATAATACGGGCAGTGCTCGTCATATGTCGGGGTTCCGCATGTCCGTGAGCTTAAAATAATACGGGCAGTGCTCGTCAGATGTCGGGGTTCCGCATCTGCATCGAAAGCTTAAATAATACGGGCAGTGCTCGTCATATGTCGAGGTTCCGCATATGCATCGAATCTTCGTTGGCCAAGCGTCAATTGTGTTTGTGATACTGTTTATGGTAGCACCAGCCCGCGAATTAAAAACAAGGCATAGTTTGTCGGCCTCTGGCCGGTTCATGTGACAGGAGACACCCTGTTCCGCATACAAGGGAGGTTTCTCTTGCACCCATATGTAGAGTTCTACATATGTCATTTAAACTACGAAGCGGAGGTTCCGCGCACGTAACCAGGTTTGGTTACATTGCAGGTTCCAACTAGCTCAATGGCTATGTATTTTCGTGGACTGTTGTCCACTGTACATGTAACAAGGTTTGTTGTTCATGTGTTTTATAATCTATTTCTTGTAGACAGTTGTCTCAGTATAGAAATAAAAGGTGTACAAACGGTATTTGAGTTTTCTTGACTTATTTCTACTTTCAGGTACAAAAGTGAATTCTAAGCACATTAATAATAATAAACATAAAGTCAAATTTTATGTTGAGTACTCTTTAAAACAGATATCAGTGCAGTGCAGGTTAGGGGTCATAATCATTACTACAGGTATACCAATTAAAAATGAAAGCAAATTAAATCTTATAAATGAAACAAAGTAATACCAAACTTTATAAACGTACCTGTGAGGTTACAATAACACAACAAATTTAGGGGTCCTACCACTAAAAACTAGACGATCACGAAAAAGGCCAATCAATTAAATCAGTATTACCCGTCGCTTCACGACAGGTGAGACTTAGAGATAAAATAGAAATTAAATAATAAATATACGAGGGGGGTTGGGCTGTTACAGTAGTAACGCCTCATTACTTCGTTTGTGCCTGGCTAACTTAAGGATTCGCTTAACCTCCCGGTCTCTTACTCTATCAATAAATGCAGCAACTGCTAATTGTTGTTGAAACTCTAATGGTGCATCAGATAGGCTAAATGGGCTAACATCGACGGCAGCCTCGAACTCCTGTAGGTTTTCTCCACCCCATTGTCTGCGTGTTTTCAGCTGAGCCTGATATATTTGGGTGAAATATTGGTCGCCATATCTTGGTTCTAATTCTGCCTGCAGAATGTTAAAGTTTTATTGCTATGCTGTAGGAATGTCTGGAGTAAGTCTAATGCTTGGCCCTTAGTGCTAATAACAGTGCTGTTGCCTTTTCTTCATCGTTCCAGCTGCTTCTGAACACGCAGCTGCCTCGAACTGTCTCTTATACTTGACCAGAACTTTGAGAATACAATGAAGGAAGGTGGTTGTAACCTAGTACAGTACAACAGTACCAACTGGCCACCCTTTTTCTCACTGTTGTTTGAGTTGGCTGTTCTCCTCTGACTTCACTGACTTCTTCTTTAACTTCACTAACTTCTTCTTTAACTCATTAACTTTATCCTCGACTTCACAAACTATCCCTGCTACTTCAGTGACTTTTTTGATAACATCTCCTTTCAATTTTTCAGTGAGGGAGAAGACAGCTGCCTGCTGTTCATCTAGGTTTCTTTTGAAATTTTCTCTTTCCGCGACTCGCGACTTTTCTTGATCTTCAAACATTTTTCTTGTTCTTTCTGACGTTTCTTTCTTGTTCTTCTTTTTCTTTATGTCGTCTTATTTCTAGGCCTTCCATCATTTTTGTTAAGTCTTCTTTTCTTCCTGGTGTTTTCTATCTTGTTCTTCTTTTTCTTCTTTGCGTCTTCGCTCTTGGTCTTCTTTTCTTCCTATCGCCTTCTCTTGTTCTTTCTTCTTGTTTTCTTTCTTGAGCTTCATAATTTTTCTTTGTTCGTCTTTCTCTTCTTGTCGCATTCTCTTGATCTCGAAACAGCACTAGAAAGTCTTATTTAGAGTTTATGTTACTTTTGTGTTGACAAAATTTACTTATCTCCATTAATTGTGCAATGGAATGTTCGAGAACTTTCACGAAATGTCACTAATAAGCCTTGTTTTGAGTCTATAACACATTCCCGTTAACACAATTCACGTATCTTCTGTGGTTTCAAATCGAATGTTCTAGAATTTTCACGAAAAAGTCACTTAGAGTCTTATTTTTAAGTCTATAACACGTTATTGTTGGCAGCACTCGCGTATCTGCTGCGGTTTCTAAATCGAATGTTCTAGAAACTTCTCGGAAATCCACTTTAAAATCACTATTCAGTCCAGAAATAGTCCTCTAAACACTGTCCTGTAGCTTAATTCTCAGTGTTACCACCACTTTCGACAGCAATTCGCTACGTGTTGTTGCTATTTACAAAACACCTGTACTCGTAGATATCGTTCGATTGAAAGTTCAGGTAATACTTACCACTTTACTTACTTTAATTAACAATAACAACACTACATGAATAACTTCTTAATTAATAATTACAATTGAACACTTATAAGTCACTTTCTTATTTCGCCTTTCACTCGTTCACGTTTAACTTTGGACTGAGTTCGCCCACTGTGCATCTTAGTTATACATCCATTTAGAACATCCAGAATATTCCCGCCATTCTCTTACAAATCTAGACTCATCAAACTAGTCTTCACAACTGTCCAATGGGGAAACATTACATTTTTCGGATAACCTTGAAAGCACAGGCATATGATCTCAAAACTTTAAACTGGTACAGAAAACCACTGAGGATTTGATCCTAACGAAAGATATAAAGCTTTGAAAACAAGTAAGCGTATCAATTAAACTTGAAAAAGAAGAAAAACTTTTTCCAATATTTGATTCTTCTGCAAATAAAACTAAAACTCTTAAGGGTAAGTAAATAAAAAATTAGGAATCGAAACAAGAAGCAATAAATTAATACAAACTGTTTGTGACGATGAAGTTATAACTGACCCAAGTAAAATGTTAAATGTTTTTGGTGATTATTTGCCGATGAATTTGCATAACATAAATATTAATAAATAAATCCATTTATCTTGGACAGTTTCGTTTTATTAAAAACAACAAAGATTATACCAGTATATAAAAATGAGCATCAAGATATCGCAAATTATATATCAGTATTAAGCGCCTTTTCCAAGGTAATAGAAAAAGCCATGCAGGGCAGTATCACTTTTAAACAGAAATAATTTGTTAGCAAGTTGTCAACACGGTCTTAGAGACGGGGATCCAACGAAACGGCTGGAGTTCTACCCTATTGACGAGGAAGCCCGATCAGGGCATGTATGTGACGGGATGCTCTTTGACCTGGTTCAGGTCCTTTTATACCTTAGATCCAGAATTTTATCAAGTAAACTCTCGTATTTAGGTATCAGAGGATCCATAATTACTAGCTGGACTCTGAAACTTAGTAACCAATAGACTACTTTAACTGCAAGAATGGAGATACTCAACCAGATCACAGTGACCTTAAATCCCCACAAGGTCGCATACAGGTCCACTGCGGTTTCTGCGTATATGGCAATGACCTCTCCAGAATCCAGAAAGGACTCATGGCAACAGGTACATGGACGGATGATAACAGTCATAGTTTCAATACCGTCAGTAAATGATATGTTATGAATCAACTAGGTTCTTAGCTTTGTTTAATAAATGGTGTGAAAGTAACAATAATCGTCATAAATAAAGGAAAACAAATTAGTTAGTGTCTAACGTCCAGCTTTAGAAGTAACTAATTTGGAGCACATTCGTTGTAGATTAAATAAAATGGTTTGAGGAACTTTAAAATTCCAGACTTGATTAAAATAATTTTGTTAAACTGTCGGCAGTGGCCTGCAGCGTGGCGCTACTGAACCCCGGTGTATGTAAAAGTATTCCGTTGAGTGCGCGCGGGGGGGGGACGAAAGATGTTTTTGGATCGCTTTAGCGCGCAAACGGCTGATAATGCTGAACGGCAGCCCACTAAACCAAATAACATCACAAACACGTGAAAATGTCGTTACATTAATGACTGTGACGTCGTCATTTGCGTTGTCGTCCACGTCACAATCACGTTACAGGGACGCATAATATCCGCAGGCAGCCACGTCCCAAGAATGACCTACTTAATTACCATTTTATAACCACTAAAAACACGCTTTTGACAGGAACTTAATAACAATAAAAATATTTATCAGTATCAATTTAACTGTATTAACCAGACAATTTTAATTATATATAAATAATTTATAGCACTACAAAGAAACGGAACACAAATTACTAATATAAAAAAAAGCCCCTGCTTTTTGCCTTGATAACAATTTAGTAAGACAGTTATTTTATTAAATCATGATCTAAACCAGTGGCGGCTGGTGGGTTTAGGTAATACCATATTCAGTATTGCAGCATACGAAACCTAGCACTATTTTAAGGCCTGACTGTCAGTACTGAATGAAGGAGTCTTGCAGAAAAAAAAAATAAAAAAAAAATAAAAGAGTTGCAAAATGTGGGTTTCACGCCGGATTACTCCTGGTCATTAGTAAAATATTTGCAACCTATTTTTTTTTTCGTAATCAGAAGGAACATTTTATCACCTCGTTTTTTTTGGTTTTTGAAAATTTTGATTTTTTGCAAACTTATGACATTTTGAAATTTAAGTTCTTCATTGTGTACATTTCAAAATTTTAACTAAAAAAAAAAATCAAAATTTTCGAAAATCAAAAAAACGGGGTGATAATGTTCCTTCTGATTACGAAAAATAATAGTTTGCAAATATTTTACTAATGGTTTAGAAACAATCAGAAGTGCCAATACATTTTTAAACTTTTTCCTCAAATTTTCCATTTTTTTCAGCAAAACTCTCATTCAATACTGATAGTCGTGCCTAAAAATATTGATTGAGTTCCATGCTCCAATACTGAGTGAAATATGGTATAATCTAAATCCACCAGACGCCACTGATCTGAAGTATACCACAGAATTGACTTTCATGGCCGTTGTTTTTTTGGGAAACAGCCATGTTGTAATGTTGATGTTCATTTCTTGAGATGCCAACTCCTAGGCGGTGAAGCTACTCACATCCTAGTGGATGGTAGGAGTGGCACAGTAATATGTGGTTGTGATGACATATTATGCCACATTTTATTTTATATTTAACACATCATAACTACTCGTTTTTGCTGGAGATATCAGACGTCCACAAATACCGTATCATTTTTATACGGAATTTGTAAACGTGGAATCAGGTGGAATCGTTAAACAGAAAATCCACTCACATTTTAGTCACAATTTCATACTAATCAATAAGTCGCAATGAACAACTGAAAATTCAATCACTTTGGAGTCCTAATGTCATACTAAGTAGTGACCGTGAATATACCACTATAAATCACTCACTTAAGAGTCATGATTACGACTTAGTTGAGTTTTTGGTTTAATCAATCACTTTGCGCCATCACACTGTAGTGCGAGTTCCTGAAATGACCATCAATAAAATAGGTAAATCTAGTTCATTTTCTAGTGTTATTTGTCCTGCTCGCTGATTTTGACGATAAGTAATGACGATGACTGATGAGATGACTGATAGTGATGGATGACACAATATTACATTTACTTTTTCATTCAATTTACAATGAGTTTTCTTAGTCTTACGACAGAAGCCAAGTCAAGCTCAGGCTATCCTAGCTTTCCTTTGTTTTATGTTTGTTGGTTCGTTTCTGTCTTCGGTTTATATAAATATTTTGCGCCTTATACTTTGTGTTTTGTACGATACAGCTTATTTTTCAGTGGGTTTATTTTATATACCTACTATTATTATAAAGTTTCACGTTTCATTCTGTGTGCCGTGTGGTTTAAATTTCGTTATATTACGTAACGTATAATTTTTCTATTAGTAATTAATTAGAATATGATAATTATTCAATTTAATAAGCCTACGGGATAGGAACGAAATGTTTTATAAATAAGTGGTCGATATTTATAAAAAAAAACTTTCCGATTTAATTTTATTTAAAAATACCAAATATGGGTAACCTAAAAATGACAGAATAGTCTTTGTATTTACAAATAACAGTGATATAGCCGCCGATTGTAGAAAGTGGATATTGTGGAACACATTAAATATTATTATTAATTATAATTATATATGCTACATGTCATGAGCATGCATCTTAATGCTTTAGAAAAAATTTCCAAAGGAAAAGAAATAGTGTTTGCTTCCTAACATCTTCCTAAATAAATAGGATTCTCATCATAAAAATTACAATTTGATGTAGAGGGTGTCTAAAAAACAATCTGTTAAAATTGCTAAAGTGGAAGGTTGCTTTGTTTTTTCATGTTACATTGAAATGCCAAATAGAAAAGTTCAGAAGGTAGAAATAGTCCTAAATACAAAATTCGATAGTGTTAAACTTAACATATTCCACATGTTAAAAACAAGTGTCAAAAAATCTTGGCAACTTATTCAGATGAAAATTAAAGAAGGAATTAATGGTGTGTTTATTGTTTACTTATTTTTCATATTCTACTAAAATAGCAAACGATATATAAACTTCTGGAGAATATGATTAATTTGAAAATACAAATGGATGTACTTGATTCAAAAGTTGATTTGATATTAGAGATGATGTCAATCAACGGACGTAATCAACTGGAATTCAATGAATTAACTGATAAACTACCATTAAGGAAAACTGAGGACATTTATATTTGAAGAAAAACCAATCAGGGAAAATTACAAAATACAATTGGTCAAACTTATTCTCCTGTTAGGTCAAACAATTATTTCTAATAATAATTGTTTTAGAGAAATATGCTCCAGATTGTGGGAGGATACGATGTAGGAAAATAAGATGTTTATTCAGAATATTTCATGGTGATGTAGCTGCACATTGCTCACGGACAGGGATAAAAGGGAATTTTAAAATCAAGATTTAATAATCATTGAGGAAATGAAAGTAAGTTTTGTAATCATAAATGATAATTGTTATTGTAACCGGATAAAGCCCCCATACACCTGCGAACAAATTGCGCAACAGAGGCTGTTGTGCAAACAATTGTATAATGTATGGTGTTGTTTGACGTGCTGCACAACTAGTTGCAGAAATTCAAACTTGGTTGAAATTAATTGCACAACGTGTGGCGTTGCGCAACTATTTATTGCATCGTGTTTGGGCTTTGTGAACTCAACTGAAGTTCTTTGAGGAGATTTGAGTGGTTAAAACGAGATCTTTCTCATCCACTCTTTCATCTACACTCTCTGCTTCCTTTTTCTTTTTTTAACATCAACATCCGACGCAAGAGCAATTATTATAGAAAATTAGCCGGTATCGTCAGACGGCATGTTTCCGTAGGTATACGACAAAAGCAACTGAAGTTTGTATAAAATTGCGCAGTGTATGGGTGACCTTGGTCGCACAACAATCTGTTGTGCAACGTTAGTTTACGCAATTTGTTCGCAGGTGTATGGGGGGCTTAAGAGTGGGAAGCATGCTTTAGTGTTACCACTTTTTCCGCGATGCAATAATCATGCATACACACGCACTTACTTTTATTTCACTTTATCGTTACGATCATTCTTTAGGTAATAATTTGGGCCAATTTTTATGACATCTGCACATTGTGATATGGTGATTCATGTCTGTATTGATATTGTCATTGTGAAACAGATGTTCGATAATTGTTAGGAATGTGTCAGTAACCGTAAAGTAAGTTAAATTTTTTTTAATCTGATTTTTTTAATGTGAGTAAGTATTAAATATTAATTCTGAACGAATCTAGAAAATTAAATAGGAAACCTGATAGAAATAAAATAGACAAAAAATTAATCGCTGTTTCATGTAATACAATAGCGCCATATTTTATTTATATAGAGATGTCCTATAAGTCAGTATAGTAAAGTGAATTAAAAAAGAATTCTTAAATTTTTGAAAAAGTGAAATATTTAAAATTTATATTTGATTTTAAATTTTCGAAATTTTTTTTAGATAATGTAAGAAGAGTATTCCCAGTTATCTCAGATTTAAAATTCGAAAGGATTGTAAAAGATTTCTTCCATTATATAGAACAAAGAAAGAATAGGGAAATTTATAAATCATTCATGATTATTTTGCATCCAAATTTGTTCTGGACTAGTTACATATTTCACCTTGTATTAGTGGCAGTTGGTGAAATTTAGGTCATATATTATTAATTTGGAGCATAGACCCAAGCGATACTATAGCAGCATAACTATCAAGGCTAAATGAAATTTTTGCAAAAGGAAATTGAGATTGAAGTTTGCGAAAAAAGTTGAAAAAATTGTGTGCCTAACCAGGTTATTTTTTAAATAGTCTGTAAAATATTTGCAACAGATTTTTTTTCAGAATTAGGTGAAAAATGATGTATCGAAAGATTTAAAATTTTATCAAAAAATATTGCATTTTTATAAAAGGTACACCGTTTTGAAATTTTATTTTATATTTATTTTTTCACTGCAAATTTTAAAAACGTGTAACTGTAAAAAAAGCAATATTTTTTTATGAAATTTGAAATCTGTCAACATATTTTCCACCTGACACTGTCAAAAAATGGTTTGCAAATATTTTACAAATTGTTTAAAAATTAATCTGGGTAAGCACACAATTTTTTCAACTTTTCTCGCAAATTTCAATCTCATTTTTTTTCTGCGAAACTTCCTAATTTAGTCTTGATAGTGATGCCTTAAAGTATCGCTTGGGTCCCATGCTCGAATGTTAATATGTTGTATATAGAATTTGGGAACTGACTGTCAGTTTGATAGGACAATACTGCTTGTACAATTTTTCATTAAAATATTTCAGTGGTCAAATTTAATTGTGCTTTCACAAAAATATTAAATAAAAAAATTTTTAACTGAATATATTTATTGTTCGAGTCAGCAACTAGCTATTGAGCTTAAACTACAAAAATATTTACTAATACAATATCAGTCATTTAAATATTAGTACCCTACAGAATTCATTATTTTTTTTGTTTTAATATTTTAAAATCATGTTGCCCTACAAAAATATGTGCCAGCTTGACATGAAAAAAATGCCTCGGCTGAGCTTAGGGTAGCCATAGTTCAAGTTTTCAGCCTATTAGTAATTTGACTTGGTTTATTTGGAACAGAACTAACAGATTTTATGTAGTAAATTTTAATTATTATAACTTATAGCCATAGAGGCTGGCTGACCAGCACGGGTTGCAAAATGTACCACATAAGCCGTTATTTTTTTATGAACGTGTTTAATTTTATGTTATCACTTGCAATATAATTTTAATTTTTCTATCTAGAATGTTAAATTTAAAATGATACCTCCCTAACTCAGCTAGTTAATTTATAAAGGCCTCCCAACTATGAAAATTGAACATTTTAATTTAAATACAACCAGTTTAAGGTCCTTAATAAGGCCAAGAGTCTGGGTAAACCTGTGGCCGTGCATTTGAGACACCTTGCCATTTCTACGTTGAAGGTGATTTGTGGCCTAAAGCTTGTGAGGTTTTTTGATCACAAGTTTGGATCTGTTTTGCAGAGTAATATAGTAAGAGATGAAATTATGATGGGCTGTGCACAACAACCGGTAAGGTTATTTTGACAATTATAAAAACTAGGTGGCAAGCCTTCTTGTGTTAGTGGGCCGTGTCCACTGGAGTAATGCATACAATTTGATTTGCATTAATTCGCACATCTGTTCGTTTCCGAAACTTTAAGTGTAAAGCATCTTTGACTTTTTTAATATTACCGATACATTTGAACTGTATATTAAAAGTGTACAATTTTTGTCATTAGTTAATTTGGCGATTGCTAATTTTGTTTTTTGTATGACTTTAGTTTTTAAGTTCATTAGAAATCTGGCCAACTACTCACTTTCCTACCTGAGAAGACAGTCCAAATGTCATGCTAATTTTGAATATAGGTATTGGTTTATAAATTTTGTTTCATTCCTTTAAATAAATTTTAGCTTATTAATTTAAATAATAAGGCAAGAAAACGCCTCAAACTTTTCGTATGGACATCGTACTATGGCCAGATCTAAATTTCCACATAAATGGTTTTAAAATCAGTTTGTCAAAAGATACAAAATTTTTAGGAACTATTGTTGATCAATGAGTGGATTTTACAGCTCAAGTCAACAATGTTTGTTCAAAATTATGTAGGGCAATGTTTGCGATCGTCAATTTAAAAAATAGCATAACGGATGATTAACTTTTAAATGTATATTATGCCCAGGTATATTTAATTATTTGTTACAACATAATTGTATGGGGCCAATTTACCAATGTCTGTCGATTTTTCATTATATAAAAACTTATAATACGTTTGATTTTTAATTTAGACAATAGATAATCTTGTAGAGATACATTTAAAAATAAGGGAATTTTGACTTTCTCATCCATATATTTATTTAAGCTATTGTGCAATATATTTTCTAAAAAAAGACACTCTGACAAAAAATAGTCATTTTCACCAATATTCTACCAGAAACAAATATGAATTTTGTTTGAAAAAAATGTATTCATTCCCACTATCAAAAATCACTACTCTATGCTGGATGGATCTAAGTATTTCAATATGTTGCCAGAACATCTCCAGTATATTAGAGTTTTCAATGAATTAAAAAAAATAATAAAAGTATTTCTTATCGAAAACTGTTTTTATACGAATTCACGAAATCACGACGGAATTCACTTCTCATAATTAAATATTGCAAATATTAATTTCTTTAATATAATTATATGTGTATGTGGTGTTTTTGTTGTGTTGTCAATATACATTCAATGATTGTGCTATATGCGAACTAAATTGTTTCATAATAAGTATCATTATCATAATAAGTTTTTATACATTGTGTATGTATGTATGTATTTGTATACAATCGTTACTTATTTGTCATTTATTTATTAATCATAATGACTATATTACTATGTTATGTTTATAACTATGTTTTATTCTATATTTTTAAAGTTATTATGTGAACTTTTTATTTCATAATATGTGTTTTTATACATTTTGTATATATGCATTTGTATACAATCGTCAACTATTAGTCGAAAATGGAATTATGCTATACAAGCAATGCATTTCTGTCCACTAACGCGACTGTGATGTAACTCAAACGAAACCAGTCGCTATTGCATACAATATATGGTAAAAAACAGTTCTTTCTGGTTTTTTAATTTTTTGCTATTACTATTTTTGCAAATGGGAATAGGTATCATTATCATAATAAGTTTTTATACATTGTGTATGTATGTATTTGTATACAATCGTTACTTATTTGTCATATTTATTAATCGTAATGACTATATTACTATGTTATGTTTATAACTATGTTTTATTTTATATTTATCTTATTCATTAATTAATCGTAATGACTATATTACTATGTTATGTTTATAACTATGTTTTATTCTATATTTTTAAAGTTATTATGCAATGCAATGCAAATCTATTGTATACGATATATGATAAAGAGCCGTTGTTTCTGGTCTTTTTAATTTTTTTCTATTACTATTTGTGCAAATGAGTTGCACAAACTGGTCGTTTGTGATTGATTACATGAGTGGATGAGCCGCCAGAGTTCGCTGATTTGTTGCGCAAGACAAATAATGTTATTTTTCTGGAGAATAAGATCCCACCAATTCAAGAATAGGGAGAATTTATTTATTTTCCTAATTATTAATTGTTCAGCGCAGTGGGCTAGAGCGTTTAGTGACAAACGTATCTGGTTTACTGCCTATCGACTCTCGGGTTCAAATCTCGGTTTCGACTCTGATAGTCGAAGGGATTGGTTTTGTGTCCACAATTTTCAATTGTGTAATTCCCGCCCACTAACCATGAATTCTTGAATATTTTTTTATATTTAATACTTAACGTTCTTTGAAATGTAATTTTCAGCTTTTCGAAAGCACTCACTTGTGGGTGTCTTCCATCTGAATATGTAGCAGTGTAAATTCTAGATGCTAATGAAGAATTTTTACTGCAACTCATAAAGCATATCAACTAATTCACTATCGTAAAAATTATTTTTGTTAATAATTATTCTAGTCTTATTAAATGCATCGACATATGTACGTGCAATAAAAAAACACAACTAATAATTGTCACAACTGTCACAATCAATTAACATTTCTGGCAAAGCAATCTTCTGTTTCCACGGTTTATTTGAAATTGAACTTACGATTTTTTAAATATTGGGCGAAAAAAATATATCTTAGATTGGTTGTTTTGTTCCATAATAATTCGATACAAATCTTGGAAATAATTCGGTTTTTTTTTAAGTTTATGTTGTTATTCATGTTTTTCACTTTATAAGGTGCATACAGACACACGTACATGTCTTAAGATATGAACGCACATTCATGAACGCGCGTTCATGTGCGCCAGTGTGTAGACAAAATTTGCATTAAAAATCCATTGAACATGTCTTCTGTTGCTGCTTGAATAGAATTAAGTGTATTTGTAGGGAATATGAATACCACATACATGAACGCGCGTACATGAAGGCGCGTACATGAACGTGCGTTCATGTCTTAAATCTTTTAGGCATGTACAAGCACCTATAACTAACTACATCAATTTTGACTTTTTTTTTCGATTTATTGTTTATTAAAGAACGAATTATTTTATAAAAGTTTAAAATAGTAAAACTATTAATCACTTTTTTTATTGGTTAATTAACATTTGCATAAAATTTATCTAAAATAAGGAACATTTGTTTCTTGTTTATCAAAATTTGGACATTTGATCATATTATCCTCAAAACCATTGAAAATAAATATCAAGTATGTAGGTCGTTGGAAGCTCTTGGAATTCTATAATCGAATAATAAATAACAAAGTTATTGAGGTTTTTAAATCTTCAAGTTTGATATAAAATTATAGACATCATGTAGAAAAAAATCTAAAACCGTATACACAGTTTGAAAGTCATTTTCTATTGTAATTCACTAACGTATCGAAATATTTGAAGGCATTTCAAATTAGAAAAATACAACATTTCTTGTAAAGGTGTACATCCATCAAAATTTCTATATAATTTCAAATAATTCCTGAACTGTTCAAAGAAAGTACATGTTATGGTAGTTCATTGAAAAGCTCTTGACGTTGAGTAACCGATTTTTTTTCCATTTTAATACATTTATTCTACCATTAAAATATTTACAATACATAACCTCTTACTAGTATTTTATCTCTTTATTTCAGTGTACAATATATTGAGATATCGAACTTTACAGATCGCGTACGCCACAATACTTTGAGCTATGGTTTGGAGTGTTGATATGCTCTGTCTAAGAACCACAGAACGCTAGCTGAATTAGATACCGCAGTTTTAAATAATGAGATTATTGAATTTATGTAAGCAGAACGGATTTAATACAGGAAAAATTTTACTAAAAAACCTCTTTAAGAATAATCGGGCTTAGGGTTTTGATAGATGTTTGATTTTTGTGTATTTTTAGGCGAGGAGGAAATTTTATAGGGATGTGAGTTCTAGTCTCGCAGTCTGTCTGTATATCTGTTATGTTATGTTATCTGTGTTTGTCGTAGAGTGGTAGTCTTTCGTGTAAATACTTGTGAGTGTGCTGAATGTTATCGTATCTGCGTATGTGAGTTACGTTTCTAGTCAGGTTTGAGGTTTGCGTATTTTCTTAAAAATTTTTCAGTAGTTTCGAAAATAATGTCTTATATAAATGTCAGTCCTGCTTGTCTGTGAAGTTCGTTTAGCTTTATCAAAGATTATTTTATATATCGGCTGGAGTTGGTTAGTAATCTAAGTAACTTATTTTGCGTAGTTTGGATCCGTTTATACTGGGTGTCCGATATACGACTTCTGGACGCATACGCATAAGTCAATGTCGATCGTATTATCGTCTTGTAAATTAATAATTTGTTTTCAGTTGTTAGTATACTGTGTCATTTAATATGCAATAACGTATAGGGTGTTTCATTTAACGTAACAAAGTTGACGACTACCCAGCCAAAATGACTAAAAATATTTTTAGAGTATGCAGTGGTGAATGCTGAATAACTTTTATTTTCACTTTTTTTTTGCTACCTATAGCAGTTACAAAATTATGGAACAAGTACGCTCTAGGTGGATACCCTGTATATATTTTGAACAAACAAAATATCAATCAATCTGTAATTATGAATCTAGTGTTTTGGGTTCTTTTTATAGTCTCTTAGAAACCATCCAGATATCGGAAAAGGTGCAAGTGTAAGAATCAAATTAATTTTATACAGGGTGTTCCTAATTCGAGGCTCACCATCTTGCTTAGCTGAAGAAATAGAGGGCTATATAAATCTGGCACTGCGTATTTTTTGCAGAAAAAAAAATTATGCAATTGACATTTCTGTGAGCATATTATGTAAGAAAATAAAATGTTGCCTTCAGAAAGTATTATTGGTTTTTACATATTCCCAAAAATAAAAAAAGTTATAGGCAAAATTTCCTGAATTACAGTTTTTTTATGATTATCTCGAAAATGGTTTCAGATAGATAAGATGTTTTTACGGATTCTGATTTTCTACAAAAATACGCAGTTTCAAATTTAAACTAAAATTGTCATATATCTCTTCAAATAAACGAGATAGTATTGGTGAACCACCATAGGCGCCAAGTTTTGAAATTTTGGCCGGGTGTTCATTGAGAAGAGACAACCGACATAATGCACAGTAATTTTTTTTCTGAAAAGGAGCGCGGCTTGTGAACATGAATTTTATGAGCACAATAGGCAATTTTAAAACAAGCACACTAGGCAATTTTAAAATAAACATTTTATTCCAAATTTTTTAAAATTTCTATTACAGAAAGTTTTCTCTTGATAGGTACTAAATAACAATTTTAAACTCACATATAATTATAGTTATTCATAATGTAATGACAAAAAAAAAAAAAAAACATATCCTATATGAATATTAAAATGAAAAATAATAACAGTTCTGCATACACGATACATGATATAGTAATAAAAAATTAAAAAACATAATCAAATTCTCTTTACAACAACAGAACAAGAGAATCAGACCACCATGCAAAATATGCTTTTATGAATGTTAAATAACAGACTTTTTGTAACAATGTAACATATTTTAATAGTTGTATCAACGTCGTCTTAACGTACTATAAAGCTCTTGTCAGGATAAGCGAGATATTCGCCTTAACGTTGTTTCGAGAAAATTGAAACAATCTTGTTCCATCCATTTAATGCTTCAATATTAAAGTTAAAATAACCTCTCCGATTGTACTTTTTGTAAAGGGCGCTTGTAAAGGGCGCATGGGGCGTGCGCGCAAAAATGGTTTCAGACGAATTTAGTACTAGGGAACTTCCTGCTAAATTAATTTAGTTTACTGAAATCAACACCACAATTTTGCCATTCCCACCTAAACTTAGAACTTAGAATCATACACTAAATCTTTGCTTTGTAGTACCAAATTTTTTCCATGGACATTGTAAATTGATGAATTTTTAGAAAAAAAATCTTTTTCTCTTTTTCAGGATTACACAAATTAGAGTCATTTAACTGTCAACACATAATGATGTGACTACTTTAGGAGTTTTAAATTAAAAGTAGTATAGTCAGAATGACTAAAATCTCCTAAATTAGCTTTTTTTCACTTTAATTTTTGTCAACATCGCAATGGCGAACAAACGTTTGTCCACGAGCTGGTCTTGAAAAAATGGCGGAGTTATGTAAAGTAACCTCGTTGTATGAACTGCTAATAACATCTATTAAATTAACCATAACCATTTACATTATCTTAACGGAAATAGTAGAATATCATTTAAACCGAATTAAATCCTTGTTCAGAGGACGTTCTAATAAAGAAGTACAGATCAATCATTGTATGAATTGCTTATAACATTTGTTATACTAACCATAACCATTTACACATTATTATAACACAAATGACAAATGGTAGAATGTAGTTTAAATATAATGAAATCCTTGTTTAAACGACGTTCTAATAAAGAAATACCGATTATCGTTCTATTGATGTTACAATCAATATATTTTTAGATGGAGTTTTTGTGAAGAAAATCCACGTTGTGTGAACGGTATGTAATGTTTCATGTTTAGTGGGAGTAAATAATAGTATTTAAAATAAAGAATGTCACTCAATCGCTAAGTTGGGGATAATGATCTCTAGAGAAGGAAAAAGCATAACGAGAATTAGAAATGTTTTAAAATGTAATCACATTATTTTGGGATGAAGATCCTAAAGAAAAGATTCTTACACTTGATCTTTGAATGAACTTGTCACATACATATTGAATAATTGTTCTTTATTCTATTTATTTTTAGTGCAAATAAATGTTTGGGAAGCTTAAAAAACAAATATAATGAACTCGCAAATGTTATGTGTATTTGTTTTTACCATTTGTATTTGCACTAGAAATATATAGAACATTATGAACAATGAATATAAGCGCCTAACTTAACCAAACTAAGCTAGGCGCAGAATACGATCTCATATTCACGATGACTACTCTGCGTAGAGCTAGTTAGTTAGTTTGTTAGTTTTAAGGTAAAAACAAATATAATACTGTTGGATCTTGGGCGGGTGCAGAGCCTCCGGCCAAAATTCTGGCCGAGTGCTCTAGCCCCGGAGCACCCGAGCAGTCGGCGCCTATGTGAACTACGATTGCCACGAATTTGAAATACAGTTGGGTATATTAGTACTGGCCCCAGTCTAGAGTTTCGTGTTATCACGACAAACGATTTTTTGTTAAAATCCTGTGTCAAAATATGCACCACTGGAGGAAATTTACGGCGTTTAAAAAGATGTTCTGCGTTATTTGTCAAAAAAAGTAATCCAAGTTTCAGCGTTTTGGCAAATAGCTGGGAAAATAATTGTTTAAAAAGATATATGTTATACTAAAATTTTCAGTTAGTATTATTTTTCATTCCACTCTATATTTTAACTTTTACCAAGAAGATGAACTTAATTTGTTTTTAAATTATTTTATTCGACCCTAATGGGTATTTCCACTATATAATTTCAATTATTCTATTCTCTGAAGCCATTAATGTTTATTACATTAAGGTTTACAAGTTTTCTTACTTTGGATTCTTTAAATGTGCTGGCTACCCTGATGAAGCAATGCAAGCAGAAACACGTGTCGGTAGATATTTTAGTTTTTTAAAGTGAGTGTCAACTGGTGAGTACCTTGTGTTTTATTTATTTTTGGTTTTACTAGACAGAATAGTTGAAATTAAAAATAACATTATTGAGTCAGTTGTACTGAACATAATGTGCATATTATCTTTTTTGTAATCCAAGTTTCAGCATTTTGGCAAATAGCCGGGAAAATAATTGTTTAAAAAGCTATATGTTATACCTACCTGTGATAAGATTTGTAAAAGTTAGTAAATAAAAATTAGGCAAAAAATTTTCAGTTAATATTATTTTTCATTCCACTCTATATTTTAACTTTTACCAAGAAGAGGAACTTAATTTGTTTTTAAAAAAGATCGAGTTAAGCGGATCTAGGATTTTCGGGGCCCTACATTTTATGTATCTCGCGGCCTTCAAATTTCTTTAGTTTGCTTTTCTGAGATGAAAATAATATAGACAGGTAAACAAAAATTCTCGTATAATGTGCTACGAATGTGTCTCCATTTTATTATATGTTTATTATATAGACTATGTAACATTCATTAAAAATGATAAACAAAACAGATTTTTGGATTTCTTATAGACATTTAAAAAATTAAAGAAACAAAATCACAGTTCAATTAAAAATAACACCTTCGCCTACTATTAAAAATTTTTTACAATTTATATTCTTTTTTCGTGTTTTGATATTTGCAAATTTACTTATGATATTGATTGCACAACGCAGAATCGCAACTATGTGTAAAGTGCTGTGTTGCTGCTTCAGTTATTAAATAGTAAGTAGTTTAGCTAGTTTTTCATTAATATGAAAAATGAAATTGAAATTCAGAACAATGTAGCAATATACAATGGCGGTAGACTAATTGGAAGATCCAGCAAATAATAATTCAATCTTTTTTTATTCTGGAATTAATAAAACAAAATTCAAATACTATTTCGATGTTACTATTTTAGATGTTATTGTTCTGACGGTAAACGTTTCATTTGGCCCCCACGAAATAAAGAATTTGATTCTCGCTTTACGATAAAACCCCTCAAATTTGGAGGTGGTTCCATCATGGTATGGGGCTGCTTTTCTCACAATGTTGTTGGCCCACTACAGAATAAATGGTATCATGGATCAGTATGAATACCTCAATATACTGGAAAACGTCATGCAACCCTACGCGGAAGAAAATTGATCAGTACTTTGAAAATTCCAGCATGACAATGATCCTAAGCATTCTACTAAAAGGGTAAATGCCTGGCTTCAACATAATCATGTGGAAGTTTTACAGTGGCCTACTTGTACCTAGGCCTTAACCACATAGAAAATCCTTGGATGATATTTAAAAATCAAGTAGGGACGAAAAATTTTTAAAATTTTTACGAATTATTTGACGGCATGTGGCAAACATGGGCAGACATTTCATGTAAACGTTTAGTAGAGTCTATTCTTAAAAGTCATTGTAGCTAATGGGTATCCAACTACGTATTTATCATTAGATTTAGAGATTTATTTGTTGTTAGAACATTTATAATATTAATATTACATTTCCAGTTGGTTTGCCGCTTAAAAATGTAGTTTTTCTAATAAGTTAAGAAATAAATAGTTAAAACGAATTTCCATCTTTTATTTCATACAAAAATAAAAAATATACACTCTAACCATAGTAACATCGAAATAGTATTTGAATTTTCTTATGTTAATTTCAGAATAAAAAAAAATATTGAATTATTATTTGCTGTCGTTTCCAATTAGTCTGCCGCTACTCTATTACATTTTTTTTCATTTAAATTATTTTCAATGAGTAGTGAACAAATGAGGCCCAGTCGGGACCCTTTTGCTCTGGGGTCCTACGCTTAACACGTTTTAAGTGTGTCGGTAAATCTGCCCCTGCAGTTAAACAAAAGTTAAAATAATATTACTTGCTATAATAAGTATAAGCAATAATATTTCGTCATTTTTTATTTGTACTTACCTACATATTTGTTTTTAAGTACGTGTTATAATCCGATTTATTATATTAATAGGTAGAACAATCATATAGAATAATTAAGGGCTAGATTCATTCTGCTGAGTAGTACTTGGTTCTCGTTCTCAAAACGGACGCTAACTGCACAACATTCAATGATTTCCGCTATTGGTTCTATCACCACAGCAAAGTTTCAGCTTTTGCAGAGTTACCACCAACCCAACAAGCAAGTCGCTTGCTTTGTAACATATCAATAAATTAATATTCTGCTTACAAATGAATTAAGCCCTTATCTTGGATGGCATTGACATGAAAGTCAGGAGCGGTATGGGAGTATAGTACTAAATTATAAAAAATTCTTATCTCTTTTTGTGGTTTATTGCTGATTCAACTGGAGGAGATTATACGTAATAGTGCATCACTGTCGATATTGCTACGATCCCTAAGGGTGTGAAAAAGGGTAACATATATGTTTTCGCGGATTCCTCAAATCTCTTAGGCCCAATGAAATATCGACTTGATTTTTGTTCACAGTTACCCATACAAATGTCTAAAAACATAATGCAGCGCAAAAAGTGAGCAAGATCAGAAGATTGTTAAATCGACGAGAGGCATCGAAAAAATTGATCGAAACCGAATTTATTTAGGATTTGCAAAATTTACGCATAAAGCGGTACATTCCTTTGCATGCACTTTGTTAAATTTTGCTATAAACATTAAGACAGCGCATAAATAATATTACATAATAACATGACTAATTATCTTTCAACTGTCTCGTTGAGAAACGTAAATGTCTCACTAAATGTGATTTTTTACCGTTATTATATTTCATTTCATTCCATATTTTACTAAGAAGAGTATACCTAATTTGTTTCACTATGGTTTATAAAATAAAATTTTTGTATTTAACGATATTTGATCTTGTGTAGCAATAATAATTAGTGGCCGATGATTTTAACTATAAAATTGTTTATTAATAATGAATGATGATGGCATGGAAAAATCACTGTATATCGCAGCACTAATATTCTGTAATTCAGAATCACTCTCTGGAAATGTCATCTGAGATACGGGCTCTACAATTGAACGTTGAGAAGCTCGATCCGTTCCTATTCAGATACTGCGATTGAGGCAATTGCCTTCGTTCTCTGAAAAGTTACATACTTTTTTTTCTTCTACTAACGTATTAGTGCCAAATTGTGACTGTAAAAAATGCGCACGAAAGTTATGTCCATGTACTTCTGCTGGAATGAAACATTCTTTTTGTATCTGCCGCAGTACCGGAGAAAAGTGCAAAAATCTATTCGATATTATTATATAAAATTGTATTTTTAAGCTATTCTTGAAAACTGAGGTACTGAAGCAATTTTTCAAATGTTGCAGTGAATTTGCAAAAATTGTAAGATGAAAAAAGCTGCAATTGTGTAACATTTACCTTTACGAGACGTTGTTGGACATTCCTCAAACGGCTGTCAGATTATCAATCTACCAAACAATGTTTTTAAATGCAAGGAATTCCTTTCAGTAGTGTCTATTTTGATACATAATTTTAACAAAAAATCGCTTGTCATGATAACACGTCATTTCTACCCCCACCACCGTCCAAATCTGTAATTTCCAGCGCATTTTCCACCAAACTAGATGGCTGGAGAAAAATAATTCTAACCTTATATTTAAATTAATAATAAAAATTACCTATTCCTATTTATATTTTATCCGGCTTGAATAGTACAATTAATACGTACATGTTCTGTATGAATCATTTGAGCGCAACTACAAATATGTACTAGTCTGGACTTGTCAATCATACAAATATTCGTGATTCCTTTAAGTTGTATCATATTTACTGACAGACGCAGACGATGCGAAACAGACTAGTCGCAAATAATTACTTAAGCCTAGTTTTCATTAGTCGAGTTAGCGGTCAAGTTAATTGAGCAAGTACTAACTATCCCTCTAACTCTACCAATGAAAACGTAACTGGTCAAGTCGAGTACTAGATTATGAGTAGATTGGCTAAAAAGCATGCCACTATACTCTACCGCTAACTCGACTAATGAAAACTAGGCTTTAAGTATACCATTCACACGGCATGGCAAGTATTCGCAAGTGACGAATAGGTACTTGCCAAATAGATCAGTCGTTTGAGTCCCGCTTAAATCTCACGGCACACTTTGAGCGATTAATAAAGTCTTATAAATTTGAAAAAGTAGTTCTGCGGTGTTGAAGACATTGCTCCGGGGGGCATTGTTTTTGAGATTTTTATCACTATATGTACAAATTCGGCGGATTCTGATTTCACGGCGCTTTCATTACACTAAAATTACTCCGTTTTATGTTTAAATAGAATTGCTGCGGTAGTTGTCATGTCAGTGAGTAGAGATGAGTTCTCCAGTTGCAATTTGTTTTTTACTTTAGGTACGCGATTCTGTTGGACACACACCAAATTAACACACATTCATTTTGGTCATAATCTGGAATTTTTTTTTCACGACGCCAATAGTATAAATAGATAAGAAAGTAAAAAAAAACAGAAGAAGAAAATCAAAAGTAAAACGCGGATCTAATTTTGTTTTGTATACACTCGCAGAAAACTGATAAACAACAATTCAACCTAATCCACAAACTGTAGTCCTGCTGTTTTGAAGAACTTTTAAGCCGTAAGTCAAAATCTAAGTGCACTGTGTTCAGTTTAAAATAATCTGCTTCAACTCGCCAATTTTATTTTAAATTTAGCGTCAGCAATAGAATTAGTGATATAAAACGCAAAGTAAAAATTACACAGAGAGAGAGAGATCGAAGTACAAAGTAGGGTCACGATATTACGAGAAAGGAGTCAATTGCCTTTTTAACCAAAAAAATTACAATTTCTGTTAAGACTTTTTTTGCCTAAATCATCGTAATCTACGCTTTCATAGACACTAAACGTGATTTTGACATCAAAATAGCCTTTTTAGCAGCTGCCAACTGTCAAACCGCAAATTGTAAAATTCCAAAACTTGTAAGAAAACCTTCTATGTGTAAAACTATATCACTACCAACGTTTTCGAGGGTGCTAAATATGATTTTGACATCAAAATAGCCGTTTGGTCAGATGCCAATTGTCAAATTGCAAATTGTAAAATTCCAAAATTTGTAAGAAAAGCTTCTTTTATATCACCACCAACATTTTCCAGGGTGCTAAATATCATTTTGATATCAAAATAGCCTTTTCAGCAGTTGTCAACTGTCAAACCGCAAATTGTAAAATTCCAAAATTTGTACGAAAAGCCTCTTCTATGTGTAAAACTATATCACTACCAACATTTTCGAGGGTGCTAAATATGATTTTAACATCAAAATAGCCTTTTTGGCAGCCTCCAACTGTCAAACCGCAAATTGTAAAATTTCAAAATTTGTAAGAAAAGATTCTTCTATATGTAAAACTGTATCACTCCCGACATTTTCGAGGGTGTTAAATATGGTTTTGATATCAAAATTGCCTTTTTGACAACTGCCAACTGTCAAACCACAAATTGTAAAATTCCAAGAAAAGCTTCTTCTATGTGTAAAACTATATCGCTACCAATATTTTCGAGGGTGCTAAATATGATTTTAACATCAAAATAACCTTTTTGGCAGCCTCCAGCTGTCAAACCGCAAATTGCAAAATTCGGAAATTTGTAAGAAAACCTTTTATGTGTAAAACTATATCGCTACCAACATTTTCGAGGGTGCTAAATATGATTTTGACATCAAAATAGCCTTTTTTGGCAGCTGTCAACTGTCAAACCGCAAATTGTAAACTTCGAAAATTTGTAAGAAAAGCTTCTTCTATGTGTAAAACTATATCGCTACCAACGATTTCCAGGATGCTAAATACGATTTTGACATCAAAATAACCTAACCGCAAATTGAAAAATTCCAAATTTGTAAGAAAAACTTCTTTTATGTGTAAAACTGTATCGCTACCAACGGTTTCGAGGGTGCTAAATATGATTTTGACATCAAAATAGCCTTTTTGGCAGCTGCCAACTGTCAAACCGTAAATTGTAAAATTCTAAAGTTTGTAAGAAGACTTTCTTCTATGTGTAAAATTATATCACTACCAATGTTTTCGAGGGTGTTATATATGAATTTGACATCAAAACTGCCAATTCTCACATTCGAAATTCTAGATAAATAGTTTGACTGGCATGCAAAAAAAAAACTTTCATTAAGAGTCTTATATACCCTAATAAATCATAATTCTCGAATATCTCGTTTAAAACTTATCCGATTTGAGTGCGATTTTTACAAGATTTTTCAAAAATATGTATAAAATGTCGGAAAGTAATTTTTTTCTTTTCAGAGTCGTCAAAAAATTTTCGCATGCTTTTTAAATATTTTGTATCCAAATTTTTTAACATTCCGACATTAGTCACTGTTTGTAACGTTTATATTCATGTGACCCAACTCTTGGATTAGTTGAAAATAAATTTATTAGAAAACTAAAAACTGCATATCTATATTCCGATAATAGCTGCCATCTCGCATGATATTTCGGAAACAAGGATGCACTTGCATACACTGGACTCGTTTGCGGGAGGGGGAATCGGGCACTTAGGAACCACGTTGCGATTTGCGTAAACAACAGTGGCGTGTGTATTCTAGACATATCTCAAATTTACTTATTTGTTATAAAGTGGGTACACTTGATTTCAATAAAAACTGGTACACTTTCTTTTAGCTATGTAAATCATTCGTTCTTTGATTGATATTAATAATCTTACAAATGTCACTTTGACGTTAATCAGTGGCGTCATTATTAAAAATGGTTCGACATCTAACAGATATTCAAAAATTTCGAATTGTTTCTAAAATTGAAGATGGTTGGTCCATAAGAAGACTTGCTGCTGAATACAATGTGAGTAAAACCACGATAATGAGTGTTAAAAAACAATGGGAAACCAACCAAACGGTATCCCGTAAAGTTGGTTCCGGTAGGCCCAGAAAGAGTAATAATCAAGATGAAAATCTTATAAATTACCTAATAGAAAACCCTTTTCAGACTGCAGTAAATGCAATTTCAGAGACAAATTTCCCGCTTCGGTATCTACTGCTTGCAGAAGAATAAAACTACAAAGCGACTTGAAGAGTTGTTCAGCGGCTAAAAAATACAAACTTTCAGAAGAAAAGAAGCAGGGTAGGATTATTTTTGCACTCAACTATATAATCAATGATGAAAACTTCTGGGGACAAGTTGTCTTTTCTGACGAAAAGGTTTTTAAATCCTGTAACGATGGACATGTTCGTGTATATAGGCCTCCTTCCACTAGATACGACGAAAAATATACTTTCGATCCACAAATATTAGCAAGGTTTTCAGTCAATGTCTGGGCTTAGATGAGCCTAAATGGGTTAGGTGTGTATTGGAACAGTGGTGGTCATCTCAATTCCATTAAATATATTGACATATTAGACAATATTATGTTGCCGTCAGTAATAGAGGTGTTTCCGGAAAATAATTTTATTTTCCAACAAGACAACTGCTCCATACATACGGTCCATCGTGTCAGGCAATGGTTTCTTAATAAAAACATAGAGTTTTTACCGTGGCCATCTAAAAGTCCGGATTTAAATCCAATTGAAAATGTATGGGGACTAATGGTGAAACATATAAGAAAATTAAATAACGATCCAAATAATGCCCAAGAATTGGAAGGGATAATTGAAGATGCTTGGGAGAACCTGTCGCAAGAAGTTGACCTTGCAAGAAATCTGATTATGTCCATGCCTGCAAGACTTCAGGCAGTTTTAGACGCTAATGGAGCAATGACAACATATTAGTTAATTCTGTATTACGTAATTGAAGTTCATTTATTTTATTTTTTTATTGTATTTTTATGTTCAGTTTGCATTGTTTACATTTTTTTTAATCTCAAGTGGTATTTTTGTGTTCTTATTTTAAAAATAGAATTATCATTATTCAGTTAGTATTTTAATTACAACCATTAGTAGAATTATCCGTAACAAATATTATTTTTTTAAACAATAATATGGCAGGCTTGAAAATGTTTTTGAAAAAAGTTATTTTCTAATTATTTTTTAAAATTCCATTTGAATAAAATAAAAGAGAAAGGTTTAATAAGTTTAAAAACACAAAGAAAACCGATCTCCTCCAAAAAACCCAGGTCCGGGGTAAATCACTTCTTCTCCACCCCCCTCTCGACATGCCTGGCCAGCCCTATTTACAGTCATATGCACACAACTAAACTATTAAGATTTTCGATTACAAGAGTTGTACCAGTTTTTTTTAAATCAAGTGTACACCTAAGTAGACGTGTTATTGAAAGTGATTATTAGTGCAGTGAAAGAACAATGAGAAAAATAAAAACATATCATAAGCGTAAATACCCTAGCAGAAAACCGAAAAATCGAACATTAGCCCAAAAGAGAAAATATAAAAAAGTAAGTACTAGTGAAAACTGAATTTTTTCGTAAATTAATAAAAGTAATAATTTTCTTTTATTTCCGGTAATTTCTGTAGAGAGACTAATATAAATGAAAGTTTTCCCATTTTGCCGTCTCTAAATATTGATATGGAGAATGAAAGGCTCAATGAAAGATGAATATGATAATTTTTATTTTTGATTTATTTTAAGCGCAGTAACCTCATGTACAGGGTGATCATTTTAAGTGCACCTTACTCGATTTTTCTGCTGTATTTTTAACCTAGGAAAAAAACTTCAAAAATTATACTTCTGTGCTTTTTTCTAAGGAATCCGAAAATTAAAAACAATTGAATGTCAAATAAAAAAGAAAACGCCGAAAAACTGAAAAATAAAAAAATTACACCCGCATTAATATGCGGAAATGGACATATGATATTCCGAATACTGATTAAATATGCGCGTCACATACATATCTTTTACTTCCGGTTTGACCGGAAATTGCCTTAATTTTTTTTATTCTAAATGATATCCTGTATATTCAGCTCAATTTAAAAAATTTCTTTCTGGATTCAGCAATATATGTAACATCATCATAATCTTTCATATTTGATAAAAATATTGGAGTTTAAATTTAAAATAACACAAATATATTTTTCATATTATTTCATCGCCTTTTCCATTCTGAGTTGAATGATATGACACACATTGATACTTCCATTTTATAGGAAAAATTTTTAAAATAATACTATGCATTAATAAGAAACGGTAAAATGGAAATTTTTTTGTAGATTAACGATTTAATTGTTTTGTTGTTTAGTTCTTTAGCTATTTTTAAACAAAGTAAATAAAATAATTTCGGGTTTTTTTTATTGTTTTTACATATTAATTGCAGGACAAGGACGCATGAAGGGTAAGGTTAGCTACTGCTTAGCTTATAAGCTTGACGCAATACAACTTTTTCGTCGGATTATGTCGTACGAAACCTCTAGTACTCCGCCTCTGATAATTCAACATCTCCCGATCTGAAATGTTCCACTATGCCGTTCTGTAACTAGAACATCGTCCACCTTCGACATTCGCCGCGATAATTTCGGTTTGGCTGTATATATGCACCGTGGCCTGCGCGGGGTGTGGTAAAATCGAGACTATATTTCACTTGCATCTGATATAGACTCTTAATTTCTTCTTCCAAATCAGTAAATATGATTTGGTTATCGTAATTATATATCTGTAGATTTCAATAGTACTTTGATAATAACCAATAACCAAGTCATGTTGAGACCCTCAAAAATGTAGGTAGTGATAAGGTTTTACAAATAATTTTTTTTTTTAAATTTCGGAATTTAGCAATTGGCTGCAGTTGGCAGTTTCACAGTTGGCAACTGCCAAATTGGCAATTTCGATCAAAATCATATTTAGCACCCTCAAAAACGTAGGTAGGTGATTTTTACGATATACGTAGCTAAAAATGTCCCGTTGCTAAAAATTTACGCAATAGCCGTAATCTTTATGGGCGGATTCGGTTTCAGCACATCAAAATACATAAGGAAACATGGTTTTGACTTAATGTACAGAAATTTTTTTTGTGTGCTTGTGTTATTTATTTACACTGTAAATAGTCAGTTCCTACACTATATAAAAGTTAACTTTTTTTAATGAATTTTGTGATGCTCTTTGTAACGGTGTCTGTTCGGACGCCCAAAATATGTAGCGACGTATGTTTGGGCGTCGTAACAGCGTTTGCTTTCGGATAGCTGGTTTGGAGAATTAATCCAGGATTCCTGTTAGTTGTAAATAAGAAAGCCCAAGGTATTCGTAACGGAGTTTATTTTATTAAAGTAACATTTATCCAAAACATGAAGTTAAATAAACATAAAATCAGATTCTTCAACAATAAAACCAAGTCAAGTACATTTAACAAATATTATTTACATCGGTGAAATTAATTTACGGGGAGTGTAATTCGGTGAATGCACGGTGACGGTGGGCTTCAGCTCCATGTACTGAAGTAAAACATCTAGGATACGATGCGGCGGTAAGTTCGATAATTATTTAGCGGCAGCGGGCCCAGCTCAACACGCTGAAGACTCACGGCGATAAATAATTACTAGACTGGTGACGGCGGTGCAGAGCAGTAAAATGGCTACCAACACCAGGAGGTCAAGCTCAGCACGCTTAAAACCTCAAGATGCTACCAGACATTCAGCCGGGCGGCGTCGTCGTCGGATTCTGATTTCTAACCAAATGGAGTCAAGCTCAACACGCTTAAGACTCCTCAACTACCCAGCTCAACACGCTGAAGGTAGTTGTCAGCAGAAAACTGAATGCCTTTCCTCGGCTACGGCCATACTATTTATACCAAAATCCTGGCCTTGGTGACGTCAATATTTCATGGCGGCAGGAAGTACGTGGCAGCACCTGCCAAACGGTAATTGCAGAAGCTTCTAGGAATGAACATCTGCGTGATTCATCATATGTCGGCAGGAAGTGCGCGACAGCACAAGACTAACGGGAATTTCCGAAACTATAGTAATGAACATGCGTATGATTCATTACATCTTTTTAGAATTTCAGATAATTTATTTCTTTCATGGACATTTTTTAAACAAATCACTTTTTTTTTAATCTGATGTTTACTATTTGCCCTTATATACAGTATGGTCTTTCGAAAACAGTTTATGCCATTTTGATTCAACTTTATACAAACGCTTGAACAGGTCAATTTTATGTTTAAGGGGAACACTTAAATTCATTATTCACCTCAACCCCTAAACGACGGTTATTTACCCCCAAAATTTCAAATGGCGAGAGGAATCAAATAATATCATTTTAAAGCCTCTTAAATTCTCTTGTTGAAATGTAAATTATCTTCAAAATAATGCCCGTCGTTCTCGACAATATTGGCCAACATTGTTTTATAACAAATCCTGTTAAATTACCAGGCAAGAAAAAAGGTTACCAAAAATAGGTACCAGTTCAAACATTTAATTTCTCTAGATGTTGAGTATGTACTTCGTGGAATATCCTCGGATTGAAATCTGCTCAATAATGACAATTATGGTGATTGACTGTAACATTTAGGAAAAATAAGCATTAAAAAAAACGTTAAAAAGAAAGTTTGGATTAATTATCTGTTTGCTTATCGCTCACAAAATTGCAAACGCTGATCATTGTCATCTTCATTGCGTTTTTGGACCAAAGTAATTTTACAGGGATGAAATTTTTAATGCTTTAAAATACCTTGCACTAGAGATGAGCTTAGCAACTACTTTCGGGTAATTGCTATACCTATGACAATGACAATTAAGTCTCCGGTAATTTTAACGGCGAAATAAGCCGCTGCGACTAGAAACTTTCAACACTGGAGCTAACGGTCGCCATCGAAGAAAAGCATGTAGAATAATATGTGATTTTTGTTTTTTATCTTTTTCATTGGTACTAGTGAATTTTAATATCCTAATCCTAATTTGCCAAAACCGTCGAATTTAATCTCGAATTTCACCGATCCGCCTGCCGTAGCACGTAGGTCACGACGACCGATGTCATTAGTGCTCGCATCGCATCTCATTATAAACAAATACGTTGAAAGGTGACGGTCATCCGGTGACGACTGAGACTGGTATTTCGGAACATTGGTCACCAATAGTCCCGGTTAGCAGTTAGATCGCCGTGACTAGTCACCGATATTGAAATATCGCTCACCTTTACTTTGGACAGTAGACGGTAAAACACCCACCACATTAGACGATATTCTTGTAGTCAGCGTTTTGACATCATGAAAAAATATTAAGATGTCCTTAAAATTTGAAATGTCAAAAATTACTATTATGTGGTGAAGCAGCTGTGATCCTTAAATGAACAGTCCTTTTTTCTCTTATTTCTTAGAGGTAAAATTAGAAAAATAAAAAATATATTATCAATCATTAAAGTAAAACTAATCTAAACAAGTATACAATCATTTCGGAAGCACATAATCATCATACTAGGCAAAGTAACAACATAAAAATAAATTATACAAGATTAACCCTCAGCAGAAACGCCTACAATTATTATGGTCCAATATTTTACAATCACCTCCCGCTCTCAATAAAAACATGTGAACTTGCACAATATAAAAGATTACTAAAAAGTTATCTTGCCAAAAAATCATTTTACAGTCTCAATGAATTTCTGGAGTGCAACTTTAACGATATAGTGACCAACATCACCGGTTCAGTGTATCTTTATTTTAGTATCTTTATTTTAATATCAACTTTCAATTTCATGTTGTGTAATTTTGTATTTTATTTGAATACACGTGGATGTATATATGTGTGTGTGTGCAATTATATTATTGTCTATAGTTATTTATTTTGGTTCTGTGTATTGTATATGTATATATGTGTGTATATATATATATATATATATATATATATATATATATATATATATATATATATGTGTGTATATATATATATGTATATGTGTATATATATGTATATGTATATATATATGTATATATGTATAATTATTATCGACAAGTATGATTACAATGTGTTAATTTATTAACTAGCTTTAAATAGACTTAGTACATTATTTTGTTATTTGTGTGTATATATCACCACCTTTATTTTTTTATATCTGACATGTTTATAACATTGTAAATGTTTTTAAACCGAATAAACCAAACCGAATCATTATGTTCGTTTATTGTGTAGAGATTATTCTAACGTTTCGGTTTATTACACCATCATCAGAGAACTACAATTATTATAATATTTTAAAAACATAGTTATGGTTATTTTACATTAAAATTTACTTACACTATTAATTATTAGGAATTTGTTTTAAAATTTTGTTACATGTTATTTGGTTGTCTGTTTTAACGCAACTGAGATATTTTAACATAGTTTGTGGGCTCTTAAAGTTTTGTTTATGTTACAGAGATAACGTTGGAAATGTATACATATGGTTTATTGTAGGTGTTTTGCTTAAATAGTGAATATATAATAAGATACTTTATTTCAAGAATTATTATTTTGTATCGGTCAGATGTAAAAATTGATTTCATGTTGTAATGTACCCCAATCATTTAATTAAGTTAAAATAGGTTTCGCTTAAATTTTCTATGTCAGTGCGATTATTTATGGCGTTGGTATGTCTCTTTATTTGCAGCATTTCATGTATGTTTCTCGGTTATAATTAGGTTCTTTTTCTAATATTTGTATGTTGTTAAAATTAAATCTGTGGTTTTGTTCTATGGCGTGTTTGGTTAGTGCTGTCGTGTTTTGGTTTTGAGTTTTTATGCTATATTTGTGCGTGTATACTCTTTTATGTAGATATTGTTTAGATTGGCCTATATAGGTACCATTACAGTCATTGCAGTATATCTTGCATATAGTGTTAGTTTCGTCTTCGATTGGTAGTCTAGGTTTAAGTTTTGTGAAAAATTTTTTCGTGGTACTGTATGGTTTATGGGCTATTTTTATATTGTGTTGTTTAAATACGTTTGCTATTTTTTCGGATACTGTTGGTATGTATGGCATGGATACATAATTATTATTACTATTATTTGGTGTGTGGGTTGTTTTATTATAGGTTTTGTGTATTCTTTTTTTTATTATTGGTTCATAAAAGTGTTTAGGATAGGAGTTTGCTTCTAGAACTTTTTTGATTTTTTTTCAAATTATTTGGTCTGTATTTTGGATGAGAAAGTTGGATGGCACGATCTGTTAGGCTATTGATGACGCTTTTTTTTTGGGATTTAAAGTTTAAGTATCTTTGCGACTACACTTCTTTTGGGTACCAGTTGGTTTCGATAATACCATCCTTATTATATTTAACTGTTAAATCTAAGAAGTTTGTGCTATTGTTTTGTTCTATTTCCTTAGTGAATTGTAACCTTGAGTGATAATTATTGAAAATATTAACCGTATATTCTATTTTATCTTTTGGTAAGCAAATAATGCAGTCGTCTACATATCTTTTGTAGAATTTTGGTTTATAGTTTAGTGATTTTAATACTTTATTTTCTAATTCTTCCATTACTAAATTTGCTATAGTGGCCAATATAGGTGACCCCATGGCGGTTCCGAAAATTTGTGAGAAGAATTGATTGTTGTATGTGAAATATGTAGAGTTTAGACATAAGGTTATTGCTTTGATAAATTCGTCTTGGGTAATGGGTGAATATTTATTAATTTCGAACCATTTATATTTTATACATTCTATTGCTAAATCTGTTGGAATATTAGTATATAGTGAGATAACATCAAGTGAAATAATAATATGATCTCTGGGAACTGTCTGTTTTTTTATAAATTCAAAAAATTGCCATGAGTCTTTAACAAGGGATTCAGTTTTTTCCTAATACGTTATTTAGTATCTTAGATTAAAACTGTAAAAGATTATATGTGGGACTACTTATATTGCTAACTATTGGTCTTAATGGAATATTTTCTTTATGCAGTTTTGGTAGGCCGCATATGAAGGGAGCATGGCCATTGTGACAAATAAGTTTATTTTTTTGTTGTTCACTAATTAGGTTTTTTCTGACTTAATGAGGTCATTAAGCTTATTTTGAATTTATTTTGTTGGGTTGTGATTTTCCTTTCTGTATGTTGTTTCGTCATTAAGCATATTATTCATTTTTCTCTCATACTCTGTTTTATACATCATTACTGTTTTATTACATTTGTCGGCTGTTAGTATAAAAATATTTGAATTTTCTGTTAAATTTTTTTTTGTTTCTTTAATGTAATGATTTAGTTGGTTTTTGGTTCTATTATTTGCACTTTTTAGTTTATTTTTATAATTTGTGAGTATATTACAGATTTTGTTTCTAATTTCGATTTTATTTTCGTTGTTAATATTTATAACAAAAAAAAATTTCACAAAACTTAAACCTAGACTACCAACCGAAGACGAAACTAACACTATATACAAGATAGACTGCAACGACTGTAATGGTACCTATATAGGCCAATCTAAACAATATCTACATAAAAGAGTATACACGCACAAATATAGCATAAAAACTCAAAACCAAAACACGACAGCACTGGCCAAACACGCCATAGAACAAAACCACCGATTTAATTTTAACAACATATAAATATTAGAAAAAGAACCTAATTAGAACCGAAGAAACATACATGAAATGCTGCAAATAAAAAGACATACCAATGTCATAAATAATCGCACTAACATAGAAAATTTAAGCGAAACCTATTTTAACTTTATTAAATGATTGGGGTACATTACAACATGAAATCAGTTTTTACATCTGACCGATACAAAATAATAATTCTTGAAATAAAATATCTAATTATATATTCACTATTTAAGCAAAACACCTACAATAAACCATATGTATACATTTCCAACGTTATCTCTGTAACATAAACAAAATTTTAAGAGCCCACAAACTATGTTAAAAGAGTCGCGTTAAAACAGACAACCAAATAACATGTAACAAAATTTAAAACAAATTCCTAATAATTAATAGTTTCTCTGATGATGGTGTATTAAACCGAAACGTTAGAAAAAAAATTGAATTAGTTATACCTGACCGAAATCCCCACAAAAACTATCAATATTAGTTTAGCTGTAAAAGAATTCTATAAAAGTGGAAGACCGCAGTTACAAAACTTGAAAAGAGAATTTCAATGGCATAAATACTTATTCTTCTACTACACGTAGAAAGTCAGTATAAATAATCTATATTAGGGTTTACATAGGTGGCATTTGGCTTAAATAACTAAATTGCTATAAAATTTTGCTTTTAAAGCCTTTAAAACTCGATGTAATATAGCCACTATCGAGATATAGCTAAGTTGTAAAACAGTTGCATACATGTTATATAATATATACAAATGTTATAAATCCACGTGGTTTGTGTCTATATAAAAGATCTTACCAAGCATTTAAAAAAAAATTGTGTAAGATGCTTTAATAAAGTAGCTTTATATTTGTACTGTGAGATCGTTTTACCAGCAATCCTATTTTCGACTCAATTGCTTTATAACCAATTTAGTGCTTCAATATGACCAATTAGTTCTATAAGTTGCTATAATATTATTTATAAAGTTTTAAGCATAATAAGAGGGCCACATGTGTTACTTGCAAATTCAAGATCAATATATGGGGCCGAAATTAAAAAAAAATCCAATACCATATATCCCTCTAGACCAAAATTATATTATCATGAATTGAATGATTACATAAAATGTGGATTTTTAACAATCAAATTCACCTGTCTAAGGATTTTATTGATATGTCACTGAATGCGAAATTGTTCTATGAAGGTTTCATTAGAATACCTTATACATCGTCTTGAAATGTTATTAATTTCACATCTACACAGCCAAAGGCCATAGTACTCTTTTATTAGTTTATAATTGTTTTACAAGTGACCTTCCTCGAAAAAACCTCTCTTATAAAGTAAGTCGCACATATACAGCCAAAGTGCTGTATTAAGGATTTATAACTGCTTCTGTAGTGACCTTGTTCGGATTCTTTCAAGGAGCCATATTATATTTTCTAAAAGTAAATGTAATGGGGCGGCCATTGTTATCAGTTCGAGGTGTAATTAACCTTCTATCACTTGAAAAGTAAAATTTTGCTAAACATTTACAACGACCCCTTATAGGGTATTCCGAATACATGACTGCATCATTTTATGACAACTTTATAAAAAAATAAAAATATATGTATTTTTTTAATGATTTTTAATATTATTAAATTTAAGAAATTTTGGTGGCCCATCTGTTATTTCGAAGTAACATAGCATGTTTCAACAGAAAAGTTTTCTTCGCATGACAAGTTTAGTTTTCTACGGACCACAGCATCTACTAATTTGTAGGCAAAAATCATCATTCAATTTCCTAATAATTCGCCATAACAATTTTTACGTCGCTATACCTGCAGAAATCATATTATGTTAACTAATGTGCGTATGTGTGTATAAAATTAAAACGGGCAACTATAACACAGCCGTAATAGTGTAAAAGTATTTTTTTAAAGATATATTGGAAACTCAGTTCTTTTACAACAAAAAGTTCTTGCGTTTTAAGCATTTATATACTTTTTTCATTTCAGTTATATCTCTGCAATATAACAACTACAAAGTTACTACTTTGGAGTTGCTCCAAACACTATAATACGGTGGTTTTATAATTGCAAATTGTGCCACACATTTAAAGCAATATTTTATTGCATAAAACTTACTTGCAGTCCTTATACAGCAACTTCTTTACAGCTTAATAATATGGTTTATAAAAGCTGGTTAAATGAAATAGAGATGTTGCTATATTGCTACTTAAGTATTTATGTACTATTTACGAAGCTTACCGAGCCTGTATAAACTATGCCTATTGGGGGTATATAGATACTTCTTTAATACTGAAATATTGTTGTTAACTCTTAATTATACAGCATTAAGCTTTATAAGAAGGTGGAGTAGATATTTTTAGAGCTTTTAAAAATCAATTTGTGCTACTTGGGATGTACGATGATTAATGAGAATGCAGCAAAATGATTAGTGATTACCAGTATTTTTAAAACAATCTGTTTGTTAACTTAAAACATATTAACAGTTTCTAAACTAACAAAATCCTAAATAGGCACTACTCAAAACGATATGAAAATTTTTGGATCCAGACTAATTTAACATAGGATAACGTTCTCAGCCCAATTTTTTTGGTTTGTTTTTTGGAAATAAATTAAAAATGTTTAACATAACATAGTATTTTTTCCAAGGATTTCGAAAATTTCCACAAAAAAAAAACAAAAGTCAAATAAAAGTGGGTAAAACAAAACAATGTTTTTTTAAATGGAACGTATATTTTTATAATTTTGAAAAAAGATTTGAACTTTCTTTCCAAAAATTAATTAAATTAAAATAAATAAACACCACAATCCCCTGTATCCCAGAAGGTATCTCAATGTACCTTGTATGGGAGAGGGCTACACATTTAGAGACAATGGACATACACCCAATGTCCGAGTATGCTAGGATTAATTTCTGGTTTAGAAAAAATCCTAGCTCCTCGACCGGGGATCGAACTCGGGACTCCAGGGTGAGAAGCAAGTGTCCTTACCACTCGACCACAAAGCCAAATATAATATAACACATAGATATATTTACTTTCATATTTAGTAAAATACTGAAGATAATAATTGAAATAATTTAACATCGAGTTGGCTTTGAATGTTTTTTGAACTGTCGCTTAAATAGTTTGTGTTGTAACTTTTTACGTTGATTAAAAGTTAAGTCTTACTCAGCAGAAGAAAAAAAAGATATATTAGAGTGTTATTTAATAAGTGATAAAAACACTGGTGCTGCTCAGAGAATGTATATCGCTCAATATTATGAGAGGCAAGTACAGCATCGAACTTATTTTGAAAAATTAAATAGACGATTTGGGGAAAGAGGATCATTGCACAATAATGAAAATAGAAATATAAACATAAAACTGTGTTAACACAAGAAAATGAGTTAAATATTACACTTTATTTTGTAGAAAATCCGTCCCATTCGATTTGTGATGCTGCTTGAGATTTAAATATATCTTACAAGCCCATTCAAAAAACTTTAAAAAAAGCATGGAATATACGCCATACAAAATATAGCCAGTACAAATATTACATGAAAATGATAAAAATGAATGTGTGAATACTGCAGTAATATATTAAATAGATTTGCTTTGAACAATCATATTTTTTAAATATATATTATGGAGTGATGAGGTAAATTTTAACACAGCAAGGCATATTTAATAGAAAAAATTCACATTGCTGGTCAGTAGAAAATCCACGTAAAATATATGAAATTAGAATCCAAGGGAGAAATTCAATGAGTGTGGTGTGGCATAATAAACAATAAAGTTGTAGGCCCCATTTTATTTAATGGAGCTTTGACTGGAGTCAGATATTTTAATTTACTTCAAAATAAAATAAAAGAACATATTGATAGAGTAGTGCTGGGTCTCTTAAATGATTATTATATATTGGCATGAAGATGGCGCACCTGTGCATAATAATTATAACTGTTCGCAATTTTTTAAATAATAAATACTCAAGAGGATAGGAAAGCACGGAACTAATATATCGTAACTTCCAAGAAGCCCAGACTTAAATCCACTGGATACTTTTTTATGGGGACACTTGAAAACTGAAGTCTATAAAAATAGAAGTAACAGTGTAGAAGAAATGAAAGTTAAAATTTCGGCAGAAATAGAAAATATAAATAATTCCAACATGTTACAAAATATAATGAATAATATATATAAACGATTGACTATTTGTGTCGAAAATAATGGAGGATATTTCCAACAATTCCTTTAAATATAAATGTTATTTGTTCGTTGAGATATTTGATATTACTCGCTTGATTTGATGTTATTTCCTTTGTTAAATTTAAATAAAATTTAATTTATTCTTATATTGGGTATTTCAATTATTATCATTAGTATTTTACTTAGATGGCTCCGTGGTCTAGAGGGTAACCGTACCTTGCCTTGAAACCTCGGGATCCCGGGTTCGATTCCCGGTCGAGGAACTGGGATTTTTTGTGGGGAGGGTTTATTGGTGTATTTTCGGCGTTTTGGGGGGGGGTCCCTTTTTTCTAAAAATGTGTAGCCCTCTCCCACACCACCAAAGTCATTTTCAGACCTTCAGGGATAAAGGGGGTTGTATTTCATGTGGTGTTATTATTATTATTATTATTATTACTAACTATGAAGATAAATATATATGTTATGTTATATTTTTGGAAAGAATTGAAATCTTTTTTTCAAAATTGTAAAAATATACAGGTTATTCCATTTAAAAAAAACACTGCTCTGTTTGTTCCCACGTTTATTTGATTTTTAATTGTTTTTTTTGTTGAAATTTTCGAAATCCTTGGAAAAAATACTATAAGTTACGTTAAACATTTTCAATTTATTTCCAGACAAACCAAAAAATTGGGGTGAGAACGTTATAGGAATCACCCTGTATATTTATTTCATCTATGGGTACTACCTATCAATAAATAGGTACTAATACAGTTTTGTTAGTACCTAGTTTCAAAGCCGTTTTTTTTTAAAAAGAACATCGTCTGGCTGTTCCTATTAGCATAGATAGATAATTATTTGTTATTACTAAACATATTTTTTTAAATTCAAAAAAGTGCAGAAAAATGAAAATTGTTTTTTTTGTACCACAAGTATTGAGTCAAGTCAGTTAGGAACATGTATATTTTTTCGCATACAAAATTTGTTCGAACAAATTCATAAATATTATTTTATTTAAAATATTATTCATAAGTTCAATTCTATTTTAAGAATTTACTGTAGCTGCATACACAACAGGTGCAAGAAATAATAATAATATTTTGCTTTTTATTATCTTTTTTGAAAAATAGATAATTACATTGCTTAAAAAATATCTTCGAGTTTGACAATCATAATTTATAGGTACCTGAACAAATTTCTGAATTTTCACGTGCTCGTTTTTAACAACACTTTTCTATTTCATCTAAATAAACATGGTTACATCTATCTAAAAATAGATGATTTAGAAATTACTTACCTTTAGAAAAACGCAGAGAACGAAGACAACTATCACAATATATTTAAACAAAATTAGAACACAAATCACACAAGTAAATCCAGAAACTTTCCGTCAAAAAATCGTTAAACTTTTCGTTTGAGCTTATTAGAAAATCATTTGGAATTGACTATAAGATCGCGAATGAAAATAGTATGACTCACATCTTCAAATTTTAAGACTGAAAACAGATGTGAACTTAATCAAGGGTGTTAATGCTATGCATTTGTTAATTCTATGCCCGGCGGTCTCTGGATCTCTGGATCACAGCTTGCTACGTAAGAGAAGTGGGGATTTAGCCTAGCTAAGATGGCTTAAAATAAGTCAAGGAACTGCCGGGTACGAGTATATGTTTTACCCGTAAGAATTAGTTTATTATGATGAATCAATCAATTGATTTGAGTCATATTTATTAGAAATTTTTTAAGCTCTTATTGTAAGGATGAAAATGTGTTAATTGAGAGCACTGGTACTATATGAAATTTTAGTTTAGTTTTGTTTAATTCAATAACACTGAACAATCGCCTAGTTTTACTTTACAAAAATAAACATGGTTAAACTAATCAGTTTTTAAAAAATTTGGTCTTTAAAATATATTTCTTTACTTTCTGGTGATATTAAAAATATTTAAGTCATCTAATTATACACATATTCTTATATTAAGAGTATCTACATTCTTCAAACATTTAGACTAATGTGAAAGAAACCTGAAAACTATTAATACATGAAATTGTTCTGGAACTCGAACCAATTTTTTTTAAAATTTACTTCTACAAAGAAATTAACCAGATCATTGTAAATTATATCGGTAATATCAGAGATTGTATCTGGTAATAAGCTATATAATTTTGTAAATTTTGGTTAATGTGTATGAATATAATAATAATAATAATAATAATATTTATTTACAAAATAGATAGATAAATACAAATGGGTACAAAAATTTGAATTACAAATATTAAGTACAAAATACAAAATAATGAGGCATAATCTGGATTTCGCAAATAAATATAGAAAATCCATTTAGGCTTATTAAAAGCCTGTCTATGGAATAATGAATATGTATGTATTTATTCAGTTTATTTGTATTGGTGGTTATAATAAATGATTAATACCTATTGTCTTTTACTATGGTTTATTTGATAGAGGGAGAATATTGTTTTGTTCTAAAAGTGGTACTATCAAATAGAAAATTTAATTTACACAAGTACCTATAAAAACATTCTTATTTACATGGATGGCAACATATTTTCTGAATTGAAACTGCTTCCATATATGACAATAATAAACACTGGCGGTTCTTCTATAGGGTCATTTGATCAATGACCTCCCACATACAAATAAAAAAAATAGAGCTATTCATTTTCTGAAGTTTAAAAATATATAATATATATATTTTTAATATTCTTAAAAAATATATTAAAGTTTCTAGTTCATTCTATGTACTACAATACTATTCAAATATCTAGATCGCAGGATTTCGTATCCCCGCCGAGCACCGAGCCTCTACATTCATAGTCATTACATTATTCATTTATAGAATTTAAAAATCTTGGGTCAGTCCACAACTTGTCCTCAAAGCTAGCTACGAACCGAATTTACAACGAATTAAAGTGAAATAGACTTATGCGTGAATCGTCAGAAAGCAAAAGAGACAGAAAACACTGGCGGGGACAATGTCTCTGACACATTTTACGGAAACGGTAACGCATGAAGTTCAGTAGAGAGTAGAGCAGTCTTAATGCTGACTAGGTACGCGTTGGTCGGTAAATTCTGTCGCGTTGTTTTTAATGTTTTTATTTGTGAACGTTTTATTAGTAAATCTCTACTTGTCATGAAATTAAGTAAAACGGTTTTTTTGGTGTTTACTATTAAATATGAGTGTTGTACAAAATATATTAAAACTGAAAGATGGACATAAGTTGGGTTATGAATAAAGTACAAGTAGTTTTTGTGTTTAGATACATTTTAGATGGTGTTGTATGTGAGAGATTTTGAAAATTTATTCAGCCTCAAGGAACGACATCACAGCATTGGACAGATGTAATTTTAAAAGAGTTAGAATGTCTTAAAAATTAATGAAAGTCCTGAAAAATTGATAGCACAAAGTTACTATGGAGCATCAGTAATAAGTGGTGTTTTTGGAGGTGTATAAGTCAAAATTAAAAAAGTTATCCTTCAGCAAATTTTATTCATCGTTACGCTCATCAACTAAATTTAATTTTACAAAAAGCATCAAGTCAGGATAAAAGCATAAAAATTTGTTTGCTAATTTACATAGCTTTTCTTCGTTCTTTGAAAAATCGTTAAAAAAGAACAGCCGTGTTAGATAATGTTGTTAAGGTGAGATTACCTAAAGGGCTCCAACACGATGGAATTTTAATACAAAGTGCATAGAGACTGTTTATACCTATCGAACAGAATTAATTATTAGATTGTTTAGAAAAAATCATTGATAATGAATCAGAAAACAACACTCTAAACCAAGCTATTGGCAGTGTTTATCAAGTAATTTATAAACACTGCTATTGGTTTAAAAAACTACTTACAAAATGAACATTTTCTGTAATATCGATGTCATAATAGTAAATAAGTGTATTGGCGTTTTTAATAGTAAAATTGAAGACATCAGAAATAAAATTTTTGAATAACTATTTGGAGGAGACATCCATGCAGTCTGCCCAGAGATGTAAAACGGACGAATGAAAAAGGAGAATTTCATTAGAAGTTTGTGATATAATAATTACATCTGAGATCAAAAACAGGTTTGGCTTCAGTAATCATTTAGCAGTGTCTCAATTATTTCACACAGATCGATTTAAAGATTATAAAAAAAGCTTTCCTCTAGATATGTTTAAATTAGTTAAAACGGAGTATCCAGTCATAAATCATTTGAAACTTAAAACTGAATTAGAAGTATTATATAGCCGAGAAGATTTTTCCAATAGTGAAGGTGCAGTTGTTTTGTTACAGCTTTTTATTAATAATAATTTGTGCAATACTTTTTCTGAAAGTGTCAAACTGTTAAAAATCTTGTGTACTCTCCATATGACTACCGTAGAAAGTGAACGTTGTTTTTCCACCTTAAAAAGAATAAAGACTTTTTTAGGGAAATACCATGGGTCAGGAAAGGTTATTTTCTTTAGCTATGCTCTTGACCCACGAACCGCCATTGATAATAAATAGATTTAATTCTGGCTTTTGACAAAAATATTCTTGATTTGATCGATAGAACTTATAGTTTATTTCAAACATATTTGTAAAATAAAAAACATCGGCTTCTCTGATAGCGGTAAAGGGATCAAAGAAGCCGACGTTCTTTATGTTGTAAATAAGTTCGAAATAAAGTATACATATGTATGTATCTAGCAATTTTTTTTATAGTCTGTAACAGTAAAATGACTTCCTGTATCTGGTTTTGATTTGTTTATTTCCAGATGCCTCTCAATTCCAAGGCGGATTTAAAGGCGGAGCGCGTGCATCTCCTAGCATTATAAACCGGTTTACAAATGATAAAAGTCGTTGATTAGATTTTATAATTTAAATTTTTCTTCAATCCTGTACTATTTATGCACTTAATTAGTATTAGTTACTATGCTTGCTTATTTTTAAATTAAATTTTTTATTGTAAATGACTTAGCCAATTTATTGCGCTTTAAATCAAATAAGGAGCTAATGCGCCCTCCCTAGTACCAACTCTAAATCAGCTTTTGCTCCTCATTCTGAGCGTTATTGTGATTACTGATTGATTACTATGTTATATCCCAAATCATGTTGATGGATAAATAGACCTGTGGAGATGATTAAAAACTAATTGAGTTTTTAATCATCTCCAAATGATGCCAAGTTGGTTGACGAAACGCGCGTAGAGTACAGTATATGGTGTTTTAGTGTTTCGTGGAAAACTACGTAAGTGTTATCTTCACATGAAAGGTTCCAAACCCACTTGAAGACTAATAATATGAATGCCTGTTGTTGACTTGAGAAAAGCGGTTATCCAAAAATGTAGTAAGCTTTGGGGTATTTTCTGATATCGACGTCGGTCTTCAAAATCAATGTTGATTTTAATATGAAATATACTCAAAGACTGAATGACTCTTGTATCTTGATATTTTCTGCAAAATATGCTGAAACCACCAATTTCCGAACAGCTCTTGATGATTTTTCGTTAGAACTAAACCTTTGTTATATGTTTGATATATCTTATTTATTCTTGTTTGATATATCTTATTTATTCTTATTAAGCTTAAAACTTTATAAATAATATATTATGGCAACTTATAGGACTAATTGGTTATATTGAAGATTTATTCAACACTAAATTGCTTATATAGCAATTGGATGGAATAAGACTGCTGGTAAAACGATCTCATAGCATAAATATAAAGCTGCTTTATTAAAGCGTCTTATACAGTTTTTTTTTACTTCATGAGAGGCTTAGTAAGATCTTTTATACAAATACAAACCACGTTGATTTATAACAGGTGTAACCTTTATACAACATTTATGCAACTGTTTTACAGCTTAGCTATTTCTCGATAGTGGTTATATAACATTGAGTTTTAAAGGGCTTTTAAAGCAAAATTTCATAGCAATATAGTCTTCATCCAATATAGTTATTAAAATGCCACCTATGTCAACCCTAATATAGATTATTTATACAAGCTTTCTACGTGTAGTAGATGTAGTATTCTATAAAGTATATATACAACTGAAATTCTATTTTGGAGCTATGTAGCTGCGGTCTTCCACCTTCATAGAAATCTTTTACAGCTAAACTTACCTCGTCTCATAACTTCTTAAAAAATCACTTAGTTTGATTGAAGCTCTGTGTTACTTTACAATATGAACAAGTATTGGAAAAGACAAAGCAAAGTGGACATTTCAGAAAGAAAGTTAAAGTAACACTTAGAAAAAATGCTCGAGAAATTAAACTCTCGCGCCAGTAATATTAATTTAATTGATAGACAATTTCTGTTGTAGAAACGCCAAAGAACGAAAGCGATGAGAAAAGCGAAGAAGTAATTTAAAGCTATATGGTTAATGCTATAAAGTTGGAAGACCGCAGCTACAAAGCTCGAAAAGAGAATTTCAGTTGCATAAATACTTATAGAATACTTTTTTACTACACGTACAAAGGTATATTAGGGTTGATATAGATGGCATTTAGCTTAAATAACACAGTTCTGGAGTGGGTTGGAACCTTTGATGTGAAGATAACACTAACGTAGTTTTCCACGAAACACCTAAACACTATATACTGCACTCAACGCGCGTTTCGCCAACCAAGTTGGAGATGATTAAAACTAAAGTTATGCTAACAATTTACCCTAGTTATACCTTAAATATTGTCCGTGAGCGATCGGTGAACCGTGACCCACTAACCAATAAAGCGGGCTATTTGGGATAGGCCCTCTGTCACTATTCATACTATTTTCACACTTTATAGTTTCCAAGCTTTCAAATGCATCCAGCTGTCTAGTATTTGTTACATTCCTAATAAATCTTAAATCGCAAATATCCATTTTATGGTTGTTCTCAAACACATGTTGGGCAATACTGGACTTATCTGTTCTACCATATTTGAGAAGGCCCATATGCTCTTTGAATCTAGTTTGAATTGATCGTCTAGTCTGTCCAACATATTTTTCATTACAGTCCTTACAGCTAATTTAGTAAATCCACGACTTTTCGTTTGTTTCAATTTTGTCTTTTGGATTGCCTAAAAGTTGTTGTAGTTTGTTTCCCGATGAATGAACCGTGGTATTGGTAAGTTTTTTAAAGATGTAGATATGACGGTGGTTCATTCATCGGGAAACAAACCGTTTTTGAGTAATTAGCTCAAACCGTTCTAACCAGATTCTTACTTTAAAAGGGCACCAAGAGATAAGTTATGTCTATGGTGCGCTTTTAAAGTAAGAATCTAGTTAGAATGGTTGCTATGGCACAAAAACTTCAAACAAACACGGTAAATGATGGTACATTATCTACGATGACGGCAGGTACGTCCTTTGCGTTAAAGGATATTATTATTTCTTCCTCTTCTATTTCTTTGCCTGAAGGTTTACCTGGTGTGCAGTTTCATAATTTAAGTAACTGTTGTATCACTGTTTATAATAATAAAAATTAAATATGAATACCAACTGCCTATATTTTTTAATTTTCATATTCCATCACTAGTGCGGGAATTGACTAGGTACATTCCGCACTCAGTTTGTCTTCGGGAATATTACATTCCTAAACGTTTGTAGGAAAATAGTTATTAATCGACAAATATTAAGGTACAATATTAAAAAAGGCTACCTATGTGAAAGTTTCGTATTGTCTAAGTTAACCAGTTGTAACATAGTTTATCTGTTCCTATATACCTAAAAGAAAAGTTAACATTTTGAGCAAATCAAATAAATGAAGCCCGTAAGGAGCTACAAAATTCATCGATGATGAAAACGATGATAGGGAAAACATTAGGTACAAGTGTCAACTAAGAACAATTGATGAAATTTTCGTGATACATAAATTTATTAATAACTATATAACATATGTATGCAACTGTTTTACAACACTGACGTAGTTGTCCACAAATCATAAAAACACTATATACTGCATTCGACGCGCGTTTCGCCAACCAAGTTGGCGACATCTGGAGATTATTAAAACTAAACTTATCTACCTATCTACCCTATTTATACCTAAACTATTGTCATGGTTCACCGAACTGTAACCGTTCGGTGAACCGTGACCCACTAACCAATAAAGCGGTCTATTTGGAATAGGCCCTCTGTCACTATTCATACTATTTTTACACTTTATGATTTCTAAGCCTTCAAATGCATCCAGCTGTCTAGTATTTTTTACATTCCTAATTAATCTTAAATTGCTAATATACATTTTATGGTTGTTCTCAAACGTATGTTGGGCTACACTAGACTTATCTGTTCTACCATATTTGAGATGGGCCATATGCTCTTTGAATCTAGTTTGAATTGATCGTCTAGTCTGTCCAACATATTTTGATTACAGCTAATTTCGTATATCCCCGACTTTTCGTTTGTTTCAATTTTGTCTTTTGGATTGCTTAAAAGTTGTTGTAGTTTGTTTCCCGATGAATGAACCATTGTCATACCTACATCTTTAAAAAGCTTACCAATTTCACGGTTGTGTGTGTGTGTGTATTTATTATTATTTTGTAAATTAACTTTACCATCTCTGTTGGAATACTTTGATATTATAATTTTTATTTATAATTATAATTTTATTACATTGCGGTAGATTGTGGTAGATGGAGTTGACTTCAACTTATTGGTACTACGCTTTCATGTAGACTAGTGAGTCTGAAATTTCTCTCTAATATCGTTGTGTATATACTTAATTCGCACTGATGAAGGCAAAAATTAGAAACTGGTCTGCGAATGGTATGTACGACAACCTTAAGGGAATTTCCATTTATTTGGTTAAAATCCTTTATTAGTGGGTAACCGCAATTAAAGCTTAATCACTTCTCTTAGTATGAAACATGATATAAATACACTGGAGGCGTGGTTTTCGATCCAAGCGTGACAGCAATAGCGAAACAAGACAAATTTTCGCAATCGCTTTAAAACATTCTACAGTTATTAATAATAATTTTAAATAATATAGGCAATAGGCAAGATGCAAAATTTTTTTTGGTATCATAAATGGACAGACTTAAAAATGTGTTTTTTCATTTTTCTTTTTGTTTGGATTAAAGTTAAAAAAAGTATTAATTTAAGTCGCGAATTTAAACACGTTTGAATGATGTATATCTCCCGCCAGTTGTGGTGTGACGTCACTCTGTATAAGTTTGCTAAAAGTGAATACTATTATACTCGCGGTTTGTGTTTACAAATTAAAATACGATGTTATTTTTATGTTCTACCATGGAGAGTGAAAAAAAAACGAATTATAAATATTGTATTATATCTAAGTTCACAAATACAACAATAAAATCCTAGAAAAGTTAATTTTGTGTCTCTAAAATTAGAAATAAATGGTGCATTACTATGAAGCGGAACGTCCGAATCGTGAAATTATCAGAATCTACACGATTATATTGCCGCCAGGATTATTTTAATGTAAGTTCAGACAATATTTGTAAGTTTTCTCATTAAAACCGATGATTTGATATGATTTTCTCTGTTTCACATAAATACGTCATTTTCATCAGCAATAATGTTTATTACTACTATTTGCATCAGATATTTAATGCCTATGTAATTAAATTGTTATATAAAAAATAATGAAATATTCTGAGACGAAAAATAATAGTTAATATTAAAATATTTCACAGATGTTTGTTTATGTATTTTGAGGTTAGGTATTTAAAAAAGGTTTGTGAATATCCATATATCTAATTACAGAAAATGATAAAAGTGGGATTAAACAAATTTATTGTTACGAACAATGAATGATACACACCATGTTGTTTTTATACCCCTAATTTCAGCACTGATAAAAAATAAAATCAGTATTATTAGCAAAGAAACTGCTCATCATGAACACGTCGATTATTGGTAAATTGTTGGCCTGAGTATGCACAAAGCCACTGGCCATCATTTTCACCACTTAGATAAATTAATATATTATTGATTTTTATGTAAATAATAAATAAAGCGCGAGATTTAATAGTCGTAAACTTGCAATTTAATTCAGGTAGACTGTCAAACCCAAAGTTCTATGGTATGACGTCAGGCCAATAGAGTAGCGTTCGCTCTCCATTACCTCAAATTGAGGACACGCTGGCAGGTTCAAAGTGGTTTTCCACTCTAAATCCTCGAAACGGATATTGGCAAGTGAGGCTTTATCCAGATAATAAAGACAAGACAGTCTTTTCGACAGGAAGTGGCCTTTATCATTCACTGTGACGCCTTTCAGTCTGCGCAATGCGCCGGCGATTTTTAAAAGACGATGGAACTGGTACTACGAGGACTCACCTGGAAGACATGCCTAGTTTATTTTGATGATGTGATGGTTATGGGGTTTGATTTTAAGGAGCATTTAAAGAACCTTCAAGAAGTGTTTGAAAGAATCAAAAATGTACACCTGAAGTTAAATCCCGAAAAGTGACTAATGTTCCAGGGAGATCAAATTCCTTGGACATGAGGAGATAAGAATGAACCCAGACAAGATTTCCACAGTATGAGTTTGGTGGAGGCCATCAAATGTCTACGAAATACGAAGCTTCCTTGGCCTATGCACTTACTACAGACGATGTGTGGAATGATTTGCTGATATTGCGAAACCACTACACCAGCTTACAGAAGATAAGGTTCATTACCAATGTACACAAGAATGCGAAACGTCATTCAGAACACTAAAATCAGCACTATGTTCGAGTCCAGTTCTTTCATATCCACAACGGCAAGTAAGAGGTCATGGACAAGAAGTAAGGGCGCAATGAAACAATATAACATCGGGGTACCTTTTGAAAGAATCGCGATCGATGTAGTTGGTCCATTCTCCGTGACGGACGATGAAAATAAATACATCTTGGTTGCTATGGATTATTTAATAAGTGTCCTGAAGTTTATGTCATAACAAACCAAAAAGCAGCCTCTGTCGTCCAAGCTCTGGTACATAATATGGTATGTCGATTTGTCGTGCCCCTGGAGTTGCATTCGGACCAAGGAAGAAACTAGAATTTAATGATATAATATGTATGTATGTAATTTAGTTTAATGCTTGAACTTAATTATAAACTATACCTTATATGATTATTAGGTCTGAAGTACATTGGCAAAAAAAGTTTTAAAGTGTTTTTTAAAAATAAAAAAAAATTTCGTAATCATCATCAAAAAAGTATCATTAATAAGATTGTCGACTGTTTCATTTATTTTGTCTTTTCTTAAAGAAATGGACCATTTGTAGCCATTTTACTTTAAAATGTATCTCCTGTACAATTTGTAAAAAGTTACCTAGAATCTTCTGGTCTACACGTCGCGACTTACACTTAGCATACCTTATAGTATCGTAATACTGATGTAGTTTTCCACGAAACACCAAAATATTATATGCTGCACTTAACGCACGTTTTTCCAACCAAGTTGACATCACCTGGAGATGATTAAAACTTTTAAAACAGTTTTAATCGTCTCCAGATGATGCCAACTTGGTTGGCGAAACGCGCGTCGAGTGCAGTATATAGTGTTTTGGTGTTTCGCGGAAAACTACGTCAGTGTTATCCTCGCATCAAAGGTTCCAACCCAATCCAGGACTTAGAGTATCGTGTTTTTATATATACAGACTACATAGGGAAGCAGCGTTGTTCAAACTCGTGCAATCGGAGTAGAGGGGAGAGCACTGAATGCATGCACTGTGGGCGATATGGCAAATTTTAGTCACATTTTGTATCTATGGGACTGCACGAGCTTGACCAAACTTTTCCCTATGTAATGTTTTGCAATTAAAGGACGGTATACGCGACTTAGGGAATATATCCATCGACATAACACGGTAATTACAAGTATTATATTACCACCAGAGGCACTCGTACAGAGTGGATCAATTTTTTTTCCAATTTATAATATTTATTTCCTACTAAGTATAATGCTAACTTAGAAACTATAGTAAGACATATACAATATATATATATATATATATATATATATATATATATATATATATATATATATATATATATATATATATATATATATATATATATATATATATGTATATATATATACTACATATCACTACAATAAATTGTGCGCTGGAACGACAATCTCGCCGTGCGTAGTGCCGGTCCCAGCTGCCGGCGGTCTCCTCCATTCCGAAAAGTAGGACTTGGGTATAAGTATTACTAAGAGGTAGGGAGAGGTAGGAAGAGGAGGGGGTGATGGAAGTAAGTATTTTGGTGTGAGTTGTGTTGTGCATTTTTCAATCGTTATCTGTTTTTTAATGTGGTTAGTCTATTTCGTCGTAGATAAGTAAGTTTTCGTGTATTAGTCTGTGCATATGTGTGTAGTCGTAGTGCCGTCGTATGTCTGTTAAGTGTCTTGTAAGTACAGAGAAGTGGATGTTAGTTCTGAAAACTTTGTTGGTTGTTTCTAAAATGTATTCTTTAATCATCTGTACTTTGGCAGTCTCGTGGAATTCATCTAGGATAATGTATCTGTTCGAATTAAAACTCGCAGTAACTTGTTCTATGTCGTCTGGAGACGCTGATACTGAGTGTTCGATATCAAGTTCCAGGCGGTATAGCCGTAGGTCATCGTCGGTCTGTCGGTCTTGTACAGTGAAAGTTTGTTTGTAACGTCGAGTGTTGAGCGTCTGTTCAACAACGATAACAACTTATTTACTCCCATGTAAGTCTGTTTAAAGTGGCCGTTATATGCGGCCCAACCAAACAAGAGTCTCTTATCCAGGGTTATCCCTAGATGTTTGACTCTGTTGTTCTGCAATAATTTCATTATTAATTTTGAGTGGGGTGAAAGTTGTAATGTTGCTGAACTTTTTTGCTGAAAGTTATAGTCTCAGTTTTCGTCTCGTTAATAGTAATTTTCAACGGCAGTAGTCCGTAAGTTTGTCCAGGTGGTCGCAGTCTCGTCGTCGAAATTTGAGCGTAAAAAGGTTGTGCGTATAACGTCGTGTCGTTGGTGTACATTATTGTTTGTGTGAGAGGATGAGTAGGACGATTGGAAACGTATAGGTTAAAAAGTGGGTGACAGCACTGTGTCTTGTGCGACACCCGCTCTAATTATTTTGGTATCTGATAGTGTGTTATTTATTTGGAACTGAAAACACCTACCCGTAAGATAAATTTTTATTAATGACGTATAAAAGTTCAGTATTTTGTTGATATTTTTCAGCTTGTGCCGGAGACCCCCATGCCAAACTATGTCAAAGGCTTGCTGTATGTCGATAGGAGCATTTTAGTGCAATGTTTTTTGTTATATCCTTCAATAATATCGTGCACGACCCTGTATAACTTAAGTATAGTATTGTGGCAGTGGTGGCTGGTGAAATTTAGGCTGTCATATCTATGTATTGGAGCATGGGACCCAAGCGATACTTGAAGGCGTAACCATCAAAACTAAATGAAGAAGTTTTGTAGAAAAAACTTGCGACTGAAATTTGAGAAAAGTTGGAAAATTTGTGAGCATCCAAGGTTATTTTTAAAACGATTTGTAAAATATTTGCAAACATTTTTTTTCCAGAATGATGTAACTAATTTTTCTTGTCCTATAATGTCCCTTTTTTGTAATTTTGAATATTATGAAGTTCACAGTCAAGATCAGTGATCGAAAATAAAATGACGGGTAAGGGAAAATGAATGGAATAATGACATTTTATGGCAAGGAGAATTAAGTGGAATGATATTGATTTCAATGTTTATTGTAGGACAAGGAACACAGTGAAATCAATATTATACATGTTGTAAACTAATAAAATTTTGTAATATTTATAAGTTACCTATTTTTTCTTATGTTTGTGGAGTGTATAACTAGTAATTATACAGGCAAAATTCTCAGAACTAGTTTTGCTCATATTTTGATGTGCAATACTAGTTGAAAATAGATATATCGGGCATTGAAGATATTATTTGCTCATTATAAATTCTGAAAAAATTTTTTGGGTTTTAACCGAACTCGCCTATTGGGTCTAACATACTTATTATGATTTATCACATACTCTCGAGGAACATGGGGATTTGTTTTAATCGTCAGTAAATTAAGGAAAATTTATTGATATATCGGTGAATGTAAAATCTTATTGCAATTCATAAATTTATTACTTTCTCCAAAATTGCCGATGATTATTCATAATGTCCGGTGATTATGTATATTTTCCGGATTTTTCACTTTGACCGTAACATATCCATGGAATTTGTGCCACATAAATTTAATGGCAGATGGACAGACTGGCCCTTAACCTCATAAACCTAAAATATAAAATATAATTAATTAAAATCTAGTTATACTCAATCCAAACGATTACTATAATTTGTATAAGAGGTAAATGAAAATAGCAAACATTATTTTTAATATTAATTTTTTTCTGTCAATCCAATATTTTTTTTATTACATCGCCATAGTAATAATTTAAAAGACTACATTTTTAAATTAAAATATTTGTACATTAATTATATAAAACCTAATGTTGATTATGCAACATTCTGTCCTTTAATAATTGCTTCTTCAGAAGTAGTAACTATTACTCTTCTTTCTCATTTACATTTAAAGCAGTAAGTTTTGAAACTGATAGATGGAATACCATCTGAATTTTTAACATCGACGATTCTCATTTTTTCATCTTTAGCAGGATACAGTGAACAACCTTACATTTTGGCCATATATTTCTAGGTTCACTGGGATCCACCATGATAACTATGTTACCAAGTTTAATCTGTTTATTGTCTTGTTATTTGTACGTCTAATAAGGTTGGCAAGTATTCTTGAGTTCTTCTCGTCCAAAATATATCAGCTAATTGCTAAGCAGCTAGCAGCATAATATTTTAAACATCGTTTGTCGATTTTACCAAACTATAAAGTTGCGTAAGAAGGTATAATTAATTAAAAAATGATTAGGAGTCAAATATTCAGAATCGTCTATTAATGGAAACATGAGCCAAAGGTCTGGAATTTATAATATTTTCGCATTTTACAAATAATGTTTTTTACACATTCTTTAGGATATCTTGTCTACAAAACTACTTTGATATTTCACTTGACAGATTGTACCAGCTTTTTCCAAGTACCATCCAAGTGAGGTGTTAAAGGTGGATTCAACTTCCATTTCTTATTTTTCATTTTCCAAAATTGAATAATTTTAGATTGATACAAATTTTGAAGCACATCAGTCAGGAGTGTAAACCATTTTCACACTAAGTTTCTTGTGGGAAGCCTCGTCTATCACCAAATTGTCGCAAAAGATGCATAAATGCGTCAATAGTTAGATCGTGTGCCAATTCAAAATATATGACATGGGCAACCACACATATGAAAATAACACTGTGGAGATTACCACAATTAATCAAACACAGCAGATTTAAAATGTTTATTCAAGGGGAATTGCGAAAATGTATAAGTTAAAAAATATCAATTACTAGTTATTAAAATATCATTAATAATAATCATTTTCGTGGCTACCATAAATATGGGAATACAATAATTAACATAACTGCAACGTTTGACAGTGATTAGTTGGTAATATTAACAATGCTAGGAAGTATCAACAATGCTAGCGAGTGTGCAAGTACGCCACAAATACTGTTCAACTGGCGAAAGAAGACCCGCGCGGTAAGGGAGAGTATTGCCGATTAATCTCCAGCTTTCTACGAAACCGTATACTAGAAATATAATATCTCTCCCAATGAGTAGCTGCGGATGCAAGGTCACAAAAAGTTGCCATGTACTAATTCATTTATTTCATTTACGCTTAATTGTGAATGGAATGCAGAAATTACATTCTTTCCACGGGTCTTCTTTCCTCGACTAGACAATACTCTCATAGAAGAATATTACCTAACCATCGAAGAAATCTATTGCAAATCTTACTTTTTAATAAATTTCTTCTCAACTATATCTAAATTTTCGTTCAATAAACAGGCGGGTTTAACCCTATCCAAACTAATTGTGATCTCTTTGTTATGCTTATTTATGCAAATCACCTTTTCTGTTCGTAATACCACCTTAAAGGGTCCCTCATATACTGGAGATAAAGAAGGTCTCAATCTTTCATTTCTAATGAATACATAATTACATGTTTTAATGTTAGGACTAATAAATGGTTTCTCTAACGAGTGATATTTCGTCTTGATTGGTTCGATTAAGGTTATTAAAATTTTCCGTAATTTTGAAATAAAAAACGGAATATTCGGGTTCTCGTAAGAATTAACGTAGAATTCTCCCAGAAGACGTAGAGCTTAACCAAAAACAAGTTCTGTAAACGAACACTGTAAGTCTTCTTTTATCGTGGTTCTAAACCCTAATAATATAATGGGAATTTCTTCTTTCCAGTTACGGGTATTCGATCTAGCTGTCAAAATCGCTTTCAAAGCTGTATGTAATCTTTCAACCAATCCATTACATTGTGGATGATATGTGGTTATGTGGATTCTATGAAAAACCAAGAAATTTTTAAAAATTCTGAAGATAGTCTTGATTCAAACTGCACTCCCTAATCCGTTGTTATATAAAGAGGGACACCAAAACGGCACATGTATTGTTGAAACAATGTTTTGGCAACTGTCTCTGCCGTTATATTATTCAACGGATAGGCCTCAGGTTATCGCGGAAAACGCTCTACTACGGTTAGTATTTAAGAACAACCTCCTGAACGTGGTCTTACAAAATCTATATTATGTATGTGCTCGAATCTGCCCTTAGGCATATCAAATTTACCTATGGGTGTTTTGGTGTGCCTGCTTACCTTGGATGCTTGACAGTTAATATACGTCTTTGTCCAAATATTGCAGTCCAGTTATTAGTCTTTTTTGTTGCCCGTACCCCTGAATGTGTTAAACTGTGACAGATTTCGAAAACTGTACGTTTAATGTCTTAGGGTATATAGGGTCTAATGTTGGACGTAGAAATATCGCACCAAATTTCATTATTATAATTTTGATTTTAATTTTTTATAGTACATACTTAATATTTTTTTGTTCCTACAATTTGTTTTGTAGTTAATGTTTCTAGTTCCTGATCCTCGAGTTTTTTTCTTTCTTAAAGTTTCTAAATTAAAATCTAACGAATTAATTTGTGATGAAAAATTCGCCATTTGTTCATTATTTACATTTTTTTTGATTAATATCACTTTTTGACAATGAATCCGTTTTGAAATTAAAATTTGTAAATTTTATGGAAGATACGTCATCTACACTCGAAAGCGTATCCGCGACGATATTGTTTTTTCCTTTAATGTGTCTGATGTCATTTGTGAACTGTGCGATGCATTTCAAGTGTCGTGTTTGTCTCAGACTCCTTTCTGTTTTAGAGAACAGAGCTGTTAACGGTTTATGATCAGTAAAACAGATGAAATTTCTACCCTCTAGCATGTATCTATAATGCTTTATGGCTTCGTATAATGCTAGCATTTCTTTATCGAAAGTTGAATATTGAATTAGGAACGAAACGATGATAAAAATTGACCATGCCAATAAATCTTTGTAGTTGTTTGAGTGTAGAAGGACGAGGGAAATTTTTTATTATTTCTAATCGCTCTTCTGTTGGGAGAATACCTTTTGATGATATATTACGTCCCAAGAAATTCAATTCTTTTGCCCCAAACACACGTTTAGATAGTTTAATATTAATACCAAAATGATCAAGTCTTTCAAATAAAGTCCTTAAATGCTCGTGATGTTCCTCATTACTCCTGCTTGCTATTAATATAACATCTAAATAAATAAAAATAAAGTTTAAGTCTGACAGTGAGTCAGTCATTCATGAATCTTTGAAACAAAAGGTGTAGTAATTGCTCTCTGAAATATATCTTCTTCCGCGACTGGTATCTGGTGTTACCGCGAAACGATCGACTAGTCAATGAAGAATCTATAGGATGCTTACACTTAGATTGTGAATATGTTTTCGACGTCAAAGTAATATTCATTGTCTATCTAATGATTCTTTGATCGGAGGCTCCAACAAATAATTTTTTTAACTAAATTTTCTGAATTAAATTGATGAGGGTACTTTATTCCTAATAAAACTAATATAGAATTTTATTTCTAGTAAAATATATACATTTTAATTTGAGTAATGTACCGTCAATAATATTTGACAGGTTAAAAACTACAAATTAGTAGTGAATATAATGTCAAAGTGATTTTTATAAGAATTAATTACAGTACGTATTTTAAATATTAAAGTGCAGTGAATATACAAATAAATGTTGTTTTAGGTATGTAGGAACTTCAATATTATTTAGTTTAATATAATTTTATACAAATATCTTAAAAAATTTATGAAATCTAAAAATTTCAGATAGAGGGTTAGTTCTTAAAACTACTAAAATTAGTTTTTATATAATTACGCATAATTTAATTATAAACGAACACCACGTTTATAGAAAACATAAAACCGCATACAAGCTGAAAAATTTACAATTAATTGTATAATCCACATATACATATGATGGTTATTTTTATAATTCATTAATTTAGACTAATATCTTTAATTAAAATAAATAAGAGCAAACATATTAAAGCTGCAATTGTAAAATTACCATTTACAATATTTAGTATTAAGATAACGATAATTATAAAAGATAAACAGAACCATTTATGAATATGTTTATTTTAATAAATAATACTACGTTAAAACTATTAGATTGAGGATGCATATAATATGCAATAATTATGAACCTCAAATCCGCACAAAAAAAATTAAAATACAAAGTTGTAAAGCATGACTTTAGACTGTTCAGAAAGTGAAATGGTAGCTCAGTGTATCTCGCTAATGAAAGGGCTACCTAAGCGGTGGCAGGGCAGTTCATTCCCTTACTACGAAAAAAAATCATTATAAACAGTACGGCACCAATAGTACAGTACATAATATTTTAGGTGACAAAAAGTTATAGAGAGATGAAACTTGGCGGAAATATCGACCCATATGACCTAATTATTACCCTTAATTTGCTACCTTGAGAAGCAGCCGCTTCCGCCGCCTTCTTGGGAAAATGGCACCCAAAAACAGTTTTTGGCGTATAACTCTTCTTATTAGTCCTAGATAAAAGTTCTTAGGACAGATTAAAGATGATAAAATTTGCTACAAAGTAACTCTTATAATATTTTTTGTCAATCAATAGTTTTCGAATTAGAGGACTGAGAAGTAGGACGAATATTTAGAATTCGCGAAATAACTGTATTTTCACGGTAAGGTAGAGTTCAGTGGCGCGTTTTTTTACGTAGTATCTCCAAGAGACCTTATCCGCCATCAAATACATTAATTTAGTATCTTCCGCTGCTTTGCACGCTACGATGTACTTGGTGCAAAGAGTTTTTCCGAGACACCTGCCTCATCTTTTTCATTCTCCTCGTACAGTTGTAAGGAGTCGAGAATACCAGCAGCCTCGTTGTCGTCCTCTATGTCGGAATGTTTTCGCATGCTATGCCATTGCAGGAGAGACAGAGGGCTGAATATCTCAATCCTATATTGCGACACCTGCATGTCGCTCACAGCCTTTTTTACAACTGCAAGAAATTGACTAGAGAAGTATGTTGGGGGCTGATGGTTGTGTTACGCGAACAGCATCAAGCCCTGTCTTCGTTTTCTGCCAACCGTATTCCTCCGGTTTTTCGTAACGTCACTCCACATCTGAACTCGATAATATGTCCGTAGGCAAGACTGGCGTGCAGAATCTGCTATGGGAGGCAGGCAGGCCAGGTTAAATTTGTTTTTTGAAACAGCCTTCACTAAACATTCGTGAGGGTTTCCAGTGTGTCGTTTTCATGCGATGTATCGTACAATGCCAATAAAAACGATACCCCAACTGTAGAGATCATTGACGCCTGCTTCAGGGTGTTGGAAGATTTGAATAGTATCAGCCAACTTGTCGTTTTTCTCTAGGAACTTGAGAAATTCGACTTTCCCATCGTTAAACAAAGTACAGATGGTGTCGCAACTACTGAATGCATGGAGAAACAGAATATGTTTCGCTACAGCTTCCTTGTAGTTGATTGAAGCTTCACAAAGAAAATATCTGTTCTGCAATTTTCCCCCGGCTGGTTTTCGCAGAAAACATCGGCCTGCTTTACTGTGAAATTGTACTCTTCAAACTTCGTACATCTGGTAAAAATACAGTTTTTTCGCGATTTCGAAAACTATTGATCTGACAAAAAATATTGTAGGACTTACTTTGTAACAAATTTTATCCTATTTAATCTATTTTAAAAACTTTTTCTCTAGGACTAACAGGACGGAGTTATATGCCAAAAACTGTTTTTGGGCGCAATTTTTTCAAGATGGCGGCGTGAGCAGCGGCTTTTCAAGGTCGCAAATTAATGGTCATATTTAGGGCATATGGGTCAATTTCTGCCAAGTTTCATCTCTCCATAACCTTTTGTAGGAAAATCTGTTTTTATTCTGATGACTTTATAGTCGGAGAGCTGGCGTCCAAAATGTGCAAGAGTTTTCTCAAAGCTAATTTTTTGAGATTAGGTTACTTTTTTAGTGATGGAAAATAACTGTAGAGTCAGCACTTCCGGCACCGGGACACCTGGCGTTGGGATGCTCGCACAGGTGTAATATTAATTAACGTCTCTAAACTGTTTTCTCAAAGCTCAAAATTTATAGAGAACGAGCAAATATAATATCAAACAGGAATCCAACAGTCAGACAGCAAAATATAGGGACACGTGGCGTCAGCGCTACTTCATACCTGTCAAAAAAATGACGTGTGTCAAAGTGATTTCTCAAAGCTGAAATTCTCCGAAACATTAATTAAAACTATAAAGTTAATAAAGGAGACAGTTAGACTCATTTATGATAGGACCACGTCAGTCAGCAGTCGATAGATGTGAGCAGTGAGAACGGTAACTGCGCGCATTAGTACGCCTTTTCTCAATACATATCGTGTATTTTATAACTCAATGGAATGTGGGTTATCAGAGCCGGCCCGATGGGCAGGCGAGCCAGGCGGTCGCCTGGGGCGCTGAATCTTGGGGGCGCTGACTTGCCGCAAGTCGGTTGTAGTTTCCTGAGTAATTAAATTTAAATTTTAATCAAAAGCACGCACTCCAAATAAGTCCGCACCTGCCCGCTTATCGGTAAGCGTGCTGTATGATAACAAAAAATCAAAGTAATACCGGCCGGCGGAGTACAAAGTGTTGGTGTGGCTATGATGTTTACGTTTTATCGTTTTTATATAGAGCGCCGACTGCCGGTCTTCTTTGACCGAGTTCTGAATTTTCTGGATTTAATTTTATTATTTATTCTCTAACTAAAAACAAAGAATAAAACTACTCTTTGCTAAAGAAGCGAATTGTTGAAATCAGTCTATTATGTTAATATTATTACTATAACAGTATAGTACGGTACGCGTTTAAGTTTCCAGTGCTTCAGTTAGCATATTAAAATATGTATAATATATATAACATATCGTGTATGAAATAGTTATACATGGCCCAGAAAAACATGAAGGTCCTAATTCACGATTTCCCAGGGATGCTAATCCAAATAATTCAAAAAACAAATGTAGGCACTTTTCTCTTTTTCATTGTCATCGTATTTTATCTAATGGAGAAATGAGTTACAGAAGTTGGCTTCAATATTCAAATTCCAAAAACTGTGTTTATTGTTTTTGCTGCCAACTTTTTGATAATAAGCCAGTATCAAAACTTGCAATGGGAGAAGGTTTAAGTAACTGGCAGAATATTGCTGATTATTTAAAGTCTCATGAAAGATCTGGAAGCCACATTTTAGCATATAATAAATGGCGACATACCGAAATAAATTTGAAATATAAGGCTGGCATTGATAAGAATTTGATTAAACAAATTGAAAAACCGGCTGACTATTGGAAAGAGGTAATAGAACGTTCAATGACTATTGTTGGTTATTTGGCAGAAAATAATTTAGCTTTTAGAGGATCCGTCGATCGTTTATATGCATCTCGAAATGGAAATTTTCTTGGATTGGTTCAGTTATTGGGCAAATACGATCCTATTATTAAAGAACATTTAAGAAAAATTAATACAAAAGAAATTCATAATCATTACTTGGGAAAAAAACATTCAAAATTAACTGATAAACATTCTGGGAACTAACATTAAAGACGATCAGCTACCTAATTTCATTTCTGACGTTTTGATTCAACCGGATGATACACCTGCAGGTAATTTTTGCCAGTCGACTCGCAAATGTGAATCAAAACCTTACTTATTAATGTAATGTATTGCTTAACGCTGAATTTTTGATTTGTATACAGATTCGGAATCAACCACCACTGATGACGCCGAAGAATATGGTGCAATCGCGTTTTATTCTGATGAAGATAGTGGCGAAGAACACGACGACGGCAATGATTCTGACGATTAGATGTTTTTTTTTTCAATGAATCAATGATTCTTTTTTTTTTCTGTTATAAAATAATTAAAATTATTTTTTCTTGTATAAAATAACTGATATCTATATAATAACTGATATATAACAATTACAATTATTAAGAAACAATTAAAATTATTTATTTATATAAAATAAATGATATGTATTGAGAAAAGGCGTACTAATGCGCGCAGTTACCGTTCTCACATCTATCGACTGCTGGCTGACGTGGTCCTATCATAAATGAGTCTGACTGTCTCCTTTATTAACTTTATAGTTTTAATTAATGTTTTGGAGAATTTCAGTTTTGAGAAATTACTTTGACACACGTCATTTTTTTGACAGGTATGAAGTAGCGCTGACGCCACGTGTCCCTATATTTTGCTGTCTGACTGTTGGATTCCTGTTTGATATTATATTTGCTCGTTCTCTATAAATTTTGAGCTTTGAGAAAACAGTTTAGAGACGTTAATTAATATTACACCTTTGCGAGCATCCCAGCGCCAGGTGTCCCGGTACCAGAAGTGCTGACTCTACAGTTACTTTCCATCACTAAAAAGTAACCTAATCTCAAAAAATTAGCTTTGAGAAAACTCTTGCACATTTTGGACGCCAGCTCTTGGACTATTACTACAAACAAATTTAAATTTTTTAGATTTTAAGTGTTTCTTGGGTAACTTGGGAAATGATTAAAAAAATTTTCCAATACAAACTTATAAGTTTATGTTGAGTTAATATATTCCTTAATTGAGTTTGTCAATGAAAAAATCGACACTTTAAAACCATTTGTAACTACGGAACCTACTCTGATTCAGAATTGGTCTATAGTAACGACACAGTTTTCCTATTTAAATGTACTTGATTTAGTTTGCTCAACTAGGGGCACTGGTATATCCCCATGTTTATTTACAAATAGCAAAATATGTAAACATAAAATAATGGCTTACTAATACTTATAAGAAGGAATTTTCAATATTTTTTTCTGTTTAAAAATTATTCCAGATAAAAGTTTTTGTTGGAACACCATGTATTTACCAAAGATCGTGATGGTGTAGCGCACACATGAGGTACGTGCATTTTTTGGGCAAACATGATTTAAATATACTAAAAAACAGTTGTAAGTATTTATAAACTATATTATTCTACCATGTGGTAAGTACGTACTGAATACATTTGTGGTTCTTAATTGTGTGTATAAATTTGTTCGTATGTTGAAACAAATTTGTGTTTTTTGTAAAATATTACCATAGACTAGGCATATCAAACACGCGGCCCGCTGGCCGCATGAGGTCCGTCTACAAGTGGTCTGTGACCCACCCAGACTTTTTGTTTATATATTTAATATTAGTTAAACAAAAGTAGTTTACACGTATTTCTTTAATTCGAGTTTTTTTGTAATGCGGCTCACGGCTTGATGTGTAATACTTAATGTAGCCCTTGGTGGTAAACGAATTTGATATGCCTGCCCTAGACAGGAGAAAAAGTGCGTCAATCACAAAGGAATAGAAGTTTCTGCAAAAAAAAAATCTCAAGACCTTGTTACCGATGTGATGTTAAAAAATAAGGACAAAATTATTGGCTAAACATAAAATGGCTGCATTTCCAAAAGGAAATTTTTTTTACAATTCAATTCAAACATACACTTTCCGATAAAACATTTCTGGAATTAGACGTAACTGAAAAGCAAAGTATGGGAAAAATTGGGGCTCTGTGAATTTGATCCAGAAATATGATTCACGAAAAAATATCTGGTTTATTTGCTAACAAATAAAATTTTTCAAGAAGATTACACTCATTTTATAGGCAAATCCGGAAACAAAAAAGAGAATCATTCAAATGATGATGCGGACAATTAGATTTTGAAGTTTTTGTTAATTAAAATCTTTCATTTATTCTTAACCAGTTTTTTTTTGTAATTAAAATTTCTTAATAAAACTTTTTTTATGCGATGATATTCCTTATTCTTGAATTTTCCCTTCAAAAAGTATTTACAATGAGATTGTTTATGGAAATCTTAATTCCGTTTCTTGCAGGTTTAGCCTTTAATGTGCATTGAAATTGCTGGAATATATTTTTTCTAATTGTTAAAATTGTTATTAAAATTTTTGACTTGCAGAGTGTAACTAAAACACATTTCAATCCATAGAAGCATTTTCTGTTTTCATGGAAGTTTCCGTTTAATTAATGAAATTAAGTAAACTGTAATCTGTCTCTAGCTCAAAATGTAATATTTTGTACTTAAACAATGAGTGCACTACACCATCGGATATGTTTGTTCCACAATAGTACCAGCCATTGACGAAATACATATTTTTTAATAATATCGCACCCCTTTTGATTTAATGATAAAATCTTTAGACGAAAATAATCAGAATACAGTGTTGAGAATTTTGCATTAATATCCTCTTTTATGTCTGTATATATATATATATATATATATATATATATATATATATATATATATATATATATATATATATATATATATATATATATATATATATATATATATATATATATATATATGTGTATATATATATATATATATATATATATATATATATATATGTGTGTATATATATATATATATATATATATATATATATATATATATATATATATATATATATATATATATATATATATATATATATATATATATATATATATATATATATATATATATATATATGTATATTATGTTAGATATTTATTTCATATTTGGTATAAGGTATTGTTATATTGGGCTGCATTGATTTAAAAAAAACTATTGACATGGTTTAATCGGATACGTCCGAGAGGAGCAACTGCATCTCGCCCCCACTTTAAGTAAGAATTTCTATACCACTGAAAATGTCTAAAAATTCCCATTTCCTCGAATTCGTTGAGGTATTGTAAAGAAAAAGGGTTTCTTGCAAATTTTTTATAGGAGAAACCAGAAAAAAATCGCATATTGTAATTTTAACACAGGAATATTAGTCGTAGGACATAATAACACAAAAATATCTGATGTGGCCAGCACATAACTTTCTTATACCAATATATATCATCCTGATTTAAAAAAATCATTCTATTTGATTCTTCACTTACCTCAATTAAATTTTAATAACGTACCTTGAAATGTTTCATTAAAATTTTTTTAAATAATTAATTAACAGCATCATTCGATACTGCCAATAATAATTCATTTCATATATTTTAATAATTTCTTCTTATTGACATTGACATTTTTGTAACTAAATTAGACCTTTCAAATGTCAAACTGTTAAATTTATCCTAAACCCATTTTATGAGGCTAAATGTGTAAATATTTCAGTGTATATCAGCTTTATTTAAGTATATGGAAAAAATGTTTTATTGGCTTGATATTGTAGACATGATTTATAATCTTCCATCAAGAATATATTTTTTTGTAAAGGCAAATACAAAAATATTTGAGTCCCGTGGACCTCCTTGCAGCTGGCCAATTTTACTCATCACCGAATTTATCATTGTCGTTGGCCTTTAAAACATGTGTACCATGTGTTAAAAACGTATATATCAAAACGTATATATCAATCAAAATCTTTAAGTCGAAAATAATCACGATTAATGTACTTCCTTATATTAGGTATAAGAATGTAAAAATCAAACACCTGTTGTGATAAAATGCTCATTCTGAACTTAGACTCTAAAATATCTAAGTGAAAATGTAAGTCATCGTATGTTAGAGCTTAGGAGAAAAAAATTAAAACTACAAAATATTGATTTTTTCTTATCTATCTCGAAAACGAAGGCCCTGCAGAAAAAAAATATATAACACAAAATATCTTATTTCGTCGAGATCTTTTGTACATTTTCGGTACTAAAAATAAATCTCCCTGTATAATTAACGGTCGGACCAAATCTCTGAATGTTTTCTACAAAAACAATATCAACAACCAATTTGACTTAAAATATCCACAAAAGGCACAACCAGATAATCGGAAAACACTATAAAAACACAGATTAATCACTTTCTGTCATAACGAAGAAAATCGAAACAATGATTGTGACAATTGCGTCAAAACAAGTAAATAATAAACCAGATTGCGCCGGCCAATAAAGAATAAGTAGGGACCTTCTCCTCTCTGACATTTTTATGCTCTGAATTTGATCGCATACTATTAGTTTGAATATCGTTGGTTTATAGCAAAATCATCATTTTACTGTTTAATTTCAGATACTTACCTATATTCGATCCGAAAGCTCAGAATTTTCGTTTTTTGTTTTATGTTTATATGACTATTAATGGACCTTATTAGTTGTGATGGCACATAATTATGCAACCTACGTATTGCTGTCATGAGTACACCGATTGCCTACACAATCCTAAAACTTGACTTTTAATGCATATATCTATAAAGGCGACATTTTCGAGAGTTAAGCATAGCGTAGAATTTTATTTCTCCCTTGAAGGCATTTTTTTTGAGGATATTCTTGATGTATTGTAAATATTGGAAAAGTTATCTGTTTAATAAAGATAAAATCTAAAATTTGTAAGAAAATGGTGGCGGTACAACTTTTTTCAATCCGTTTTTGATTTTAGTATATAGTCTAAGAGCTAGTGGCCTCGACAATATACGAATTTCGATAAGGCTGGAAATATACAAAAATGTTAGTTTAGATCGCCTCAAAGAAGGAATGGCCGGTATGGCTAAAAGACGTCGGTGGGGTGAGCACCCTTGAATTTTTAAAAATAGGAAAAATAATCAAAATTTTATTTATTTCGACAAAGCTGAAATTTGCAGTAATGATAGTACCATCTTATTAATGAAACAAAAATTGCTATACGTTTGGTTTGTGGAAACCACCTGCCATACCAGCTTAAAGATTGCCGTTCTGAGGTGAAATTCACTTATTCCGACAAGGCTGAAATTTGAACAGTATCTTTGAAAATTAAGTAAAAGACGATATGCAAAGAGCCATACCGATTGGGTGGTGAAAAGAGGGTGCCATACCATAAAATTGATTTTGATGAGTGCGAGAGAAAGAGCCTTATGCAGACCCGCGCGTACGAGAAAGAACATTAATGGGAGCCCCACCACACGCGCTATATTGAAACGCCCATACCCAAGTATCGTTTGTAATTTTCAAACAGTGCGTTTAAGTAAACAAAAATTGAAAAAATTTATGAAAATTGAATAAAAACGGTTAAAAAGAATGTGGTTATAGTGAATTATGCAGGAGAAATTACAAAAAACCTACTTAAGATGATTAAAATTTTAATTTGAAAATTAAAATTGTATTTAAGTCCGGGCTGGAGTTTGAAGTAGGAAAGCGTGTCTACGCCTTGTAAGGAGATGTGGATAGGTTGGGAGGTGTGTTTAGGCGTAGGATGTATTTAGAGCGTGTCTGTCAATATGCGTGTTTAGTTTTGGTCAGTTTGCGTCGAAGTACAAGGAGAGGTTTTCGTGAAGTAATTTGTGGGTATGTACGTAACGGCATCACGGCTACGTACATACCCACAAATTACTCTACGACCCCCCTCTCTTGCACTTCGACGTAAACTGACCAAAACTAAACACGCACAATGACAGACACGCTCTAAATACATCCTACTCCTAAACACACCTCCCATCCTATCCACATCTCCTTGCAAGGCATAGACACGCTTTTCTACTTAATACTTCAAACACCACCGAGGACTTAAATACAATTTTAATTTTCAAATTAAAATTTTAATCATCTTAAACAGGCTTTTTGTTTTTCCTGCATAATTCACAATAACCACTTCTCCTTAACCATTTTCATTTAATGTTCATAAAACTTTTTACTTAAACGCACTGTTTGTATTTTTGTAGAGGAAAGTGCCCTGATCACCACTAATAACAAAAGGCGAAACACGCATGGATAAGCCGAAATATCGGCTTCCAGCAGTGCTAAGCCGCATACGGGCGGTATTGTCGTCTTGGCTACTGATCCTCCATAAATTATTTTGTTTGTTATATATACAGTGAGGTCCATAAGTAAACGATAAATTCATTATCTACGTAATTTACAAGTTATGAGTAAAATCCTGAAATACGTCAATTTTTAATTCTAAAATGACATTTTTTGAGCACAATTTTATACCTTCCCCTTTAACCCCCTTGGAGTGACAGCTACCACTTTAAAATTTTTAAATAGAATGAGAGTGTGTGTGATAGCTCATTTGAAAAGGTTTTTAGTTCTTTGTCCAGCAATATAAGATTTTTTGAATTTCTATAATTTTTTTATTGAAAAATGTTATATTTTTAATGTTACTAAGTAAACAAAAGAACATGAAACAGTTTATATCAAATGTTCAAACTGGGCGCTCGTTGCTTCTTGACAATAATGGAGGCGTTGCTGAAATTCTACTAAAACATTTCCGTTTCCGGGTTGATTTGATTAATTCCTTGCCTTATTCTATCTTTTAAACATCGACGTTATTTGGTCTGTTGAGGTAGACTTTCGATTTTAAGTAACCCCATAAAAAATAGTCAAACTTACTGTTTAAATTTTCCTGATAAAATTCTAATGCCACCACTATATCGTTTCTTATGGCATAGTAAACATTAAACTGCCAACTTTCTTGAAAATGTCGCTCCCTGAACACATGAGGATTCGAGTCACTCCAATAACGCGAATTGTGTCGATTAAAAAGTCAATTTTTGTTAACTTTAGCTTCATCTGACCATATAATATTTCCCAAATAAGAATCGTCGCCTACAGACCTTATTAGAATAAATTTACAAACATTTTCTCTTTTTAGGAAATCTGTTTTTTTTATCGTTGAACCATTTGAAACGAAAACAGGTAAAATTTATGTTTAATTAAGATTCTGTGAACTGAATCCTTGCATAGTCCCGATTCCAGAGCAGCTTGTCTTAATGACATCATTGGAAATGCATGAAAATATCCCAGAATTGCTATTTCTACGTTTTCGTCATCAACAATGGCTTCTGCTTTTGAATTCTTGCCTTGGCAGAGACATAGTTTTTAAAATTATCCAGTATGCGTTTTACAGTGTTTGGTGACGGTTTCTGTTTTTGTGAATATCGAGTAGCAAATGTACTACAAGTTCTTGATATTACTTTATCACATTCTCCATAAATAATAAACAAATTCAAAAAGTCTTTGTGGGTGTAATTTAAACGCGGTGGCATTTTTTGACATAAGAGAATGACTGACTTACTGATTGTTTCTAATCATGGCTAATTGGATAACATTTTTACTAAAAATTCTAAGAAAATCGCAAATATTTCAAAAAGTTGTAATTTAAACCCCCACAATGCTTATATCAGAAAAAAAGGAATTTAATTATACATAACTTGGTGTAAAAAAATACAGGGTGTTCCATTTAACTTGAGAAAGTTTTCGCTTCGCGGTTTGAAGTTTACAAAATGTAACGTCAAAAATGGAATACTTGGTATGCTATTATTCAATTGAACTGTAGAGCGTAGCTCACCTTATGGTATTTCTGCATGCCAAAAAGCAAATGAGTATCTTTTACACGAAGAAAGGTATAAAGGTTATTGTAAACCATTACACCTGTCAAATTTTTTTTTAAATGTCGAATATCTCTGAAACGGCTGGGTTTAGACATATCCATGTTTTTGACTCAGAATTTTATGCTCTTTTCGAAAAACCCTAAAATATATAGGGTGTTCCATTTATAATAAGCAAGTTGGTATCGACTTTCGGTATAACCGGAGTGCCAGATGCTTGTAATTATTTTAGTTGGATTGACCACACTGCCGTTAGTAGCTCCCGAAATTTTCAAAATTTTCTGGTGCATACTTTTCCCTATATCGATCGATGCAGTTCCTGGTGAGACACCCTGTATATTTATGTATGTGAGATAAATGGAATACTTAAGTAACCTTATTTAGATATGTACTTAATAGGTAATAAATGATTAAATTGAAATTGGAATTGGACATAAATGTGGTGACTTTGCGAAGTATGCCCCAGTTACATCTGTCGACGTCAAGCGGCCCTTCTCGCAATATAAATCGATTTTCAACGAAAGGCGCCGAACTTTAACTCCAAAACATTTAGAACAGATATTACTTCCATTCTTGTAACCGGGAATAATAAATACTTGTGTGTGCTAGTTTAGTATTAAGTACATTCCCCTATACCTCCAGTTCTCTTCAAGTGAGTGTTTATAATAAATTGACTTGATCAACTTTGGATAATATGGAATTCGCTAAAAAAAAATTCAAGGTAAGATATCGTTTCATATATATATGAAAATCTGACACATAATCACCTAAAGTCAACCCTGGTTTTACGTCATATCCGATCGGTAAATCCCACGTAGGATTATAATATAAAAAAATACGAAAGTTTAATAAAACTTTCGAAAATTGCAAACAATACTTGGGTATGAGCGTTTCAATACAACGCGCGCAGCTGAGCTCCCATTAATGCTCTCTCTCGTACGTGCGGGACTGCATAAGGCCCTCTCTCTCTCGCACTATTCAAAAGCAATTTCATGGTATGGCACCCCTACCACCCAATCGGTATGGCTCTTTGATATCGTCTTTTACTTATTTTTCGAAGGTACTGTTCAAATTTCAGTCATGTCGGAATAAGTAAATCTCACCTCAAAACCACAACCCTTGACCTGGTATGGCAGGTAGTTTCCACCAACTAAACGGTATGGCAATTTTTGTTTCATTAATAGGATGGTACTAGCTATCATTACTGCAAATTTGTCGAAATGATTACAATTTTGCATTTTTCCCTATTTTTAAAAATTCAAGGGTGCTACCCCATCAACGTCCTTTAGCCATACCGGCCATTCCTTCTTTGAGGCGATCTTAACTAACATTTTTGCATGTTTCCAGCCGAAATTCATATGTTGTCGAGGCCGCTAGCTCTTAGACTAATACAAAAGGAAACACTTGTAAACCAGTGTTTATCATTAAATTAACATTCATGATCTCAATAATAATTAGAAAATATGATTCTATGAAATGTTTGCCATATTGTTACTTGGTAGCAATTTATGTCGTGTCGTATTATTACACCCTGCATATAAGTAGTTATTAAAGTATTCAGTATTAAAATTTAAATTCACTATTTTATAAAAAAAAGAATATCGTGAAAGATGATGAATCATATTAACAGGTCATTATACTTGTAATACATCGCCTAATAAATATATAAAAAAAATAATTCGCTGCAATAATTAAGTGTGTCGTACCTCATACCCAATATGATAAATCGCGTGAAAATTGTGTATCCACATGAATTAACAAAGCCTCGAACCCTACAAGAACTATATGAAGATATATCATTTCAACAGGGATTCCTCAGAAAATTGAACACAGCGCGTGCCAATCAATCTGTAAATTCTGAATACTCGAATATCTGCATACTAATACATATGTCCTATTTCTGGCAAAATTGAAAATATATAGATTTCGCCTATTGGAATCACAGTTTTAGCAAACGCAGACGTAGTTAACGCAGATGAACTCGTAGGAAAAGTTACCTAGCAACACGTTCAAATTGTTTTACAGTGTCTGATAACTAAAGATTAGTAATTTTGAGAAAAGAATAAATGAAATTCATAAACCTGTTAGAAAATCTTTTAAAAAGGCTGAGAGTAATAATTGTTAAAGGTCTTAATGATCTGCATCCAGCAGATCTTGTGGAAGTGACTCCATATGCTAAAACGGCTATAAACAAAGGATATAGATAAATATATTTTGGTGGTCATTAATGTGATCTCAAAATTTGTTTAGCGTGAGCATGTAAAAAATAAAAGTGGAAAAAAACTGTATTTTTTTATCTTAATAAAACAAAATTAAAGCAAAACATATTTTATTTTTATTTTATCAATAGTGCGTCCGACTTCGATATCTCGAGTTTTATAACAGCTAGAAACTTGATTTAAAAACATAAATAAACTAGACGAAAAGTCTATAACCGGAAATTGTTTTTGAATACACAGGGTGAACCAAGAGATTCTACAGGGTCAAGTAACATTTTTTTAAATGAAATGTCATGTATATCAGAAAATTTTTTGAAAACTCTTTGTGACCTCCTTTCTCTCCTGTAGTTTTATTGACTTTCTCCTAACCACTTGGATGCAATGATTTTTGTTGTTGAAATTATACCATTTACACATGTATATTAAAAATATCACTACAATCACAACTATTGATTTTAAGAAAAAATATGTTAATACCAGTTATGAGACATCTGTGTGGGAATTTTTCAAATAATTCAAGAGAAGGTATTATAATAAGCGTGTTACATGATGTCCATAAAAACACTACGCAATTCAAAATTTGAAGGAAAGATAGTAAATGCTTTTAGAAGTATCACTCCAGTAATTTTATGAACAATAGAAACCTCATTCCAAAGACGCATAGAAATGTATGCCAATCAAAATGGCAACATGTGAAGCATTTTATATATCTTCTCTTGAATTACAACAAAAAAAATTTTTTTTTAATTTTTATTGCTGAATTTTGCAGTTATTTTTAAAAAAATCGAAAATGGTTACAATTAGCCATAGGGATGTAACTCCAAAAAAATGTTCGTTTTTCAATTCTACATCACATCGTCCAAAAATATACATTCAATTTAAAAAATTGAGAAAATTCAGTTCAAATAGTTTTAAATTTAAAAATTATTTTTGGCCACCCTGTATACTTTTAAGCAGTAAAAATGACTGAGTGTCATGATACAGATATCTGATGACTGGTACTAACATATTTTTTTCTTAAAATCGATAATTGTGACTGTAGTGATTTTTTTAATATACACGTGTAATGGCATAATTTCAATAAAAAAAATCATTACATCCAAGTGGTTGGGACAGAGTCACTAATAATACAGGAGTATAAGGTGGCCACAAAGAGGTTTCATAAAAATCTAATATACATGGCATTCCATTTCAAAAAATGTTAATTGACTTTGTAGAATCGTCTTGGCCCACCCTGTATAATCGAAAATAATGTCCGGTTATAGACTTTTTTGTCTAGTTTAGTTATGTTTTTAAATCAAGTTTCTAGCTATCATAGAACTCGACATATCGAAGTCGGACGCACTATTGCCCCACCCTGTATATTTATATGTATAGCTCCCATATCAGTTTTTTTGTTTTGGTTTATAACTTCTGTGCAAAAATCACACTGAAATAAATTTTTTTCATTGTAGTTATCTCGCCACGATCGTATATTAATAAAAATAGAAACTGGCGCTTGAAATCAAAACAAGTGATAATACAGCTTGAGTTAACAAAATAGTGATTGTTGATATCTCCTTTACTATTTACAGAAATTAAAAATTTTTCAGAAAAAAAATTATTGGAGTTCAAGACTAGGTTCTATATTACTCTAAAATCATTCAGGGCATTTGATACAAAGTGGCATACCAAAATTATATATTTTTTTTAAATTTTCATATTCGTCTTTTAATTACCGGTCTGAGGATTCTTGTTTTTGAATTTCCATTGCGGTGTTGCCAATTTATTCAACTTTTTTTCGAACAATTTTACAATTTCAATTCTCACTGATAAAATTCACATGAGCTTCAGATTAAACAAACTTTTTCTGTTAACAACTAGGACATAAAGTAATTAAATTTATTAAATGTAAGATGTTATATGTATTAAGCGCATGTAAAAAGTAATTTGGAGTATGCCTTGTTGTAGAAATGTATGTTTAATAAAAAATGATTACGTTTCGATTCTATTAAATACTAATATTAGCTATTAACGTCGAACAATCTTGTAATACATAGATTGATATCAAAATATTATGAATATTTGTAGTCTTTTTTATGACATTGATAGATACACAGAATCTTTAAACCTATCAATTAAAATATTATTTTAATTATTTATTTATTAGCACTGATTTCTCGCATTTCCCTATATATTAAGCAACTGTTCTACAAATTATTCAGATATGTTCAAAATACTTCAATTATTTTATTGCTTTGAATAAAATGTTGTTTAAAATGAATCCACACGCAAAAACATAATAAAATTTTGTTCCCAAACTCTTTTAGCTAATCTGAAAACCTCCCAATGATCCAGTTTCACCTTTAACTAAGTATTTTGCATTCTTCGTCATTAAAAACGAAATTATTATTTAACTTTATAAATTATTATAATATCTTTAGAAATCATATTTTTGTTTCACGAATCTAGACCACCATTATTTTCCATATATATATATATATATATATATATATATATATATATATATATATATATATATATATATATTTTAATATATTCATAGTGCATGTCCGAGCAGCTATATAATATCAAAACAATCGATAACTCCCTCTTCTTGCACCGTAATGACTCAAGCAATCGATGACGTGACGTCATTTCCTGAATTTCTCATATACCTGAAAACTTTAATATATCAAGATGTTGACATAAATAACTTAGTCCCAATGAAAGAGTTATTCTTATGTAATCAAACATCTATTTTTAGAAATAATAATTAAATAAATATAAATGAACGTAACAGTAATTGTAATTCGTGAGGTATTTACATTCTTTATAATTTTAGAAAACTCCTTAATACACATATACAGGAGAGTGCCTAGTAGGCCTGGGCAAAAAATCATATATCGATTCGAATCGATTTTTTTATAATCGATTCACTGATTTAAAAAAAATATTGGAACGAAATATTAAATCGAATCGGAATATCGATTCGAATCGGAACATCGACTCAAATCAGAATATCGAATCGTTTCGAATCGAATCGGCGTATCGATTCGAATTAAATCGGTACATTGAAATTAACGTCGAATGTAAATAATTAGTGCAGTAAAACTTCTTCAACGCACCCTTTACATGGGAAGATATTCTTAAAATATGTGCTTCATGAAGATGTCTAATTCCTGCCTATTTTTTTTGTTTTCATTTTAAATAGCAGCAGCACTAATTAAGTAGGTAATGATTACGGCAGGCATTCTTGGTCCGAAATCGTAGGCATTGTATGCCACTGAGTGGGAACATTGATAACATTAACCGAGTCGAATATACAGGGAGCATTATCGCTATTCATTATTCAGTAAAGTAACAGTTACAAGGATGTAAATGAGCAACTACGATAAATTATAATATTATGAAATACCCGGCATGATTTTTTATTTTTGTATTTATGTCTGTCACTAATTATCTGCCTGTGTAACTAACAACTGAACGAAGCACCGAAGTGCGAATGCACTGCATTTCAACTCCACTACCCCATAAGATTCGATTAATCGATTCGAAACAATGTTTTTTGTGAATCAAAAATCGATTCAGTATTTCCCAAATCGCGCAGGCCTAGTGCCTAGGCTAGATGTTCTTGGCTACTCTTAAATAAAAACAAAACAACCCACGAAATTATTATAAATTGATACTAATCAATATTAATGATGGCTGTTCCGAAGAACAACCAAGGTGAACTGATCACCGAAAAGCAAATTCGCCCAAGGCGTAAATTAAGATAATTACGGTACAATATTATTATGAAAATTACCTCAAAGGTACTTTAAATCAATATAGCAACTTTTTAAATAATGATTAGCATAAAATCACAAGATAATACTAGAAAACATATACATTTTACCAGACCGCAGAATTAGAGATGATTTCCATATGAACGCTGCACTAGTAAGAAGAAAGAAGCTTCGTTCTGTTCTCTTACCTAAATTCGGTTATAGTTTGGAAAGAGACAGACATTTGTGAGTAGAGTATGAGAAATAAAGATGGATAGATATTTAGTGCCAAAAATCTGTAAAACCAACTGTTCCAGTATAAATCAGTGGCGCCATCTGGACTAGACTAGCAGAAACTTAATTCATCGTGGAACTCAACAACCTGGAATGAAATAGCTTGCAATTTCGTTACAGTATATTATGCTGTATGGAACTTGGATCTAAATTCTCTTACAGTGCGCCCACCCGTTGTTGGACTTTTCCATATGAACAACAAGGGGAGCAAAACGCATAAAAACCATGATTTAGAGCATGTTATAATTATATTTATTGTTGTAATGCACAGTTAATTGTGTTAATTGTCATAGTTTCTAGTATTCCGAATTTTAAAAGTTAACTGGCATCACAGAAAATGTTTTCTTTGCATTCCTTGGAAGTGTTACAACTGATGGACAAACTATATAAATTTTGTTTCAAAAGCCCCAAATAGATTTCTACCGTTGATATCTACTTCTTGATATCTTCTTTTATCGCAAAGCCTTACAATTTTGAAGTCTCAGTTTCATTGAATACTATTTTAAATATTAAATAAAAAAATCCGAGGAAATCATTAAAGTTTTGAAGAGAATTTAAATCTCTCATTATGTAAAGATAATACTCGGTCCGTAATGCAGTAAAAAAATTATTTTAAAATGCTGTTGTTGGTCATGAATATATTTATCATCCCCCACAATCAAACATTTTCCTTATTTTTCTTGCCCTCGACATCTCTCAGAGTTGTAAACATGTATTTTGTCTTTTATACATTTCTTACACCTTACAAATCTTTCGGAATTTGACTTGCCAAAGAAACAATTTGTTCTATTCATACTATAATATCAACGCCCTGAGAAATACTCGTAACTTCAAAAATCCAAATTTTACAGGAGGCACAAAAACTGAATAACTTAAAAGTATATACATTTGAAAATTTGTTTTTCAGTACACATTTTGAGTTATGATAGACACATGATGGTATGCGATATTATTTAAATAGAGTTGCTATTAATTAAAAGCCAGCGTTACGTTTTAATTGTAATTTATATAATATTATTAGAAAGATTTTTTCTTAGTTGACAAACCTTTTCTGCTAAAACAAATCTTCTAAAAACGCAATTTTAAACAAAATCATGGCCACAGAATAGCATATTTCTACAAAAATTGAGTAAATATTGGAAGTTACGAGGTTTTCCACGGGAGAACTGGCGTCCGAAGGAGTTCTTTGGTTTTCTTTAGTCGAATATTAAATTTCGGATAGCACGTGGAGATTCGAGGTTTACATAACAAATAAGTTTAACTTTTATTCAACACCATAATCTGAAAAACGTAAAAAAAGTGGAGTTACGAGGTTTTCGTATCAGGGTATCATTATGATATTTCCTTTATATTGTTCATTTGACAAATCTTATGTTTAATTATTGTATCTGAGAATGGGTTCAGATTGATCCTGAAACTAGTAATATGTAAATATAATTTGTGAGAATAACGTAATTAACAAACGTTTTGTAAAATTTTTCAAACGTTAATAATAAAAAAAGTATTACATATCCTAAAAATTATATTTTTAGGGAAACTAGTATAATAACAATAACATAAGCATTTAAACTTTTCTATTCACCCTTGCCATCACACGCTTTAGCCAACTGGACCACCAAGCCGATGGCGTAATTAGTTTTGTCATTTTTATAATTAATTTATTAATAATCAAAAATAAAAACGTTATAAAACTACCCAAATTAATCAATAGTTAGTTTTAACCTTTATCTTAAAATCGGTATGAAATTTAATACCACATCAAAAGTACCAACCGTCTATAGAATTTTAGTATCTATAGTATATACATTTTCAGTGTAGATTATAATTTCGTAAAAAATAGTTTAACCTATTTTAAATTTACGCTAAGTATTGAATGTTCTAATTTAATGGAGGATCGAGATAATTTCTTAAAAAAAAATGTTTAAAAAGTTTTTTAACTGTTACATAATAAATTTTCAAAAAAATTGTTGATAAATTAGATGTAGATGAGTCAGACGACGTTCACTATGAACTCGTTCGATACCAAGGTCAGGTTATGTTAGCATTATTGTACGATTGTACGTATTATATATAAGGCGTTATGTCTTTCAAGGAGTTGTGGCTTGAGAAATTACCAGTTTAGCATTATACCATAGTGGCATCTTGGTCGTAAACGGTTTGCAAAGTTTTTTTTTAAATCAATTTTAATTAACGCGGCTTATTTCCGCTACCAAAACCAATCATCGACGCCGAGAGATAATTTCATTGTGTAAACAATGCACCAAGAAATTTTGTCACTCTCCCCCATTTTGACGTGGTATAGAGATATTTAACGTGCAGATACTCGGAACTTACAATTTTAGATCTTTTTCGAGAGATGGTGACGCAACCAGGTTCCTTTATCCATTATACCTCATCGACTTAGTCCGATCCTATTTTGTACTCGAGTCGTCTGAGGAAAAGACACACCACTGCCTGTTACACTATCGAACCGATGTTTGTAAAGTTGACAATACAAACCATTTATTATTATCATATTGAAGGTATTTTTTTTTATAAATTTTAATAGTAGTATTTAGCATGTCATTAATGGCAAGTTAGGGTTCTTTGATTACGAGGAAGTCGTCGGACATGTACATACAGTTAAGTAATGTCACCGTCACCAATACGCGACATACTAATATTCTCTTCGTATAAATGTTAGGATATTGTATTTACTGGATTCTAAATTCTGGCGAATGCGCTAGTGATAGTGTTTTAGTAATGATTTGAAATGAAACTGCTAGTTCTTGACTACAAAATAGGCAGCTTGAATGGTATATTTTAAAGTATTTGCTAATAATAGCAAAATTATTATTAGTGAACTGATATGGAACTGATATGGACTGAAATAAATGTTGCGTCGAATGAGGTTTGAAAATGTTCACAAATGTTAATTTTATTACAACCTTTGATTTATTGTTTTTGTAATTTCAAAAAGTTCATTGGGTATTAAAAGTGGCATAGGTTTGGTAACTGGCGCTACCTACAATTTTAGTAAAAGTTAAAATAATAGCCGCCAAATTTATATCACATTTAAAATATGTCTTTTAAGTGAAGACACAAGTGAATGTTAAATTTCCAATTAATTTAAATAATAATGAGGCTTACAATTTTAAAAAGCAAATTTTCCAGATTTGTACGATTGGATATTTTTAGAACATTTTCAGGATGTCAATAGTGCATGTGAAAATTCTATGAAAAACTATACTCAATTTTTAATATGCATGTTCCGTTATACAAAAACATTTAAAAAAAGGTTTCCTTATGGTACACAACTGATATAATAAAAACATTAAGTTAAGAGATAAATACGGTAAAATAAATACAAAAAGCATAACGATACAAATGCATTAGAAGATTACAAACGTGTCAATAACTAAAATGCAAATTTCTAAGGCATATAAAAATTACCTTCAAAATGTAGGAAATAATTTGACTATTGACCCTAGGCAATTTTGGTCCTATATAAACAACAAAAAACGTACTACTGGAATACCTGGTAAAATATATTATAATGAAAGAGAGGTTGAAAACTCGCAAAATATTGTAAATAGTTTTAGTCAATTCTTTAGCAGTGTATACTTACCCATCATCTGATATGTTGCCACCTTCTAACATTATAAATAATTTACCATATATTCACATTGATCAATTTATCAGAACGAGATGTAACGAGGGCTATTAAAAAACTAAAAAATAAAATGACATCTGGACATGATCACATACCCAGTTTTCAAATCAAAGATTGTTCTAATGTCTTTGTTACTCTATTGTTAACATTATTTAACATTGCATTACGAACCTCTACTTTCCGCGAGTGTTGGAAGTTATCAAAAGTATGTCTTATTTACAAAAGTGAAAATGTAGGAGACGTAATAAACTAGAGGTATATCATTCCTACCTAAGTTTGCAAAGGTTTTTGAGACATCACTGTAGACTGTCATTAATTCTGATATAAAAATTCAATTTCTGTCTGTCAACATGGATTCATGGAAAAACGTTCTACAGTATTAAATTTGCTTAACCCAATATGTCTCTCACTCTTTGGATAATAGAGGTCTGGTTGATGTGGTGTACATTGACTTCTCAAAAGCCCTTGATCGTATAGATCATAAAATATTAATTGATAAATTAAATTACATTGGATTTAGTAATTTACTATTAAATTTCATGATATCTTAATTGGAAAATCGATACCAATACGTTCAATATAACAGTTTTAAGTCAAACAATTACTTTGTAACATCAGGGGTACCTCAAGGGTTCAATCTTAGATCACTTTTGTTTATAAACGACCTATGTAATACTTTAGACTGTGAAAAACTTCTCTTTGCTGATGATCTTAAATTTTTTTTGTAAAATTAATAACATCGAAGACTGTCTAGCTTTGCAACAACAGGTAGGGAAAATCAAACTATAGTGTGAGTACAACAATTTAGAAATGAATGTTGCAAAATGTAAAACAATAATATATACACGTAAACTAACTCCAGTGGAATTTTTATATACCCTTATTCATACAGAACTTTCAAGATGTCAGACAATTAAGGATTTGGATATATTATTTAATTCAAAACTGGACTTTCTAGAACATATTAATGTAGTGGCAAATTCAGCACTAAAACTGCTAGGTTTTATAATAAGAAACTGTAAAATTTTTTTTAATGTTAATGTACTAAAGACATTGCATTTTTCGCTTGTTCAATCAAAAATTGAGTATGGTACAATAATAGGGAACCCAATATATAATGTTCATTCACAATCACTGGAAAGAATATAACGAAAATTTATGAAATTTAAGTGAACAATGTGATATATTTAGTACCCCCTTAAATAAGTATGTTAAAATAGTAGTACTATTATTATTAAGTAAATTTAATTATTATTAGTAGTACTATTTTTAATTTGTTTTTTAGATGATATATATTAATCATTATTAGGAGTAGTATTTTCAAAATTGTTGTTTAGATGATATATATTACTTTTCCTAAATTATACATGTCGTAGGGAAACATTTATTAATTATTATTATTAATTTATATTATACGTTTACATTTGTGTATTAACTAAAACTAATTTATAGAGTGAAATGTAAAATAATAACGCTGACAATTTATAACAAAATTTATCACAGATAAGTATAACATATATCTTTTAAAACAATTATTTTTCCGGCTATTTGCCAAAACGCTGAAACTTGGATTACAAAAAAGATAATATGTTATACTTATCTGTGATAAGTTTTGTAAAAGTTAGAAAATAAAAATTATCAGAAAATGTTCAGCGTTATTATTTTTCATTTCACTCAATATTTTAAACTTTTACATAATTTGTTTTTAAATTATTCTAACCTACGGGGAATTTCCACTAAATAATTTCAATGATCCTATTCTCTGAAGCCATTAACTTTTATTATATTAGGGTTTACTAAGTTTCATAGTTGCTTTGGATTCTTTCAATGAGCCATCTTGATAAAAAAATTATTGCAAAAACCATTTCATATTTATTGCTATATAATAGTAAACTTTTCAAATAGTAGGCCAATATAACTTGTTTTTTTTTTAAAAGACTAACACATATAACATGAAAGGAATGAGATAATAATTCATTCTCCGCCTATGTGTTTAAATCACCGTTGGGGCGACTATGTCGAAATTATCCTTCGGTTCCAGTTTATCATGGTATAGTTGCGTGCCTGGAAATGTACACGCGCAATCGACCCTTCAGTTCTGTGTATTTTATCGCTTTGCCAGAAATAATTTGCTTATTTTGTTTTATAAAGCAAAGAGTATAAATTTGAATCTTAGGGTAAGTGATGAAGTTAGTAGTTTTCATAAGTTTTTCATATTTCTGCATAATTAGAATTATTACTTCAATGTTTGTATTGTTAGTACGTAGTTTGTTTACTTACTTAGGTAAACATAGACAATACGCAGAGTACTGTATTTAGGTGATAATAGTACTAGTAGATGATTAATTTTTTAACTACTGTTACTAAACATGTTTTATGTCAATACTTACCTATAACCAATTTTTATGCAATTGTTAAATTATATGTAAGTCGGCAAACAAAAAAACAAAACTAAACAGTAGTAATACGTGCTTTCTAGGACTGTGAATGTGAATAAACAATTGATTAAAATTTGACTGATATGGCCACAATTTACTTAAATTTAATCCATCAATGTACATGTTCATTTTAACTTGATAACATTTTAACTTAATATAACTCTGATATCTCTTAAGATAGAAATATAGGATGAAAACTGGCTTGTACGGTTTGCTTATATATTTTTTTCTGTTCATATACAAAACCAAATGACTGTCATTTCTCAGAGCTACGAATATGTTATGTTTTTACATTTTTGGATAGTACTGTTTTTTTCTTAATTTTATGAAGTATAGTATACAGGGTGATTCATTAAGAATGGAAATATTGAAACTGGAGATACTAGAGACTAAACATTACGATTGGTTCCCACATGCCTTGTAGTAATGTTGCTGTTTTAAGAGATATAGGATGTTTAAAGTTAGAATTTTATTTTAAATTTTCTCAATAATTTGAAAGTTTTCATTGTGTCAACTTAAAAATTGGCAGATTTACATTTTTCGATATAAGAATTTGCAACTAGTTTTGACGTTACTTATAGAGGGCGCTAGTTATACTCTACTGCTTTGATAAAGCATATTTTTTTGTCTGTAGAATTATGAGCAAAATGAGCCCAAAATCTGAAAGAATGTTCTTTATATAAAAAAGTGACTCTTGTTTAATTTCGATATCTCTATCCGATTTCGAGATATTGTCTCTTAAAAATTTCAGTGCATTTCATTTTTATGCAATTTTTCATCCTTAATATACAAAGTGTGCCGGGTAGATCATAAATAATTAATAGAAATAGTAAAGACACACAGAATTATAATTTGATATGTTTTTATTTTTATTTTAAGAATAATTTCTCTAATAAAAAGACTAATGAACGTACAAAAAATTGCATAAAAACTAAATACATTGAAATTTTTAAGAGCAAATATCTTAAAAACGGCTAGAGATAGCGAAATTAAACAAGTTACTTTTAAAGAAGGACGCACTTTTAGATTTTTGATTTATTTTGCACATAATTCTAGAGGCAAAAAAATTATGCCTTGATTTATTAAAGCAGTAGAACATAACTTACGCCCTCTACGTATAATGTTAAAATTAGTTGCAAATTCTTATTTCTTGTGACAAAAAATGTGAAACTGCCAATTTTCAAGTTGATACTATGAAAACTTTCAATATTATTGGGAAACCAAAATAAAATTCTAACTTTGAACACCCTGTATTTCTTAAACCAGCAACATTTGTATAAGTCATGTTGTGTTCAATCGTCATGTTTTGGTTTCTAGTATCTCCATTTTCTAGATTTCCTATTCTTAATAAATCACCCTGTATGATACTATTTATGTACGACCAGTCTTAAATGATCACTTTATATACTTGGTTTGAGGGCTTATACGACCACTTTACAGCCCCGCCGCGCCGGGCCTTAAAATACTTTACAGCCCGCCATTTTCGACTTCTGGAGGAAACATGTCCAACGTCGCAGCCTCTGCTGCTTCGATAATTTTTGTTGGGGTACAGGAAAATTAATCTTCTTCCTCTTCCATTTCTAGTTTAATTGAAAAACACAAAACACTTCAACAAAAGGATTCGTGCCATAAAATTACAATACGGCCACCTTTATTTACGTTGTTGCTGTTACCTACTTGCATTTATTTTTAATACAAATTCAAAACCAAATTCTTATCTGTAACTGTGAATACGATTGTTATTTTTATGGAATATTAAAATTTAACAGATTGACATTTCTTATGTAGAATTTGCATGATAGCCGACATTATATATTATATATTAATTAAGACTGGTCGAACATAAACTTTTGTATGCACCTCGAGCATAACCAGCGTTATCGTGTTAGAGCTTTTACGCCACGGGCCATAAACACCCGTATGCCCAAAAAATTCAATTACCGATGCAATTTGTGAAACAGGTATTTGCCTTGATTCTATTCACAAAATATTAAAGGCACATAAATATAAAGCATTTAAATTTTTAAATACTGTCAAAGAAGAAAGAAATTTTGTATGAGTTTTTTAGAAAAATATTATAAAGATAATGAAATTTTAAAAAAGTGCTGTGGACAGAAGGAAGTTCATTTTCGACAAGAAAAGGAACTAATAAAGAAAACTGTCGTTATTGGTCAGATAAGCATTCCTACAAAATTGATGAAATTAAAAAACAAGGATACCAATCATTTAATGTTTGGTGTAGTATAATGGCACGTACATAATAGGAACCATATTTTTGACTATAAACTTTACAGGACATCGATACTTGCATCTACTTCAAAACAAAATTGCTAATGGTAGACATTGACACTTGATAAGGCAACGAGTTGGCGCTCCACCCCCCAACATTCAGCAAGTTAGGGATTATTTAAATAAAGAACATCCCAATGGCTTATAGCCAATGGGGGGAATAATACCTTAGCCAGCAAACAGCCCAGATTTAACCATAATGGATTATTTTTTTGGGGGTATATAAAAATAATGTTGATAAAACTCCTTGTGATGATATAAACGAACTTAGAAGAATAAATGATGCTGTTCAAAATTTAATGGATATTCTTATTAATTCCAGAAATTATGTTCTAAAAAGATATAAACAATGTGTTGAACAAAATGGTGAACATATAGAACAATATTGATCAATCATTAAGTACATAGATAAAGAAAAAAGTATATCAAATAAATACAACGTGGTGATTTAGTTCCGCACAATATTCATAATATTGTATTAAATGGTTTTTTGTAAAATGCTGAAATACGTCAATATTATTTTTTAAAAAGACACCGGCTGACGTAAAATTTTTTTTCGTATTTTTAAGATGTGGCGTCATCATTTTTTTAAATTGCTACCTCTTCCTTTTTTAATAAAATTGGATTCCTTATTGGTTTCTGAGTCCAATAGTATCCAATTTTAGGGGTCTCCTAAAGCATCGAATTCGTAATTGAACGTTCAATGCAAAGTCTTTACACAAGTGCCAGCCAATGTCAGATTGTTATTGCGGGACATTTTGAACAACTAAATCACCACGCTGTATAATTTTTCATTACTACTAGTCTTATACTTATTTTACTTTCAAGACAGCCTTATTGTTGTCACAAAAAAAACAACTGACAAATGTTTATATTTTACGAACAGTACAACGTGGAAACCACTAATAAAAAGTATTACATATTATATTATTTTTTTTTCAGAAAAAAAGTGCTATGCAAAAACGCAAAAGTATACATAGTATAAAGTATAAAGTTCCATTTGAAAAACAACATATTCGTAGCTCTGCTTTTGTATATAAACAGAACAAACAGACCCAACAAGCCGATTTTTGTTCTATCTTTCTATCTTAAGAGATGTCAGAGTTATATTAAGTTAAAATGTTATCAAGTTAAAAATGACGCACTGTACAACATTAAAATTTTGAGTAATCACGAAACATTTTATTTATATTCTAATCGGAAGGTATATTGTAATTGGACAAAACTTTATTACCTATTACCGCCACAGAAAATATATTTTTGTTATTAACCATTTCTTAATATCTAATTTTTGTTTAACTTAAATTTTAAAGTCGTTTAATAGTAACTAGGGACAAAATATTCTAGCAGATGTCTATAGAAGCATCAATTCTAGAATATATGTATCTAAAATGAGGTACACCATGGTAAAATCTCCCCTACCTGCATATAAAGAAATTAGATGACTAAGCCAGCTTCAGAGAACTACGTAGTGTTGCTGGCAACATTCCCCCACCATTTATTTCAATTTATTTTATTGTTTTTTCGTCCGTTATTGCTTTTTAGTCAGTCACATCACTGGTTATATTGCAAATATTGCGAGTGTTGCTTGTTGCTTGTGAAGTTGGGAAATTCTAACTTCACTAATCAACTAATATCGAACTTCATTTGTTAAAAAAATCATGTGTCTTAGTGTTGCCAGCAACACTACGTCGTTTCCTGAAGTCGGTTGAACAAATCTGTGCTTGCAAAGTCGTTCTATAAAGGAAACTTTTTTGCGATTGAAATATATTTAAAACTTCAATCATAAAAAAAAATTAACAATTTTTTCCAAATCTTCATTAGACATTTTTTACGTAGAGTTAGGATATAGTTATTTACTATAACGTTATCCATTTTACATAAAGTCATAAATAATATTTTTCACTGTTTCTTTATAATAAACTGCTTCTCGCAAAAGCTCTAAATCGGAATAGGAATTTAATTTTAAACTTTGATGGATAAAAATAAAAATGTAAGTACTAAGAGAAAAAAATTGTTATTTATAACAATGCTTCTGAAACGAAATAAAACTAACATAACTATTATTTTATATATTTCTCTCCGACTTCTCGCGTTTTTAACTCTTTTAGTAAACTCGTTATAGTCTTTGTGCATTACCAGCAGGCAAATTACGAAAACTTAACCGAATGTAAACCCATTTATTTTAACTATGTTTTTGCGGACACTTTATTATTACTGGAGTGCAAAAATAAAATAAAACTTATACACATGCCGCGAAAAACAAATTATATCTACTATACCTCGAAATCGCGCTAGCCTTCGATGTAAACGGTGAGAGTGAGGGTGAAATGCTGTTAGCATCCTCGTTATGTGCGATCACATTTAAAGAAGAAGTAGGTTTTACATAGAGGTGACACCGATGTAGCGACCGCGATCTCGACCTCTACCGTAAGCAGCGATGCATCTTCGGTATGTCCTTAACCTGAAAATATATTATTATTTATTACTATTGCTATATACATATTTTTTTGTACATGAACTGGGCAAACAGATTTATTATTGAAGCTTAATAAAAACTAGATGATCTTTATTTATTTGATCTAAGTTCACAACAGGTATAAAATCAAATGGTACAAAAACATATAATAGATGAATTAATTTGTATAGGAAATATTGCATAAATTTAAACATTTAAACAGTATGAATAACTGCTGTCTGTATAAATAGAGATAATAAACATTAAACAAAACAGACAAAATATGTAAGTTAATAATAGCGAAAGTTTGACAAAAAAATGCAAAATAGAAAAGACACACAGATACAGATAAAACAAGAAACAAAAATCTCAATCAAAAATATCAATTTAGAGTTGCAAATCGTGTTTGCAGAAATTACTTAACTAATTCAAGTTTGTATTAAAGATATGTATTTCATTTGATATTTAATTCAAGCCAAGAAATATTACCCAAATGTTGTATTGTGATATTCAACGTGAATTAATTGTTAAAATCTTGTAACAGATGAATAGATGTAAAGAAAGGGATGAGCGTAGATCCGACTTAACATACTCGTATTTCTATACGAAAGTTAGGCAATGGTAGTCGCAGTCAGTTATTTGGATAGTAACCCATGTGAAACTTGGCGACCTCGACTTCTAGCGGGTTTATATATCAGCGTATACGCAGAAGCTATGCAATCTTAGGCAAGGGTTGTGTAGATGATATACCAACCTTCGGAGGGAATATAAAGAAGTCGGTCACTTGTATATTATTTTTTCAGGTTGTTATAATTTATTACTGTTATTATTATTTATTATTTTTTTCATTTTAACAAAAATATGTAGTAATAACTTTACTATTAGAATTTATTTTCAGTTGTTTTATTGAGAAAACTATTTGTTTCTGTTACTATTTTGAGAGCATATTTTTTTGTTTTTATTTTGTTTTAAAGGTTTCTTGTTACTTTTTAAATAATCTCTTTATTCTATACTAATATTTCATATCCATCCTTTCTTGGCAAGAAATGCTCATGCCTCCTCGAGGTTCTTGCTGGGTAGTAACAATTTATATTAGGCGAACTTGAATACTGTAACTACTGTATGTGTAGTCAATATGTTAAATTCAATACTTTTATTTCAAGTTAATATTTTTTTGTACAATTGTTAAATTGTTGCTAGCTAATCTGAGCAGAAAAACCTACATTGAAAAAGTAAACGAACAACCAATACAGTTAAATCCGGTTCTGCGTTCCTTAACGTCTTACCCCGGACGTCCCGTCACAATATAGGTTTTCTCAACTATACTTAAAAGTTGTTTATTATCTGCGTAAGAAAACAGTCTGGACTTATCATATTAGAAATATCAAAGATGTAAATTTGAAAAGGTAAGGGGCCTAAAACAGACCCTTGAGGTACTTCTGAGAAACTTGAGATATCGACGATGTCCTTCCACGACCCCTTGCACTTGCAGGATTTTTTAAAAGTAATTTATATATTATATACAGTCTTATTAAACATTAGCAATTATCAAATCTGTTTTAATAATTTCTACCTGGAAAATATTTAAATTACTAATTGAACTGAACGGTGTCCTGTTAGCACGAAGTCACCAGCCACTATATCTTCGGGTGATGAACTTTACGGCACCTAGTTCATGCATTAAATAAGAATGGGTGGTTTTCTAAAATCATTTGGTAGTAGTCAGTGCGATATTTATGCAGACATAATGTTATACTGTAAACACCTAATGAATCATTCCCACACAGAAAACTGGATATTTATACACTGTGATAAAGTGAATTTTATTTCATTCTAAAATGTTAATACGTAAATTACCTACTATATGATTCAAATGTATCGAGCTCTCACTTTATCCGCAAATATCTCAAAAACGGAGGAAGGAAAAAAATGAAAAAATTATGTGTTCATTATGTGCCTATTGTAAACCACTCACGTTTCAAAAGATGGAATTTCCAACATTAGGTTAAAACTAGTGCTGGCAACTGAAACCGGTTTTCTGAGAAAAAACATTATAAGATGCCACAAATAAATAACTATAAACAATATACCGTTACTTTTGTGATCGCTAGTTAAATATATATGTGTGTGTTGGTGTTATATTCACCAATACTTTCAGCGCTTTTTGTATTAATTTTGGATGTTACCGACCTCACCAAAATAACTAGTACATAATAGTTCAATAAAATTGTTGTTTCGAGGTCTTTTATACTAGTACCTGCTGATCTACCGAAATGAAAATATTAAAATTTGTCTTCTAAAATCTAAGATATAAACTCAATGTAATCTGTTTTCTTATTAATCGGTTTTTCAAGTAGCAGATTAACTGTTTTCAGATAACCGATAAACTGGTTTTCGGATAACCGATTAACCGGTTTTGATTTTTGATTTGGATACCCTGTTTTATTCGAAACCGGTTTTTGAGGAAATGATTAACCGGTTTCCTTTTTTTCCGATTTTTGCCAGCACTAGTTACAACGTTATGAAGATATTTAATTTATATCAAAAACTTTACCCATTTCTAACGATACTCTTCGCATTAAACTTTAAGTGATCATTTTTCGGAAATCACTTATTAGTCTTTTGTAAAATTTTCTAGTGGTATTTTTTTTCACTCCACTATTTTTGAGATATTCGCGGTTAAAGTGAGGGCTCGATATATTTGAATCGTACACTCGATCGCACAGTAGTTTTATCGAAAAACGTGTACCAAAAACAACAAAGAAGTTATATTTTACAATAGCCAAATTTGGGGGTGACGTATATTTTTCCTTTATATCTCGTGAACGGCCGGAGATATATAATGCCGTTGTTCTGGTTCCTAAATTTTTGTTTATAGATATAATTAAAACCCCAAATCTAAGTACTTAAATGTTTATATATACATATATATATATATATATATATATATATATATATATATATATATATATATATATATATTTTTTTTTTTTTGTGTATATAAACATTTAAGTACTTAGATTTGGAGTTTTAATTCTATCTATAAAACAAAAATTTAGAACCAGAACGGCATTATATATCTCCTGGCCGTTCACGAGATATAAAGGAAAAATATACGTCACCCCCAAATTTGACTATTGTAAAATATAACTTTTTGTTTTTTTAGCACACGTTTTTCGATAAAACTACTGTACGATCGAGTGTATTTCAAATATATCGAGCCCTCATTTTAACATGAATATCTCAAAAAATGGTGGAGTGAAAAAAAATACCACTAGAAAAAATTTTACAAAAGACTAATAAGTGATTTCCGAAAAAATGATCACTTAAAGTTTAATGCGAAAGTATCGTTAGAAATGGGTAAAGTTTTTGATATAAATTAAATATCTTCATAACGTTGTAACTAGTGCTGGCAAAATCGGAAAAAATGGAAAACCGGTTAATCATTCCTCAAAACCGGTTTCGAATAAAACAGGGTATTCAAATCAAAAATCAAAACCGTTAATCGGTTATCCGAAAACCAGTTTATCGGTTATCTGAAAACAGTTAATCTGCTACTTGAAAAAACCGATTAATAAGAAAACAGATTACATTGAGTTTATATCTTAGATTTTAGAAGACAAATTTTAATATTTTCATTTCGGTAGATCAGCAGGTACTAGTATAAAAGTCCTCGAAACAACAATTTTATTGAACTATTATGTACTAGTTATTTTGGTGAGGTCGGTAACATCAAAAATTAATACAAAAAGCGCTGAAAGTATTGGTGAATATAACACCAACACACACATATATATTTAACTAGCGATCACAAAAGTAACGGTATATTGTTTATAGTTATTTATTTGTGGCATCTTATAATGTTTTTTCTCAGAAAACCGGTTTCAGTTGCCAGCACTAGTTTTAACCTAATGTTGGAAATTCCATCTTTTGAAACGTGAGTGGTTTACAATAGGCACATAATGAACACATAATTTTTTCATTTTTTCCTTCTCCGTTTTTGAGATATTTGCGGATAAAGTGAGAGCTCTATACATTTGAATCATATAGTAGGTAATTTACGTATTAACATTTTAGAATGAAATAAAATTCACTTTATCACAGTGTATAAATATCCAGTTTTCTGTGTAGGAATGATTCATTAGGTGTTTACAGTATAACATTATGTCTGCATAAATATCGCACTGACTACTACCAAATGATTTTAGAAAACCACCCATTCTTATTTAATGCATGAACTAGGTGCCGTAAAGTTCATCACCAGAAGATATAGTGGCTGGTGACTTCGTGCTAACAGGACACCGTTCAGTTCAATTAGTAATTTAAATATTTTCCAGGTAGAAATTATTAAAACAGATTTGATAATTGCTAATGTTTAATAAGACTGTATATAATATATAAATTACTTTTAAAAATCCTGCAAGTGCAAGGGGTCGTGGAAGGACATCGTCGATATCTCAAGTTTCTCAGAAGTACCTCAAGGGTCTGTTTTAGGCCCCTTACCTTTTCTAAATTTACATCTTTGATATTTCTAATATGATAAGTCCAGACTGTTTTCTTACGCAGATAATAAACAACTTTTAAGTATAGTTGAGAAAACCTATATTGTGACGGGACGTCCGGGGTAAGACGTTAAGGAACGCAGAACCGGATTTAACTGTATTGGTTGTTCGTTTACTTTTTCAATGTAGGTTTTTCTGCTCAGATTAGCTAGCAACAATTTAACAATTGTACAAAAAAAATTAACTTGAAATAAAAGTATTGAATTTAACATATTGACTACACATACAGTAGTTACAGTATTCAAGTTCGCCTAATATAAATTGTTACTACCCAGCAAGAACCTCGAGGAGGCATGAGCATTTCTTGCCAAGAAAGGATGGATATGAAATATTAGTATAGAATAAAGAGATTATTTAAAAAGTAACAAGAAACCTTTAAAACAAAATAAAAACAAAAAATATGCTCTCAAAATAGTAACAGAAACAAATAGTTTTCTCAATAAAACAACTGAAAATAAATTCTAATAGTAAAGTTATTACTACATATTTTTTGTTAAAATGAAAAAAATAATAAATAATAATAACAGTAATAAATTATAACAACCTGAAAAATAATGTTTCTCAAGCACTGAACTACAAAAGCACAAAAACGGAATTAAATAATGCAGTTGATTTACTTCTTCACTTTACATCACTTCACTTTACCTCACCTCACATTGCTTCTTCCTCTGATTCCTCGCCCTTCTTACCCTCTTCTTCATTTTCAGATGAACTACTATCCTCATTCAAATTTATAAAAAATTTATTTCCACTATTTATATGAAATTTGGCAATTTTTAAATAATCATCCTCAATTGTAATTACTTTCCTAATTCTTTTTTCCCAATCTTCCTTGTTAATATTCAACACTTCACTTTGAATTAACTCTACGACTTTTTTTATCGAATTTCGGAAAAATATTTCCTTTTCTGACATTTTTCTTCAACTTACACCAAATTAATTTAATCGGGTTGAAAATACAGAAATATGGCGGTAATCTCAACACTTTGTGGCCGTATCTCTCCGCTACATTATCTATAATATACTTCTTCTCATAATTTTTCGTTTGCAGGACTTCCAATAGTTGTGCTTTATTGTAATTTTTCTCATAATAGAGATCACGATCCATTAAAAAAATGTGCATTTCAAAAGATTATTGTAAAAAGATTATTGTATGTGAGGGCTCGATATATTTGAATCGTACACTCGATCGCACAGTAGTTTTATCGAAAAACGTGTGCCAAAAAAAACAAAGAAGTTATATTTTACAATAGCCAAATTTGGGGTGACGTATATTTTTCCTTTATATCTCGTGAACGGCCGGAGATATATAATGCCGTTCTGGTTCCTAAATTTTTGTTTATAGATAGAATTAAAACCCCAAATCTAAGTACTTAAATGTTTATATATACATCTTCTGGTTACTCGAACTGAAAATTTATATATATATATATATATATATATATATATATATATATATATATATATATATATATATATATATATATATATATATATATTTTCTGATATATTGGTCTTCATCAGCACGGTGTAGATGAGTTAAAATGATGGACAAAACTCAGAAAAGACACTAAAGGAAAACCACTGACAGGCAGCCAGTCGCAACCTTTGTGGCTTCCACTTGGAAGACTCTGGTATGAGAGCGACATCCAAGTATCGCACACGCGGCGACTATAACCTGCGTGGGATTCCGGACCCAGGAAAATGAATACGTATAGAGAAATAGCTAGACGCGGGTTAATTACGAACAGTAAAAATGATGAAAATAATCGGGTATTCCCGCATAAAGAAAAAATTGCAAGGTGGAAAAATGCAAAATTGCAAATGGCAGAAAGATGCAAACTGTGGACACGTGTTTCGGACTAATTGGTCTTCATCAGCACGGTGTAGCTGAGTTAAAATGATGGACAAAACTCAGAAAAGACATTAAGGGAAAACCACTGACAGGCAGCCAGTCGCAACCTTTGTGTGTATATATACATATATATATATATATATATATATATATATATATATATATATATATATATATATATATATATATATATATATAAACAGGGTGTTTACGAACTTGGGAATATATTTTTAATGGGAGGTAGTACTTGGTAAAAGAAGTCGATTGCTAAAAATTTACCTTAGTAAAAGTCGCTCAGAAGTGGCAGAAAAAAATATTTTAAATAATACACCAAATTGTTTGAGAACCGCTGACGAAGCTAGCCGTGTGCGAAAGCTATGGCAGTGTTGCCAAATTGTAATCTCAATGTTCATTACTTGACGACAATTCTCTTCTTTTTTCCAATAGCATTAGATAAATGTGTCTAACTGTGCTACCGGTCAAAACTAATTTTTTAAAATTAAATATTTTACCCGAAAATTAAACATCTTGTAACAGCCAGAAAAGTAAAACATAGTAACCTATGGATTGATTGAATTGTTTTAATGAATCCAACTACAGCTTAAAACATTTTTCTCACTATTGATTGATTTACATTTTTTCACATCATTAAATTTGTTGTTTTTCACAGTATCTGTGTTTTTATGGAAATACTCGTGCAAATACGAAATGGGGAATTCAAAATATTTACATCTTTGTGAGTATTGTACAATTTAAAAATGGAAATATACCCAATCTATTATAATAAATTATAGTGAATAAATCCCTGATATTGAGAGTGATGAAAACTGATAATTGAACTTATTAATCTTACCTTCACAACAAGCTCTCTTGCGGAAAATTCCATAAAGCACTCCCTTCACTCAACCACTAACACACAATTCTTTCTTTGTATAGACACTACACTCAAAAACCAAATAAATAACAATATTTCCATGTGTAATATTTGGAAATTCATCACTATTTGTAGTGGTCTTCTTTTTGAAGGTATAAAAGCAATTTTTCCATATCACGAGGCAATTCCGTAAAATACAAAACTCGTCTCAATTTTGAGCACACAAAATTAACTAAATAAAACAATAAGAAATGTTTTAAATGTTAAATAACCATTAATATTAGTTTTTCAAACTTCATAATACACTTAAAATAACACGTTCTGTTTACTAGACCGCATTTGTGCTATTCGATTACAGCTGATGGGAGTCGAAAGTACCCTCCGTTTCCAATTCGATGCATGTTCAGTTCAAAATTACACGAACACACAGACAAACATTTTATTTTTAGTTTCTCTATGTACAAACAAAAGCAATACGTTTAAGTACTTTGTGTGGTACATTTTTCAGACAACTTTAAAAATTACAAAATGACATAAAACAAATAGACTCCGAATTAACACACACATACAGGTCAGCACTGCAAACTGCAGACTTGTAATTATACCTAAATTACAAACGATTGCCAACTATAGCATTCATAAATTATTATGATGTTTGCAATAAACGAGTATAGTTAGCTTACTTTAACGTACCTTGTTTGTGCTAATGCTATCTTTATTTATTACACTTTATTGCAAAAAGTAAATAGGTTCGTTCTTTCTAACTGAGATTTCAGTAAATCTAAGTAGTTTTACGCATACGGAGGCTACACCATATGATATTATCTTCGACTATGTTTTACGGTCGAAGAAAATTACCTTTTTATTTATGCAGTGTAACCGTAAAACATCATAGATTAACTGAGATTCCAGTTAGAACAAAATACTCGTTCATTGCAAAAATCGTAATAGTTTACGAATAATGCCATAGTTGGCGATCATGTTTGTAATTTATGGAATTATAAGTTTGCAGCGCTTGTTACAACAAAGAAAATATTTTACCTAACCTCGATCCGTTTTGTGTATTGATATTACAGAACAGAAAAAGAATTGATATCATTGCTTTTTCTCGTTGTTTTATGTATTTTTGTGTTTCGTTTATTGGGATTGTGTTATTGTGTTAATTACAATTACGTTATATTAAACAAAAGTGGCCAAGGAACTTTACGTGACAACCTAGTAAAGAAGGTAAGTTTTAATATAATTGTTGATTATATTTTTTAATTTTAAAATATGGTCTCGTATTTTAGGATTTATGTCGAAACCTCAACACTAGTGTGACAATAAGTCACGAATTTTTTTTGACGAGGTATTAAGTGATTTCACGATACCTTTTATATTTTTGATTTTCTTGCATTCTGTTTCTACATAGTAAACCTATTTCTAAGTAAAGTAAGAAGTATGAATCAAGCTTAATGGACAAAAATGTGTTTTTTTCCTATGAGCTGTTAGAAAGTGTAGCACATATTCATTTTTAAAGAAAATTTTCTATTAATGATATTTTAGGTTAACCGAAAAATCTAGTTTTAAAAGGAAACGAGGTGGCTCAAATGATGCTGTCGAATGTCTTTCTCTTCTTTTAAAACCAAATTCCCACAGTTCAGCACTATTGAAATAAGTATAATTGAGATAAAGTAACTGTAACTATACCAATTTGGAATTAGGACATATTATAGTTGGTATAATTTTTTTGAGAATAAAAAGCAAGGAATAAATTACTAAAAAAAATTTTCTACTATGTACATACTAGACATTTTTCGTGGCATGATTTATTTTTGATGCTACATCGTTTTATTCCCCGCGTACAGTAGCAATAAATAATTAGTTATCTAAAATATTGTAAAATTAGCTATAATTTAATTATTATATTTATGCTAAAAGTAAGTATTACCTTTTTTCTTAAACACTGCCTAGCTTATGAAATCACTTTTTTTTTGTACATTTTTATATCTGCGTAATTTCTAAATAAACTGTAACATAACACCGCAAACTGAATGTTGAAAATAATCTAATTGAAAATGAAATTTCAAACTGCTACCTATATTTGCATACAAGCAGAGTTTTGTTTGGTTATTTATTTTTTTTATACATTTTTAGAAAAAAAATAATGAAATTATTGAGTATTACATCAGCATCCTTTCAAACCTTCAAAATATGATAACAGTAATAAATAGCTATCATTTTTTTTATATTTTATACTGTCATTCTTATCTGAATACGTTAGTATAAAAGTTTTAGGTAGGTACCTAAAAAATCAAGCACAATACTTCAAATACATTTTATCATAGAAAATATTAAAACAATTAGGTACTCAAGCAAGATTGTATTGAATTAAATAATAGTATTCTTAATATTAGAAGCAAAATAATATTGTAATTAAAAAAATATTGACACCAAAAAAGAAAAGTTACAGTTACGTTTAAAAATGTTTCTTTTTGGTTTAATTGCCATATCTTTTTGCAATGCAATCTTGTTCCTAGATTTAGTAGTTGTTTTAATAGTTTCTAAGATAAAATGTATTTGAAGTGTTCTGTTTGATTTATTATCTACCTAAAACTTTTATACTAGCGCATTCAGATGACAGTATAAAATATAAAAAATTAGGCTCGAAAGGATGCATAATATGTAATACCCAATAAAAAATAAATAAATAAAACAGATTTATTTTTTTGTTTTCAATATTTGCAGAAATTCTTATTTCCATGTTTTCCTTGAGGATAGAGTTGGACAATCGATGTTGTCAACAGCATTTTCCGAATCTTAAAAAAAATAGTTTTTTTTTTTATAAATGATGATCCCAGAAGAGATTTAATGGAGAAACCCAATATAGTACATGTCGGATGTCGCTTTCTGATGCCATATATGGAAAATGAAAAACTGGGTGTTTCAAGAAAACTATATATTTTTCTTGACAACACTTGGATTTTTACCATAAGAAAATCATGGCAAGATGACAATGTTAAATATGCCAAAAGGGTTATAGGAAGGAGATGGATCACGGTAATTTATTAGCATTTTTTTTCATACAAAATGAAGTTGATTCCATATTTTGTAATAATCAAAATTTAATTCTTTTATTACTGTGTTTCTATATTTGCACACTACATAAGGCAGCAGCCAAGTTCAAACTTGTACATTCTTCGGAGTAGAGGGGAGAACATGGATTGCATCTCTGTTCTTGATCTCAAATCAATTGCACTGCTGGCCGCTGTGCAGTTACATTTTACATCTAGAATTCTAGAGGGCTGCACGAGCTTGACCGAAAGCTTCTTATGCACTGTTTTGAAATGAAAGTACAGTATAAATTTAGTAAAAGTAAGATTAAATGAATAGTTTCTTTATATCTCTGTTTAACTAAGTTTGATATCTTGGAAAGAACAATATTGTTTTATGCTGTACTATTTTTGTCATTTACGCAAATTATTTGCGGCTTGCATAATTAATTTAGAACATTACTCATTAGGCATAACATAGCTTTTCGTTGTAGGCGTATTGTACTTTATGCTGCTACAGGAAAAGGATTTATTGAGGGAGCAAGCTTAATTTTTTAAATCTGGAAGATCTACTAGAGATTATCATGGGGAAATTAATTTCCAAAACTTTGACAGTGGTTGTAACATAATATGTTGCCTGCCTTTCATGGATAATGCCAATTACCACAGTGGACAAGTCAACAAATTTTCTATAAAATTTTCAGAGAAAGAAGCCATGCAAACTTATTTAAAGGAACATAATATAGAGTATCCAGAATTGGCCTCTAAAGATAACTTGATTACTCAATTGCCAGTACCCAATAAATTCTTTATAGTAGATTCATCGATACAGAGTGCCTGGGCATGAACTGTTGGGGTTGCCTCCATGTCATTGCCAATTGAATTGCAAAACGACTATTAAATATTGAATTACATGAAAAAATCAGCAACCATTAGGCAAACAATTTCTAAATTACTATTGTTTAAAAATTGTTAATAAAAAAAATATAAATAAGTTAAAAACATGTTTTAATATATTTTCTGTACCTAAATATTGCATTTTTTTATGTACGTGTTATATTTTTTGTATAAATGTTATAAATATTATGTTTACTTTGTAGAAATAAAAAGCAAGTGTGTACAATCTAGTTTTTTTTTTATTTTAACAAATTACCTCTCCTAATTCTGTTTCCAATAATTTATTTTAATCTAGTATAATCATTTATTATTTCATCTAAAAATATGTTAAAATAGATTTCAAATATTGTTTCATAAAGCATAAGTAAGTTTTAATAGATTTTTAGAGTTCTATTAAATAATCAAAAAATACTAAAGACAGTTTCATAATTCTTTTACCTCTTAAAAGATTAAAGATCAATTAATCTACATAAATTTCAATAAAATATTTAAGATAAAGAAAATAAAAAAAATAAATCCCTCAAACTCGCCATTTCTGCCATTTATTCAACGTGTTAGATAGAGAGAGAGATACTACACCCTTGCGGGTTGCATACAATTCGGTTTGTGTATTAGAAGAATGAGTATTTACCACAGACATATATGCTGTCTATGGTATTTACCTAATTTTTACACAGCAAACAGTGAAACAAAGAGCGTCTCTTTCTTTGCCTCAACGAGTACTGCAAGGGTTCTTTGCGCAAACGCAGGTATACCTAGGTATTTTTAAATGTTTTAATCGTGTATATGAGGAATATTCAGAAAGTTGGTTATAAAATAAAGTTTTGTAGGTAAATAATAATTTTTGATATTTGACTATAAAAACTATGGTTAATAAAAAAAAGTACGAGACTTTTTTTATCAATTATGCAAATAATTTTATTAGTTTAGTCCCAAATGTATTAAGTACATTTTAGAATTGTAAATATTTACACTGTCAAGATATTCGGTACCTATAAAGTTATATTTTAAGTGCCATGACAGTTACTTGTATTTAGTCTAGAATAAAACTAAAGTAATAAAATGTTTTTAATTTTTAACGCAAATCTTATATTTTTTTATATTTTCAAGCGAATGTTTACAAGTGGTATCATTCCCGGTTTCTCATATTAATTAAAGAGAAATACAATGTGGACTAGTGCAGAAATAATAGTAGTAGTAGCAGTAGTAGCTACTTATTTTACAAGGAAAATAGGCCACAATGGGCCCTTTAGGAGCAGTAAATTGAAAATATGATATAATGCAAATACCTAATGACTCATACAAAGTTATACGTTTTATTGCAAATCATTTTTACAGCCAAACAGTAATCTCAAATTGATTAGTGGAATTTGCGAAGTTCATATGACTGAATTTAGTAAATAATGTTTTAGCTACCATTTAAAAAATAGTTATATGTATAAAAAAAGTATGTAAAAAAAGCCAAACCAATAAAATGTGTTCTTAAACAATTTCAAGGTAAAGATTAAAACACCAAAAATATTAATAGTCGAACTTATCTAACTCGAACTTCCTAAATTAATAAAAAGTATGATATAGCATGCTAACTAGTTGTCACTATTAAAGATGCACAAGAGCTTTGTTATCAGATAGGATAACAGATTTTCTCAAGTCTAGGAACGTAGTTGTAAGCTGTAGAAGAATGGAATTCCGCAAATCGCCATATTTCTTGAGGGTACTTTCTGTCTTCTATTCCTTGATTTTTGGGAAACCAGACCTTCTAATGTACATGGCAGGGAAGACTAAAAAGAAAATTAAATATTGTAATATACCTCATACGTTATAAATGAATGTTTTTCTTTGAATATTATCTAGCTTTTAGCACGAGGCATTAAAATTTTGATAATTAATTTAATTTTATTTAATATATTACACTCGATATTATACGTGTCATGCCAAATACCTGAAAAGGTGGTTATAACTATTACGTCTACAATCTAGCAATCGACCAAGAGAAACCCTCTCAATATTTATATGGGACGGGATCAAGTTTTAAGAAATTTTAATGGGCATAATTATTTTACGTTATAATTAAGACACCTTTAAAAATAAAAGCACAGATTGAATTATTGTATTAAGAATATTGGTAAAATGCCCTCCACTAACATAGAAACTGAGACAAGCTGCTTTATTCAATTTAGTTGTCGATACGCTTTAGACTGTATGTGATATAAAATTATTGTTTCAAAGGACCAATTGCATAGGATGAAAATTATCAATTTCTTTAACCTGACAAGACTTCAGATACTGTTATCTTAATTTAGTAAATACTGTACCTTGTGCTCTTAAAACTTCCATTGTCGTGATTGGATAGGGCACAGCTATGGATGGAAAACCTCCCTCTCTCGATTGTAATGGTTTCCCAGACTCTTGGGTTTTGGATCCATGTAGTCTTCGTTCATAAATGTTCTGACCATATGAATAGTGTATTTATGATGTCTGTACTTGAAAAATCTCATATACATATTTGTATCCATCCACACATTTTGGCTCTCGTTGTCACTGGGAAACCTATACGATTAAATTCTTCTATTAAATACTTATACCTAATGCCGATTGTTGGATTTAACTGACAATGTTTGAACAAAATAAAAATAAAACAATTTCTAACTTGTGAAATGTCACGTGAAATTCTGCCAGATGAGTTTGTTTTCAGTTTTTACATAAAACACAAATTCGATATACTTTTTCCATTACTGTGCCGCAAAAAAAACTGAAAAATAGAAGATAGAACACAAAAATCTCCTGCTAGGCACGAAAACAAAACAAAACAAAATGACAAATGTCAAAACGGAGAAATGACAGAATAAACAAGGAACGGTGATTGGTGATTCACAAATCGAGTATGCGCATAAATTGCTTGCTGTACTATTTTTGAGATGGAAGCACGAATTTCTTAATATTAAGAAATTCGTGGATGGGAGATATTAGGTGCATTATGTCTAGCAGATCTCAGTTAATCTATGTAGTTTTACGGAGGCTACATTAAATGAAATTATGCTTTTATTTATGCAGTGTTACCGTAAAACAACTTAGATTAACTGAAATTTTAGAGAGAGCACCTAATGTTGGCTACACTGCTTGTGGAGCTATAGTGAAAAAAAGTTAGTACTATGCAAATATGGAGTCACAAAATTTTGTAGTAGAATTGTTATTTAATAATGTTTGTTTTCAATCTTCGTTCGGTTCGTTTTACAGTGTTTTTTCATAGTAACAGTAATAACGAACTTGTGGATGTTAATATCTACATATGGTACATGTTAAATTACATCGGCTGTGTGCGTGGAATATTTTTCAAATACAAATGCCGCATGATTTGTTACCTTTGTGCAACGATCACACGATATTTGTGAGTTACGGCCCCGTCGAAGACATGATATGAGGTCCTGATATGTCTTTCAACGCTGAGGAAAACATTTTAAATTTGGTAGAGGATAATCCAACTTTAAGTATGTGTGCGTTCATTCGTTAAGCAAACCGTACGTCTAATCGGTTTGTATAGGAGGAAATAAACTATCCATTTTCATGTAAAAAGATTTCATTCATGTTCAACAGCAACAAAGTTTTGTGTGATGAAGGATATGGCAACATGGAACAGTTATTGTGAAATTTGCTGTGTATTAGGACAGGACATTCACCTTCGATTCCAGCAGTTCTCAACATGTTAGCACTTTTTTGTTGAGAAAGGTCAGTTATTTTTTTCTAATATTTAAGGTTTTCTTATGCACTATACGATTTATTATATCAAGATGTACTTATCCTCAAAAAATAATTCCCAAGTTTGTAAACACCCTGTATATATATATTGTGTATATATATATATATATATATATATATATATATATATATATATATATATATATATATATATATATATATATATATATATATATATATATATATATATATATATATATATATATATATATATATATATATATATATATATATATATATATATATATATATATATATATATATATATATATATATATATATATATATATATATATATATATATATATATATAATATATATATTATATAAGACCGTACGCGGACACAGTAAATAAATTTATGCAAAATAATTTGTAAAGTTTGCAATCAAGACTTAATGTGCTGGCACAAAACAGATTGTCGTCGTCATATCAATACCGTGCAACATCAAAATAAAAAAAATGGCATGCCTTTGACAAGTCAGTTTATGTGTGATTTATTGTTAATGTTAATAGCCTGTAATATTCCGCTACACATACTGGATAAACAACCATTTCGGGAGTTTTGGAATAAATACAATCCCCAGGTGAACTTACCAAGTCGTACATCGTTATGTAGATATATTCCAGCTGTTCGTGAAGACATTGTAAATAGGATTAAATGTGGATTAAAAAATACACGGCTCTGGTTATGTATTGACGAGACGACAGATTGTAAAAAAAATTCTATTTTAAATATTATAGTACGTGTACTGGACCCTCTTAAACCAACATTTCCACGGCTTTTTATTATGCTGAATATTTTCAACAAATAAAAGCTGTGATACTACAGTTCAACCCTAACGAGGCTGCAGCTATTAGGGAAAGCCAGACAAGCTTTCAAGGCGTTTCCCTTGAAACAGATTTAAAAAGTATTAATAACAATTATAGGGGACTACACGACGCAATAGAAAAATTGCAAAATAGTTCGTTGTCGTTAGTGGAATCGCTGCAAATAGTGGACGACGTAAAAACACAGCTACAGGCTATAAATGACGCAAAAAATAATCGCGTTAGTGAAAAAATTCGAGAGTGTATTACAGAAAGATCCTGATTTTAGCAAATTAAGACAAATTTGTGATGGTGCATCTACAACTTCGTTAAGTGAGTTCACAGATTGTTTTACTTATGCCTGTATTACATCCGTAGATGTCGAACGGTCATTTTCAAAATACAAACATATTTTTTCACCAAAGCGAACATCGCTGACAGAGACAGCTGTAGAAACATACCTGATGCTATTATACTATAGATCTTCCCCACTTTGTGATGACGACAACCAAACTACTTCATAAATCTGTTTAAAAGGGTGAGTTTTATACAAATTTTTATAAAATGTAACATTATTGTTAAAATTTATTTCCATTTAATATACTTATTCAAGTATTATGATATGATGTAAACATATGAGTGTTATGACGGCTCTGGCGGCCAGGTGACCTCGGACAGCTCTAGTCATTAATCTTAAAAATACATTTGGCAACGATGAAAAATGGGATGTACGTGATGCGTGGATAGAAGCGATAAAGTGGAAAAAATTCATTCGGGTTCTGCAATTTGTTCTTGACACAATGAAAATCAAAACAATGATTGGCTATGTTGAGACACTTGACTTGGACGCCACGCCTCCATGTTGGATGTCAATAAAGATATAACTGATTATTTATTGAGCTTGCACTATAACTGTTTCTAAATAAAGCTTAGTTTTCATTAGTAGAGTTAGAGGTAGAGTAAAAAGGGCAAGTACCAACTATCTTTTTCACTCTCCCAATGTAAACGTAATTGGTAGAGTAGAGTACTAAATCATGGTAGAGTAAGATTACACAGTGAAAAAGTAACTCTCCCACCCCACCACCAATTAGAGTAATTTGGTTAAAAAGCATGCTAGTGTACTCTACCGCTAACTCTACTAATGAAAACTAAACTTGGTAACGGTAATGGTCATGGTGGAGAGGCTGACGCCTGGCAAGTAAGCCACAGACGGGTGATATATATATATATATATATATATATATATATATATATATATATATATATATATATATATATATATATATATATATATATATATATATATATATATATATATATATATATATATATATATATATATATATATATATATATAATATTCGTGGTATTACGGCGGTAATACTGCTGAGGGAGTTATCGGACGATTCATTTTTACATTTTGAAATTTACTAACCAAAACATTACCAACAGTGTCATCGGCTACCTGATTTGATGCAGCGCATGACCTAAAGATGAATAATTTATAGTCAGTACTGGCCCCGTTACTAATTATGCATACCAATGGTCGTGTTCGCAACCTCGTGGTTTTTGGGGGCTTTAGGAGAATTTACTCCGAGTGGCCAATTCACTATCTCTGTCATTGTTTTACTTATTAGTTTTAGATAAAGAGAATATTTGCAAATCGCTAGAATTTTCCTAAACATCTAATATCTGTACAATAAACTGTGTGTGGAAAGAAGAGATATGATAGGGCGTGCCCTCTTCACAAAGATAACGTATAGTGAGGCAACATTGATACATAATACTCCTTCTCTCCCATGCATGACTTTGCTATTTTTATCCTTTACGCACACACAAACAGGCACTCAAATTAAACTTTTTCCAATACTCCAATACAATATATATATATATATATATATATATATATATATATATATATATATTCCCCCCGCCAATCTGTCCTATTCGAACCCCATTCTGAGGATTTTCCGTTAAAATCACCCGCTATAAGTATTTTGCCGTTTCTGTTCCTAACGCTATTTCCTATCTCTCTAATCGTATTTTCATACTCCTGAGGGGTGTCATTTGGCGATATATAGCAGCTATATATTGTTATTGTTTTAATAGTCAGACAGACGAAGCCATTTCCCCTTGTGACCGTCTCAGCGCAATAGGTGTTATTTATGACCCCAATCGCCGCATTTTCCCTAATGTCCATCGACCAGCCCGATTTTTTTGCCATTGCCACGTTTGGTTCGCTTACAATTACTAGGTCTATACCTTGTTTAGCTACCGTTGCATGGAGTAGATCTTGTGCCGCTCGGCGTCTACCTACTTTTATTTGCAGAATTTTAATATGGAGCTCTGCGCTGTATACCTCTGTGTGTAGCCATCGCCTTCCTAAACTTCGGGCATCCCGTCGTATTCGCTCTGTGCCCCGCTTTCGAACATATTGGGCAGGCTATTTCGAGGCGACAGTCTTTGGCTATATGCCCCTCCTTGCCACACTTAAGGCATAACTTCGTCCTATCGGGCCCTTTGCACGCAACTGCTGTGTGTCCACTTTCCCAACACCTATAGCATTTTTTTAGTTCTATCCTCTCCTGTATTTTACATTTCATCCAGCCTATTCTCAGCTCTGCCTTTTCGACTAGCCTCTCCGCCACCTCTTTTACTGCTATTACAGTCGCCACTTGATTACCGCCATAGGTAGGTCTGAGCGGCTGGACCTAACCTCTGCAGAGCCTATGCTTCCAATCTCTGCATCGATGGTCTTCCTTACGTCTTCCACCGTAGTCACCCCATCTATACCTCTGATGTGTAGAGTCCTTTCTTGTGTGTTATTCACCGTTCTCACTTGCATTGCCTTTGTCTTATTCGCAATCGTATCTCTTAACTGTCTTGCCTTCCCTTTTTCAACTTCTATAAGCAGGTCACCAGCCCGTGTCTGGCGTACTGATTTTACCTGTACTTGCGCCTCGTCTATATCTACCTTTTCCTTTACAGTTTTTAGAAGATCAGCGTATGTTACTCCGTCAGACTTTTGAACTATGACTGCTTCCATTTCTCTATTGGGCTATCCTCTGTTTGTTCTACTTCCCGTCACTGATTGTTGTTTTACTGTAGTCTCTGTGTTCGTTCCTCGGGGTACGTATAAGGCTATGTTTACTTCCACCTCCCGAAACACCAGTTCGACGATCTTCCGCATCGTTTCAGGGACCATACCTTCTGGTACTGGCAATGCTACTTTTGGTCTTTTTTGTGTTACCATTTCCTCTTTGAGTACAATCATTACTCCGACTATCGCCTCCATCCTGCTGCTTGCATTGTCCGTAGGTTTCAGCGTAAGCTTATATATATTTCTCACTCGTCGCATTCATCGGGCTTCCAGCAATAACAGTCGTTTTCTCATAGGTCTGTATTGGCCATCTTTCTTTGACTATATCCCACATGTCCTCCATTCCCCTTATATTGCTCATATTCCTACGGATATCCCTTGCCAGTTCTGCCTCCCCTGCTGCTTGGAGATATTCTGAGCTGGTTTGAGTATTTGCGTCTTGTTTTGAAACTGTTTTGGGATATTCCGTACTGGTTTGTGTGTCTACATCATACTTTGGAACATCCACTTGCTTCCATTTATGTTCTTCCAGCCACTCTTTTGTAGAGCTTCTACCAAGGACTTCAGTTCCTTTTTTCAATTTCGTAACTAGTTCTTTAATTTCTCGTTTGGTATTAGGGTTCTCTCCAACTCTTCGTTCTAGTTCAACGGTGGTTTTTATTATCATCTCGAAGGACTCCCTTAGGATAAAGACTATTGAGTCCTCAATTTTCTTTGTCGGTGTGAGTTCTGTGCCAACTTCTACGATGGAGGTGTCTCCTATTTTCCTTTTTTCCCCGCGTTCAGTGAATTACATCTCTGCAGTCGACTTATGGTGTTTAGCCTACTGTGAGGATATGGTCTGTTTTGGTCATCCGAGGTGATATCTATAGTCACCACATTGCCTTTACTCTCTTGGCCCTTTTTTGGCTGTGTTCCAGTAGCTAGATTGCACTTCCCTGCCTGGTTCCCTACAGAGTAGATGTCACAGTCGCTGGATGACGACCCAGTGGGGGCCTGCTCAACCACCCCACCCTTTGCCGGACCTGACGCATCCGAGAATCGTCTGGTCGGTATATTCAATTTCGTATCCTTGTCCATTGCAATACTTTTTTGTTGTGGCTGTCATCCTAAGCTCGCGCCACTGGGCCTAGGTGTGTGTTTTGGTCCGCGCCGGCTATTTGATTTCACCGGTACCACCCATATCTGGGAGGCATTCCCCTATCCGCCATCCGGGGACGCGCCCGATGGGGGACACACCAACCCCACACGGGAACCTAACCTAACCTAACCTAACCTAACCTAATCTAACCTAACCTAACCTAACCTAACCTAACCTTTTTTTTTTGTGGGGGAGGGGAAATCTTCAAAAGACACCCCGACTTTCTGCGCGGGGTAGTGCCGGATTCCTACCGGCTAAAACCCCTCCCCCTCTTCTGTCTGTTACACGGTACCGCTTTCGCATTACTTCGTGTAACGGCGCTTATGCCTCAACGATTTAGGTCTCTCTCTCTTCCCCTTTGTATTTCTTGCTCGTCCAGCTCTTTCTTTCTCATTATGCCTTCAGCATCGTGCTATGACCTTCCACCTCTCCTCAGATGTGAGCATTTCCCTCACCATATTTCCTGCGTTTAGCTGTTCACTCAGTTCTATCTCACAGTTTCTCCTGTCTCCTTCCCATCTGGGACATTCAAACATTGTATGTTCGGGACTATCGCTCTCCTCGCAGTAGAAGCACCTGTCATCCACCCTTTTCCCGATACCGTATAGGTAGTTGCAGAAACACCCATGTCCCGTCAGTACCTGTGTCAGGTGATAGTTGACTTCTCCATGGTTCCTGTCCACCCATGGCCTGATCTCTGGGATTAGTGCTTTGGTCCATCTTCCCTTTCCAGTACTATCCCATGTTTCCTGCCATCTCTCTATCAGTCGGTATCTAGCTTCCTTGCTGATACCTGCCGCCACCTCCCTTGCTTGTCGTCTCGTCATCCCCTCCATTTCCTCATGTACCTCCCCTTCTTTCACGGGCTAGCAGCTCTATGGGTGGCATACTAGAGATCACCTGTAGCGCTTCTCTAGATACCGTCCTGTATCCGCTACAGACTCTCAGCGCCATTATTCTTTGCGCCCCTGCAAGCCTCAGTCTCATCTTCTCTACTCTCATCGCTCCTTCCCATATCGGGGCTGCGTAGAGAATGATTGAGTGCGCTACCGCACCCATCACCCTTCGTTTGCTGGACTTGGGACCTCCTACACTGGGCATCAACTTGCCCAAAGCCGCCGACGTCTCTCTAGCTCTAATAGCCGTCCTAGTGATATGCTCTGAGAAGTTCATGCCTGTATCTAGCCATACTCCCAGGTATTTCAGGCTCGATCTGGGATGAAGGTTAACCCCCCTACGCTGAATGTAATGGGGCCCACTCTCCTTCTACCAGTCAGCAGCACAGCTTCTGTTTTTTCAGGCGCCAGTTTCATTGCCTTCGATTCCAACCAGTTGTTCACCCTTTCCAGAGCTCTATTTGCTTTCCGCATCATCCCCTCCTCTTCTTTGCTCGTTATCACCATTGCCAGGTCATCTGCGAAGCCGATGAGCGTCACTCCGTCCGGTTGTGCAATTCTCAGAATTCCATCATACAGCACATTCCATAACATAACATGGGTCCCAGCACCGACCCTTGTGGTACCCCGCTATTCACTTCTCTCTCTTCCTTTATTTGCTCAGCTTCCATTGTTATTTTGCGCATATGTAGGTAGCTGCGTATTACGCGGAGAAGATACGGCGAAACTCCAAGTCTACTCATCTCATCCATTATATGCTGCCATGATGCTGAATTAAAGGCGTTCTTCACGTCCAGCGTCACGACAGCACATAATTTCCTTGTCCTCCATGTCCCTTGTCTGGCTCTCTCGGCGATGTTGAGTACTGCCTTTACAGCCCCGATCGTAGATCTTCCTTCCCTAAACCCAAATTGTCGGTCAGAGAGTCCTCCGCTCTGTTCTATTTCTTCCTTGAGCCGTATTACCAATAGCTGTTCTAGGAGCTTCCCTGCCGCATCCAGCAGACACAATGGTCGATATGAAGAAGGGTCTTCTATGGGTTTACCCGCTTTTTTTAACCAGTACTAGCCTGGCATTCTTCCAGTTCTCAGGGAAGTTTCCAGTCCTCAGGCTAGTATTCATCACCTCCAGCAAGAATTGCGGATGCTGTCTAGCAAGCATCTTTATTACTTCAGGCGGCACTCCATCTTGGCCCGGCGCTTTTCCACTTTTCAGTCGCTCTGCCGCTTCGGCTAACTCATTTGCATTAAACATAGGAATTTCCCCAACATCTGGTTGTTCCCAGTTTACTCCTTCATGTACAGGGAATAGATGTTGTACCACTTCCCTTGGTAATGGTAATGGTAATGGTGGGGGAGGCTGACGCCTGGCAAGTAGGCCACAGACGGGCCCTTTTTACCAACCCCCAGCTGTCCCCTCAGCCATGTGCTTCTCTTGCTCCCTCATCGAATCTTTCCGACCTTCTGATGAAGGTCAGGATGTCACTCATTGCGAGGGAGCTCATCTCCTCCCTTAGAAGCGCCTCAGAACCGAAGATACTGTGTCTCAGGCGCCCAAACGCTTCACATTGTCCCAGGAAGTGGTAAGATGTCTCTTCATCACTCCTGCATCTTGGACATGTAGGGTGGCGTAAACCTCTGCCTGGAATTTATTGACTAGCGCTGTGTTGTCCTCTTCGTTATTATTCATGACTATAGCCACATCCTGCTCTTCTTGTGCGCTCAGGAGGTTTCCTTTTTTTATTTCGGTGCGTTGGTGTGTGCTCTCCAACCACTGCTTTTCTATAAGTTCCACGCATCTGTCGTAGCTTATATTGTGTTGGAACAATGAGGGGTCTAGGTCAACGGCTTCTGTATCTGTCGTCTGCGTTCCAGCTTCCTTGACGTCTCTCTTCTCGACAAATGGTCTTGTCAGGCCGCTTTCCTTCTCAATGAATACGGCATTTGATATGATTCTGTCCAGCCACTGTTGTACTTCGCCAGTCATTACTACATCGATGCCATGTGATAGACGCGTTGTTGCCTCTTTGATCTCTTTGTTTATATTATATTGTTCGTTGACTATCTTCTAGAGCATTTTTATGTCTTTTTTGATGCATTGTAGTGTATCCCTGAATTTCTTTTCGCACTTGTTTTCTCTTATTCTATCTGGTTGCACTTGTACTTCTTCTCTCCTTCTCTTAGTCGATCTTTCCACTTCTATGTCGTATTCGCGTCGGGATTCGCCAAGCGATTGAGTTCTTTGCTTTGTAGGTGGCGTTCTCGCTAGTACTCTCCTAGCGACCACTTCAAACTTAGCCCCCTGTCTTGTATCCTTAGTAGATTTTATGGACTGATCTACTTGGTGGTCTATTTGCCCTTCTATTGAGCGGTCCTCACCTTCGTTTCTTCCCTTAGAGGGGGGCGTCCTTGCGAGCGCCCTTCCTAATGGGACGTTGTTTTCGCCAGTAGTTGCTTTTGGACCTCCGACATGGTTCGCCGTCGAAAAGTCAGGACAGTCGCTGGCTAACGACCCCGAGCAGCCTGTCCCAGAACTGCCCGTTGCCGGTACTAGGGTATCCCTCCCTTGCACCCCTATCTGCCACCCGGGGGACGCGCCCGATGGGGGAACGCACAAACCCCTCACGGGAACCTAACCTAACCTAACCTAACCTAACCTAACCTAACCTAACCTAACCTAAATTAACCTAACCTAACCTAACCTAACCTAACCTAACCTAACCTAACCTAACCTAACCTAACCTAACCTTGTTGTAGTATTGTATAGCCGTAAACTCGCGGCAGGGAAATCAATTTTTTTTTTACTTAAAAAAAAATCGAACGGTCTCCCAAGCCAATATCTTTTTTTTATATATATATATATAACAGGGCAAGGAAAACACTGAAAGAGTAGAAGGACAGAGATACATAGGCATGATACTTATTTCAGCTTCTGACAATAAGCAACTAATCTTTTCTTGCGGGATCCAAAAAACTGAGGACCGCTTTATCCACACACAGATCTTTTCTTCTTACACCTAGCCAAATTTTTTATCATATGCTCAATTCTACACACTGGGTAATTTTCATACAATGACGTTTATTTACATTAACTTATTTAATGGTCCAATATTCGCATATTTTAGCTTTTAACATAATATAATTTTTTCTTTTTTTTTTTCTCTTTAAGAGAAGAAAAGAGGAACTTTATTTAAGTATTATATTACAGGCCTTATCTAATCACGATATACTATGATGATTAAACATTGCTTAACTAGTAAAAAATTAAATGTAGCAATACCGTTAAAATATATTGAACCCAGACTCCCTCGTCGTTCCCATGTCTCAATTTTAGCACGTGTTCGAATATCCTCGAAATTCGACTTTTCAAGTCTACTAGGGCCTAACAGTCAGAGACAACATTGTACCACAAGGGTACACTGAATGTGATAATATTAACAAAAACCGATCTTTCAGTCAACTTTAATTATCGATTCACAATTAGTAATCATTAATAGCTACTCACATCCGCAAAAATAACGATCTTTACTTTTTTAACAACCACGCCAAGAAAGATCTCGACATCCTCGATCAGTGTTTACCACGCCGTAGTCAAGAAGCCGTTAATACTCAACTGCGACTCGTTCAGTGCCACGAAACCAAACCTATCGACGCATGTAGGGGTAAGCACATGGTCATAACCATTTTTTTTATTACCAAGTTTAGTTTTCATTAGTAGAGTTAGCGGTAGAGTACACTAGCATGCTTTTTAGCCAAATTACTCTAATCGGTGGTGGGGTGGGAGAGTTACTTTTTCACTGTGTAATTTTACTCTACCATGATTTAGTACTCTACTCTACCAATTACGTTTACATTGGGAGAGTGAAAAAGATAGTTGGTACTTGCCCTTTTACTCTACCTCTAACTCTACTAATGAAAACTAAGCTTTATTTAGAAACAGTTATAGTGCAAGCTCAATAAATAATCAGTTATATCTTTATTGACATCCAACATGGAGGCGTGGCGTCCAAATCAAGTGTCTCAACATAGCCAATCATTGTTTTGATTTTCATTGTGTCAAGAACAAATTGCAGAACCCGAATGAATTTTTTCCACTTTATCGCTTCTATCCACGCATCACGTACATCCCATTTTTCATCGTTGCCAAATGTATTTTTAAGATTAATGACTAGAGCTGTCCGAGGTCACCTGGCCGCCAGAGCCGTCATAACACTCATATGTTTACATCATATCATAATACTTGAATAAGTATATTAAATGGAAATAAATTTTAACAATAATGTTACATTTTATAAAAATTTGTATAAAACTCACCCTTTTAAACAGATTTATGAAGTAGTTTGGTTGTCGTCATCACAAAGTGGGGAAGATTTATAGTATAATAGCATCAGGTATGTTTCTACAGCTGTCTCTGTCAGCGATGTTCGCTTTGGTGAAAAAATATGTTTGTATTTTGAAAATGACCGTTCGACATCTACGGATGTAATACAGGCATAAGTAAAACAATCTGTGAACTCACTTAACGAAGTTGTAGATGCACCATCACAAATTTGTCTTAATTTGCTAAAATCAGGATCTTTCTGTAATACACTCTCGAATTTTTCACTAACGCGATTATTTTTTGCGTCATTTATAGCCTGTAGCTGTGTTTTTACGTCGTCCACTATTTGCAGCGATTCCACTAACGACAACGAACTATTTTGCAATTTTTCTATTGCGTCGTGTAGTCCCCCTATAATTGTTATTAATACTTTTTAAATCTGTTTCAAGGGAAACGCCTTGAAAGCTTGTCTGGCTTCCCTAATAGCTGCAGCCTCGTTAGGGTTGAACTGTAGTATCACAGCTTTTATTTGTTGAAAATATTCAGCATAATAAAAAGCCGTGGAAATGTTGGTTTAAGAGGGTCCAGTACACGTACTATAATATTTAAAATAGAATTTTTTTTACAATCTGTCGTCTCGTCAATACATAACCAGAGCCGTGTATTTTTTAATCTACATTTAATCCTATTTACAATGTCTTCACGAACAGCTGGAATATATCTACATAACGATGTACGACTTGGTAAGTTCACCTGGGGATTGTATTTATTCCAAAACTCCCGAAATGGTTGTTTATCCAGTATGTGTAGCGGAATATTACAGGCTATTAACATTAACAATAAATCACACATAAACTGACTTGTCAAAGGCATGCCATTTTTTTATTTTGATGTTGCACGGTATTGATATCACGACGACAATCTGTTTTGTGCCAGCACATTAAGTCTTGATTGCAAACTTTACAAATTATTTTGCATAAATTTATTCACTGTGTCCGCGTACGGTCGTTTTTTTACCCTTTGGCGCATTTGACATTATGTATAATTTATAGGTACAACCTCATGCATTAACCTTTCAAATAAAACTGCAGCGTAAATCACTTCTAAATCGGCACGTGTGACGACAGCGCAAGACCGTGGCTGTACTCCAGGCACATCGGACAGCTCTATTAATGACATGTTTTCCTGTCTGGGAAATGATGGAATGACAGTTCATTTTATTAATATTGTCAAATAATTCACAGCATAATTAACTTTATAGGTGTCCCAGATTTAGTAATACATCTCTAGTGGAAGGTAGACACACTATTTCCTCTTTCTTTTTGTAGTTTATGTTTTAATTTCATATTTTTAAATACTCACATTTAATAATTTGTATACATATTATACTTTTTTTAAAAATACTTAGTAATTTTGGAAAATTCCAACTCCTCATTTTTTTAATACTTTTCTAAATACCTTATATTATTTTTTGTTTAGTAAACTTTAAAAACCTTGACCTAAAATAAATATATTATTTTTTCAATATTTTCAGTATTGAAGACCAAATTTACATTCTACAATAACATCCATAATTTTATTTTTTCCCCCCAGATTTTTTTTTCCATATTCAATAAATGCATTAAATGACATTATTGCATTAAAAATATACAGTGCGATGTTAACGACCCTAAGAGTCATATTAAAAAAATGGAGGTTAGTCCTGGAATTTTTCCAAAATGACTTAAGCTATTTATTAACCTAAAAGAGTATAATCTGTATCCCAAATTTTATCTAAATATGTGCAGTCATTTCAAAAATATGACGGACTAAAGTTCTGGTCAAAAACCATAAAACATCCCGTATCTCAAAAACGGTTCACATTCAACGGTAAGTATATGGGTGTTTTGAACTCAGTGTGCTCTACCTTCTACTAGAGTATGTCCGTTTAAATCTGGAACACACTGTATGTACGGTTATGTGTATTAGCGAATTTAACATGGTCCATCATGATTTTATAATATATAATAATTACGAAAAACCATGAAAACCTCATATAACCACATACAACGACTATGATTATCTAAGTTCACCAACCAGCCGACAGAAGTCTCACGATCAATGTTGGAAGTCAATAATAACTACAATAACCGAATGACTTATTTGGAAGTAGTCGGCTGGTTAAATACAGTCGAGGGGATTGAGTTTAACTAATAGGATATCCCATAGCAGAAGTTAATTTAATGTCTAACATTGCTCAAACAATTTTATTCACAGATTTTAGTACACTGTACCACGCCAATAATTCACTTACCAAAAATCACCTCGACCAAAATAATAGAATAATTAACTAAATTTATCTGTCGCTAATCAAATTTCTTAATTATCACTGTTCTGTAGAAATAAATGATAGAAAAGGCTAATAACAATATTTTTAATTACTTACGACATTCAAGATTACTGAAATGCACAAGTCCTAAAATATTTCTTTCACCTTTCCTTCTAAACAAGTAGTATACCTATTTGTCAGACACTTAGGTTAGGTTTTCGATAACAATAATTGTTATATTTGTTGAGTATTTTTTTAGCATGCTCAGTAACCGGAGAACTATTTCTAAATAAAACGAGTAAACGTCTGGTAATTACTTCCAAATAAGTCTCCGGTTGTTGTATTTATTAATAAGATGGGATTGAATGTTTGTTGAGCATGCGCAATAACCTATTTTAAAATAAAACGTCCAGTAATACTTTACGACTATTTTTTAAATAAGATCCGGTAACCGGATGAGTTCTACTCCCTTTACAATCTCTGTAAATAGAGTTACCTGTATTTTTACAACAGCTATTTGTGCAACTACTACATAACAGGACTTTATTGGACGAGCTTTGTTTAGAACCAAGCGAGCTTACGAGCGAGGCTAATAAAGAAGGTAAGTCAATTAAAGTCTAATTATGTACGGGTTACATACAATGCTACTCCCAAGAGGACAGGAGCCGGAGTACATAACTACAGACCAATAGAAGGAGCGGGATCACGATTCATCGGACCAGAACCAATACTTGGCATATCTTCAAGTATTGCTAAGATGGCTATCTCAACCTGGGCTGAAAGGAAAACTCTCCAGTATTGGCAAGAGTTACCAGGACTAGTTCATTCGAAGGCGTTTATAAAATACCCTTTGATATCAAGAGCTAAGAGACTTTTAGAGTTAAACAGGGTAAACCTGAAAACTCTAACAGATATACCGGGCACTGCCGACTAAACTATCATCTGCATAAACTCGGCTTAGCGGAAAACGCTGAGTGTCGTCTATGCCTGGAAGATGATGAGAAGGCAGACCACATCCTATGTACCTGTCCCGCTGTGGAGAGGATCCGATTCTCAATATTTGGCAAAGGGCAACTACTGCCAGATGATCTGGACACATTCTCACCCAATAAAGTTATCAGTTTCGTTAAGAGACTGAACTTATTGGGTGAAATATAACTAGGTGTGAGCCACAATAGGCCTGCTGAAGGCCGCAGTGGAGGGCCCATAGGGACACATTCACAGGAAACCTAACCTAGCCTGACCTACATATAATGCTTTATGTTCAATTGCTAAAATTACCCGGTTTTTGAAAAAAAAGTCCGGCTTAAAAATTTGACGTCTATTCTGTAAGGGAAAAAAAATTGGCATATTATTGTCATGGGAAAATTTGATGTCTGGTTTGGGTAGTTACCAGTACTACAGCAGTAGTAGTCAGTCTGGTTTTAGAAGAGGATACCTTCTAAAACCAGACTGATTTTTTGGAAATAACTTGTTTTCATTAAAATAATTCGTTCATTGTACATAGACAACTTTTTATAAAATTGCTAAACACGGGTTAAAAGCTAATTGGTCTTAGGTTATTATTATAACAGGTTGGATTATTTTTTTAGGTACAGGACTTACTACAATAGTCCCTAGGTAAAAAGGGCCCATTGTGGCCTACTTACCTAGTAAAATAAGTAGCTACTACTACTACTACTACTACAATAGTTTTCCATATTTTAAGAGTATAACTGATCTCCAGACAAATATTTATAACATGTGTAATAGCAGGTAACAGCACTGGCAGGCTTTATTTTATCGTAAACAAAGAAATATTGTCGAGACCGCAAGCAATAGACTTCGTAGTTGAGACAATTTTTTGATTAGTTTTTAAAGTAACCAAGGAAAAACTGAAAGAACTGTTACTATACGGATGATTAGCATAATAATTTCTTTGAGACCACCAGTGAAATTATTTAAAAAATTAACTGGGTCACGTAATTCAATAGGCAACTCTAATCTTTGCTTAGACAAAATATTAAGGGAGTTAAGTCTCTTCCAAATTCTACTTTTTTTCTGTTCCCTTCTCAGCGATGCATTGTAAAAATTACGTATGATTCTATAATTTCGAAAAATTTCAGACGTTTTATTATGTGTGCATTTTGAAAAAGCGTATAGGAGAAGGGTGATTATATAATGATCTGTTCGTCTGTTAGATATTGAATTTTTAAGTTGTTATCCGATATAAAAACCTATTCTGATCAATTGCTTGAAGATCTTAGATCCAGGATACTGATTTATTATCTCGTTTTGTCTAAACTGTAAATACGGACAAAGACTGTTTACAACATTTAAAAAGTTATTTATGTAGGTACCATCTACTGAGACCTGTAACACATCGCCTACATATCTATAACCAAAATTTTATGTGATTTTTAGCTAATGAGAAGTTATTTCATTTTCCAAATCTCATTGCAAATTTCATTTTCTGTGTGTAATATTTATTATCAAATTGGCAATAATTTTGACTCGGGCATAGATCTAAGGCATTTTGTATTTTTTTATTACGATTTTTACGTGTGATATATCTAGATTTTCCCGTATAAGATAATTACATTATTTGGAAGGGATATTTAAAAGATATTATAAAATTAGTTACCTGGATTTAACGTTAACACAATAATAAATAAAATTAACCTCAATATTTACGGAAAACCTGTACTCAAAGATACCACAAATAACTATAGACAATTTAATTAATAAAAAACAATTCAAATTGGTTTGTTATAGTATTTACCCGTACAAGGTGATCTTTAAGTGCCTCACTCGATTTCGTTGCGTGATTTTTCACCGAGAAAAAAATTTAAACTATACTTACTATTATTTTTTTTATGAATCCACATTAGGAAAGAAAAAACAATTGAACGTCAATTAAAAAAAGATTACTGAGAAACTGAAAAAGAAAAATTGCTACCCTGTATATTAATGCGGAAATGGACATATAATAGTCCACTGATTATAAAATATCTGATGTGGCCAGCACATAACTTTCTTATACCAGTATATATCATCCTGATCTAAAAAAATCATTCTGTTTAATTCCTCACTTACCTCAATAAAATTTTAAAAACGTACCTTGAAATGTTGCATAAAAATTTTTTAATAATGATTTATCAGCGTCCTTCGATATTTTCAATAATAATTCATGTCATATATTTTAATAATTTCTTCTTATTGACATTGACATTTTTGTAACTAAATTAGATATTTCAAATGTCAAACTGCCAGATTTATCCTAACCCTATTTTATGAGGTCAAATGCGTACAAAATATCAGTTTACATCAGCTTTATTTAAGTACTTGGAAAATAAATTTTATTCGCTTGATATAGTTGATATGATTTATAATCTTTCATCAAGAACATATTTTTTTTGTAGTCAAATACAAAAATGTTTGGGTTCAGTGGACCCCCTTCAACGGGCCAATTTTGCTCATCACCGAATTTTTCATTGTCTTTGGCCCGAACAAGTATACCAAATTTGAAAGCTTTATCTCAAAAACTGTGGTTGCTATCGCGATACTACATACATGCAGACAGATTTTTTTCCATAATGTTATGTTTTTTCATTATAATTCGTCGAGATTCATCCAGAAATGCAATCAAAATTTTTAATTTTTTTTCCCGAAATATTACCTTTTTCTTTCATTCATTATGTCTCTCTGGTGGTACCACATTCACCAAATTTAATGTGTCACCTAAAATGCCAAATTTGAGAAGTCTCCCATTAGTATTTTTTTGAGTTATTGCGGATACACACATACACACACACACACACACACACACACACACACGTATCGACAGTCGTCATTCAAAAAAATAGTCAGAATGTTTTCAGGAGGGTTCAAAACGTATAAATCAATCAAAATCTCGAAGTCGAAAAAAATCACGATTACTATACTTCCTTATATTAGGTATAAGAAAGTAAAAATGTGTATCACATTTATATTTTTCACTTCCTGTTTAACAGGAAATTACTTCAACTTTTTTTTAAATTTAACTCAGTTTAAAGATAATTTCATTCTGAATTCAGCAGTATACAATATATTATCATTGTAGCACTTAAAATGATCACCTCATATATTAAAGACTCCGAGATCAATAAATATGTATCCTTAACATATTTTGGTACCATTTCAGAAAAAATTGTTGACATTTTGTCATATCATAGGTAATCTAAACAAAACTACCAAATTGAAGAAACCAGGAGTTTATAAATCAACGTGTGCCAATTGTAATGCCTTTTATGTAGGCGAAACTGGTTGTTTATTCGAAATTACATATAAAGAACACAGACTCCAAAAAACGAATCAACTTTTTCAAATCATATTTTTTTCAAGTTTTGCAATTTTAAACAATCTTATATTTTACATGTAGAGGAAAAAAAGCTTTAAATTAAATTTACTAGAATCCATAGAAACTTTGAAATCAAACAATATTCCTGGAAATTACTTACCAAATTATGAGTTGAAGTTATTATAATTCTGATGCTTTATCCTATTATAAAGAATCATTTATTTGTTAACTTATCGCCTTCATAATTCTGTTTTTATACAAATTTCCCTGTTTTAGCATAGTAAATAGCCCTAATTATTGTAGAAAAAAATATTACATACACTATCCTTATTTGTCAGATGAATTTAAAATTTCCCATTTTTAACATAGGAAATAGTCATAAATAATTTAAATTTGTAATTTATTTGTTTTCATTCACTTTGGAATCGTTTAAAAATAGCACGTTAAAGTGCCGAAACTGCAATAACATTAAGTTATAATATTCGACCATTTATGACTAGACGAATTTTACCCTTATTACACAACAACAGAGGGACGCCAATATCCATTTGGCATGATGACGGTCTCGGATGCTAGGGCCAGGCAGGACTATTGCCTTTTTACACTAGTCATCGCTGTAGACCTGGACCGGCCTCGTGCAAGGCGGGTTAACTTACTTTACGAATGGCCCCACGCTCTCCAGGATCTGGCCGTGACGGCCGTGTCGTCCGCGTAGAGTGCCATTGCGGTGCCTTCGGCCCTTAGGAGATCAGAGGTGAAGACAGCGAACAGATGGGGTGACAGCACAGAGCCTTGGGGGACTCCGGCTTCCATCGGTCGATACGTGGACACACAGTCCCTGATCTTCACTCGCATCTGTCTCCCGTGCAGGTATGATCTAACTAGTTTGACGAGTGCAATGGGATAACCCATACTCATCATTTTAGCTAGTAGATCATCGTGTCAGACCCTGTCGAAAGCCTTCGCAACGTCCAGGAGTAGTGCCGCCGTGACCTATCTTTGGTTGAAACCTTTGGTGACTTCTTCGGTGATCCTGAGCACTTGGAGTTCCGTACTATGTCCTGTCCTGTACGCGAACTGTTCATCCGGGATGATTTGGAGCTCTTCGGTTTCCTCTTCTATTCTTCTCAAGATGACGCGCTCGGCTACCTTACTCACAGCTGAGAGTAGGCTGATGGGCCTGTAAGAGGAGGGAAAGAGTAGTTCCTTACCTGGCTTCGGGATGACTATGACGTCGGCCTTCTTCCACCTGTCCGGAAAGTATCTGAGCCTCAAGATCCCGTTGATGATATTCACCAGGGCTGCCACCCCTTTGCTGGGTAGCTTCTTGAGGGCGATGTTTCCGATCTTGTCACATCCAGGAGCTTTCCTCGGCTTTAAGGTCCTTAGAATCTCCTTGACCTCCTCTGGAGTGGTCGGACGGATGTGATCATCGTCTGGCAGGCGGAGCATCCGACGCACTCTGCGGTCCACGTCATCAACCCAGTCCTCGTCCTCATCATCGAGTTGGTTTTCCCTACACTGCAGTTCCAAGCTGTCCGCGAATGCTTCGGCTTTCTCCTGGCAAGTGTAGACAATCCCATTCTCTCCGTGGATTGGGGACATTGGTTTCGGCCTGTTACGCAGAGCACGCTGGGTGTTCCAGATGCTCCTGTTCTGTGGGTCCAGTGATTCCAGGTGACGCTGCCATCCTTCTTGACGGTGTTCCTGGAGGGCAGCTTTGACTCTCCTGTTCAGCGTGTTATACGCGTGCCTGTCCTCAGGGAGTCTAGTCCTTTGGGCTCTCTTCTTCGTCCTTCGTCTGTCCCGAATCAGCTGCCTGAGGTCCTCCGTGAGGTTTTCCATCGGCGTTGGTGCCCTTCTGATCTCTGTCTTTGTAGTATTTCCTCCATCGCTTCCTGGATCTGGTTTTCCAGGGAGGTGATGGCCTTCTCCACATCTTCCTCGGATTCAATCCTGGAAATATGTGCAATGTTCCTTTGCAGTGCTGCACGGAACAATTCCCAGTCTGTCCTCCTTTTGACGAAGGTCCCAGTGTCCACATCATCCTTCTCTCCTAGGTCCAAGAAGATCGGATTATGCTCGGTGGAACCTTCCGTCCTGGTAGAGATTTCCGCATTGAGGGTCATCTCCTTCATTATAGCGATGTCCAGCACATCCGGTCTGTGGATCCCATTGTCGTGCGTCGGCTCGTCCGGTCCTAGTGCCTACATGTTGTCAGCGTGTCGTCCCAGGAATCTCAGCAGATCTCGTCCTAGAGTGTTGGTGACTCTGCTGTTCCATTCCTGTGACTTGGCGTTCAGGTCCCCTATGGCAAGCACCTGAGTCTGGTCCTGGAATATTGCATCCAGGTCCGTGTCCAGGATCCGGCATCGGGGCGGCTGATAACAGGATACCACTTGAATGTCGCCATTTCGTGCCGTTGACACTACTACGGCGGTGGCTTCCAGGTTTTCCATGTCCGGCAGCACGATTGGATGGTGGTCGATCGACTTCTTTACCAGCAGGGCTACTCCTCTCATCGGCCTTGGTCCAGCGTAGTCCTTCCTGTAGACATGGTAGCCAGGGAAGTTGGCTGGTTTCAGCGGCGTCATCTTTGTTTCCTATAGTGCCAACACGTCTTTGTCGTACCGGGCTAGGAGTTCCTCCACTTCAAGTTTTCTTCCTTGTAGCCCGTTAACGTTCCATGAGGCGATCTGCAGGAAGTTCGGCTTCACCTGAACAGAGGGACGTAATAATTTTCTTTCGATCATCTTTATGATTGAAGCACATTGAAGTGATATTCTATTGGCCGTCCTACATCGTTCGTTTATAACCGTTTACATTCGTTAGCTGGTCTAATAAAACTACATTTTAGAAAATGGTGTGATAGTGTGCGTTTCTAGTATTTTAGGTAACTTTTTTAACGTCCGTGGATTTATTAAGTATTTTAAATGATTACAAATGGTGAAGTGTTGTGTTTATTGTAAAAAATACGGAGAAAACGGTTCAAATCGTTCTTCTCATAAGTAAATAAACATAATCCAGATTACTTCTAGACCATTAGTAAAATATTTGCAAACTATTTTTTTTTCGTAATCAGCAGGAAAATTTATCACCCCGTGTTTTTTTGGTTTTCGAAATTTGAAATTTAAGGTCTTTATTGTGTAAATTTTAAAATGTCATAACTTTATAAAAAACCAAAATTTTCGAAAACCAAAAAAAAAACGGGATAATAAATGTTCCTTTTGGGTCGGCAGCGTATTTTTTGTAACTTTTTTTCTAAATTTTTGTTTCAATTTTTTTTCTGCAAAACTTCTTCATTCAGTACTGGTAGTCCTGCCTTAAAATATTGCTTAGGTTCCATGCCCCAATACTGAGATATGGCATAACATAATTCCACCAGCCGCCACTGCTTTGAACTTTTTATTACGGTACAGTCTCGAGCGCCAGTTCCTATTTTAAAGTGTAAGAACACCACTTTATTCTATCAGCGCGGTATGATAGAAACTAGGATAACTCAGTGAAGAAACGGTTTGTGTGTGTGCGTGTGGTTGTCGGTTGTGCAGTAATGGACAACTTCACATTACCTGCAAATATCGGTTTGCAAACAGATTTACTTACTTATACCTTTGATTTAAATAAAAGACAGACTTTCAACTGTACTTACTCTGTTTACTTAAGACTGATTTACAAAAGAATTAAAAAAAAATAAATATATACACAATGTTATATATTCTATATTACAAGTAAGCAACCAAGGAAAACCAAGCAAGAGCTTATGTAATGCAAAAGCTCCGTTATAGCAAGCACAGCTAAGTTAAGGAAACTACTACTACGGTGGCATTACTATCAAATGTTTACTACAAGCGTCTACAAAAGCAAGCAAGCGGTGATTCGAAATAAAGCATAGTTACGGCAGCTACTACTACTGGTATTTACAGCAAGCGGTTAATGACTCTAGTCACTAATGCTTAAGGCGGTATTACGGCAGGCGGTCAGTGCAGCAGGTATTTTCAGTTGTAAGCGGTTACGGAGTGCAAACAAGACACAAGTGTAGGATGTCAGTCCAGGGACAGGCGACTGACTAATCACGAACGTGCTATATCTTTGTTTATTTTGTTAAGGTTTCCTGACTACGAGTGTCGGACGGAACGGTTTGTATTCGAGCGCACCTGATGAAATCCTTTCCAGAGATCGAGGCTTAAAAGTTTCACTGGTACTAATTAATTCAACTACGACTGGGATGGGATTTTTTCCTCAGATCGAGGATTAAAAGTCTTATATTTGCGCCAATACTAAATAAAAATGACAACCGAATAATTCCGATGCTTGTCGTTGATTGGATAACCCAAAAAAACAAAAAAAAAAAAAAAAAAGAAAAGGGGGGGGGGGGGGGAGGGGGGGAAAAAAAAAAAAAAAAAAAAGGGGGGGGGGGGGGGAAAGGAGGGGGAAGGGGAAGAAAAAAAGAGAAAGGGGGGGAAGGGGGAAAAAAAACGGGGGGGGGGGGGGGGGGGGGGGGGGGGGGGGGGGGGGGGGGGGGGGGGGGGGGGGGGGGGGGGGGGGGGGGGGGGGGGGGGGGGGGGGGGGGGGGGGGGGGGGCCGGGGGGGGGGGGGGGGGGGGGGGGGGGGGGGGGGGGGGGGGGGGGGGGGGGGGGGGGGGGGGGGGGGGGGCCCCCGCCCCCCACCGCACGCCGGGGGGGAAAAAAAAAAAAAAAAAAAAAAAAAAAAAAAAAGGGGGGGGGGGAAAAAAAAAAAAAAAAGAAATCTTTTTCGGGGGGAAAAAAAAACCATCCCCGGGGGGGGAAAAAAAAAAAAAAAAAAAAGAAAACCTCCCCCCCTTGGGGGGGGGGGAAAAAAAAAAAAAGAGGGGTTATAAGAGGAAAAAAAAACAAAAGAGGGGCCCCCGGGGAGGGGGGCGGGGGGAAAAAAAATATAAAAGAAAAAAAGGGTGCCCCCCGCCGGAAAAAAAAAAGTGGCCTTTGGGTGAAAACGGTTTGAAAGGAAAAAACAACCAAGGTTTGCGTATAGGGGGGGCCAAAGGGGAAGGAAAAACCCTGGTTACAATAGAAAACTATTTCCGGAAAAATCACTTCGTTACAAAAGTGATTATATTCAGTACTAACCTTCATGAAGAACAAGTGATCACATTTACGCTCCAACATTTCTGAAGAAAAGTAAGTACAACTTTTTAATTTAGATGTTATTTAATTTAACTTTATTATTACCTGAATAGTAAAATAACATAGGTAATTTTTTTTCCGGTTTAAAATGGTATATAAACAATATTTAATTGAATGAATAATTGATTTAGTAAGTTACTAAATCATTTAACCCTAGGATGCATAAGGTGTGAGATACACATATTTACATACATAGTCGGGTCCTAGGAGGCCACTATTAAATTTCGAAATAAGTTTTATATCAAATAAATCGCAATATTTCAAATGTCTGCACTTTTTATTATTTATTGGCATATGTAAAATACAAACATCCAAATAATACTCATATTACTTACTATTGTTTAGTGTAACATGTGGTAATACTACGCTGGTTACAAATGATTTTTATAATTCTCGCGGATCGTTTTACTTTTACGGTCTATATTTGAAGCACATAGTGAATACCTTTTTCTTTCAGGTGTTTCGGTTTGCTCTGTTGCTGCTGAGGGGGAGAGCTACAAATTTGGACATACATATCAAAATATTACGTTCTAGTGCTGGGTTTGCCGATCTATTTTACGTTTTGGGTAATTCGTGGCATTTTACAAAAAACCGCCGCTTAGGAGATCACTAACGAAAGGTTTTGTTTCAAATGAATAAGTATACTGAGCTATTTACCTTATATACGGATACGAATAATGCAAGTCATAACAAATTGAAATTTGCATACTTGAGTAAACTTCAAACACGAGGTTTGAATTTGTAACATATAAAATATGTATATGCTTGTGGTCACCAAGGGACATTTTTAAATCAGCACTTGCAATCTTTTAATTGATTTTCATAAGGATTTCAGATGCCCGGGTTATGTAAATTTGGAGTACCTTACTCATAAAGCGGTTTTAGATATTCTACTTTTGACTAACTCATTCTTTAGTTTGGGGCATTCCTAGAAGAAGAACATTTATAACAAAGTTTTGTGTAAATGTCAAAACAAAATATGTCATGCCGGGCCTCCGATGTCTGGACTATGTATCCTAGGGTTAAATATAAGCATTTGAATCCATAAGGTGCTTTTTATTCTTTCTTTTGTAACAAATTCTTTAAACCATGTTAAAATTTTAAAATGAGTAAAAAAATATGCTTTATATCATATTAAGGAAAAATTATTAACTAGGTTATGTTAAAGAATTAAACATTGATTTAATAGGTGTAATATGGACGACGCCTAGAGAGAGAAAGTGCATATCAAAATATAGAGGGAGATGAAATAATTCCCAAGTAGTTTCCTATTTGTTGAGGCTGAAGTCATCTGATTTTAGCCCTTTTATTTTCTTCTCTTATAGACTACGGTATGTTTCTTATGTTTGCTCTCTTCAGCTCATTTAAAATGTTTTCAAGGCTCCATCTATTACTTATTATTAGGTTTAATGGAAATAAATAATAAAAATCAAAAGTAGATTATTGGTATATCAAAAATTGTAATAAAATATAGAATCTAGGACGAAAATTGTTAATTTAATGTTAATTGGTAATTACAGAAGTTTGGAAGACTCTTCTAATAAATCCAGTTTTTCCTCTTCAGCAACATTAACCGCTTCTCCAAATGTACAAAGTAGACGTTTCAACTTCGACTACAGCGACGGCAAAATAATCTCAAACTGAAGAACGGAGTTATACTGTAGAGCCCCCATGAAAAGAGTTAGTTAAAAATAATTTCAAATGTATGCGATGAATGGTTTTTCCAAATCTTATCAAATATACAGGGTGTCTGAAAAAAGGAGGCCAATCCGGTAACCATGGATTCCTTGAGCAAAAATAATACGACTTTCACAATGCCATTTTTCATTTTAGACCCCCATGTTCGACATACAGAGTGTCAAAGTTTGAAGTTTAAAAATATATTTTTTATGATAAAGTAAACAGAAAAAATTCTCATAAAATGTGTATGTATGTGTTTAAAAAGAAGCACGTTAAATTTTAAAAATTTATTTAAAAGTTAATTAGATACTAACAAAAAATTTTATACCTTACATTTATTTATAATTTGACATGTTGCAAAACTGTTTTAATTTTAATTTGACTACCCTGGTTTTTTATTTATAAAAATTCCTGTGTCTGATAATGTGAAGTAATTATTTGTTCACGAAACCGGTCACATTAATAAAGGAATTTTATGAGAATTTTTCTGTTTACTTTATCATGAATAATTACTCATATGGGATCACTATCTAGTTATATATTTTTTAATTAACTCGAGTAATTCGTAAGATATTTACTTAAAATTTGGTACAGTGATTCATCTTAAAGAATCACATCGTTTGGAGAAAAAGAAAACAAAAATTGTCAACTTTCAAAATAGAGGGGTTCCAGTACACACTGACCCCCTCAGTTTTTTAGTACCTGCGCCAATGACTCCCAAACTATCGTTTTTAAGTTAACCATTCATTTTGGATTATTTTATGTCTTAACAAATTTCGAGAAAATACTTCGTTTTAGAGATAATTTGAAAAATATTGATGCCTACGCGGCTTACGGTAATCTCATAATTTTCAAATCTCTCTAAATCAAGTCAGCTGCTTTTGTAAACAAATATCCTGGATATGATAGAATTGTTTGTTTACTGTCAAAGTAAATCCTTATTTTTTACAAGTTAAAAGTTTTTTATAAGCTAGAAGTGTTCTTGTAAGTAAGAAAAACCAACATGGCTCGTAGACAAGGAATTGTACCCTTTTCTGAAATGACGGATATGAATTTAATCATGGGTAAGATTTAAATATTTCTGTAAACCAGTGGCGGCTGGTGGATTTAGGTTATGCCATATCTCTGTATTGGAGCATGGAACCCAAGCAATATTTTAAGTCAGGACTACCAGTACTGTATGAAGAAGTTTTGCAAAAAAAAAATTGAAAAAAAAAATTTAGAAAAAAAGTTACAAAAAATGCGCTGCCAACCCAGATTACTTCTAGACCATTAGTAAAATATTTGCCAACTATTTTTTTTTTCGTAACCAGAAGAAAAATTTATCACCTTTTTTTTTTGGTTTTCGAAAATTTTGATTTTTTATAAAGTTATGACATTTTGAAATTTACACTATGAAGAACTTAAATTTTGGCGGACCATGCGTTCCAGAACATGACTTTACAATTTACGATTTTCTAACGAAACTATCTGTCAGATTTAAAATCGAAAAAACCAAGGTAATCCTCGATCAACAACGTTTATAGAAATGAATTTTTTAATTAACCAAAAGGTTCTCTAGTTACGACGAGTTACAAGATATCACAATTATGACTTTTCAGGGCGAGCGGTTATTCATTAAGGTGCTCCATATAAATGCATTGTGAGCGCAGATTTCAAAATTAAAAAAAATATTTGTGATTAAAATATTTAGATGAAACTTGGCCGATTCTTGCCCGGATGATGTAAATGTGAAAAGGCAAAAAAAATATCTTTTTACAAAATCACCTCCTGCATCGGACGATTTTTGGACGACCAGTTTCATTTGCATTCTTAAGGGGCGAGGAATGATTCAAAGTGGGTCTTACATTTTAGCAATAAAGTGCAAACGGGATAACACGATAGAATCAGCTTTTTACTCTACTATGAAGGAAATCCTAAAGCCATAGTAGTGACGCATCATCAAGTAAACTTTAAAGTCAATGTGTGAGCAGGTGTCGTAAATATAAAATTTTCTTTTAGGTCCTGTATTTTTACTGGGAAATTTGACTGGTCATTCGTTTTGGCAATTTCTTCTAAACACACTGTCCGATTTACTAAATGAATTGCCTTTGCATGTAACACAAAATATTTGGTTTCAACTAGACGGTGCTCCTTCTCATTTTGCTAGAAATGTTAGGAACTATTTGAATCAAATCTTTCCTGATCGCTGGATTGGTCGGGGTCGAGATGCTCCTGTTCAGTGGCCACCCCGTCCTCCCAGACTTTACTCCCTTGCACTATTCAGTCTGGGGATTTATGAAAGATTTTGTGTATATGGTTCCGATTTTGAGCGAGAATCATTTAAGAGAAAGAATCAATCCTTCAAGTTGGAGGGCAGTTCAGGTTGAAGCCAAATATTTTTCAAAGTCTAAGATTTTCTTTAATAAAGAGAGGTCGTATGTGTTTACAAAAACATGGAGGTCATATCGAACAATTTTTTTAGACTTGCTATTTTTTTATTTCTACAGTTTTTTTTGTTACCAACGAATTATGAATAATTTTAAGATAAATAGAGTGTATTAAATTTGTTACCTTGTTATAATGCTTCTAATTTATAAACAATTGTAGATTGTTGAATCCATTGCGCCTACCAATTTTTTGTCTGAGCGCCATTGGCTTTAGAAATAGTTATTTTTGGCTTGTCCTTTATTATTGATATTTTTATACCTATTGCAAAATTTGAATAAATTGTTTAGTTTTAGCATTTGAAAATTATGAGATTACCGTAAGCCGCGCAGGCACCAATATTTTTCAACATTTCTAAAACGAAGCATTTTATCGAAATTTGTTGAGAGAAAATAATCAAAAATGGATGGTTAACTAAAAAGATATAGTTGGGAGTCATTGGTGTAGGTACTAAAAAACTGGGGGGTCAGTGGGTACTGGAACCACTCTATTTTGATACTTGACAATTAATTTTGTTTTTCTTTTTTCAAAAGAAGTGACTCTTTAAGTTGAAGCACTATACCAAATTTTAAATAAATATCTTACGAAATACACGAGTTATTTAAAAAATATATTTTTAAATTTCAAACTTTGATACCCTGTATATCGACATGAGGGTCTAAAATGAAAAATGGCATTGTGAAAGTCCTATTATTTTTGCTCAAGGAATCCATGGTTACCGGATTAGCCTCCATTTTCCGGACACCCTTTACTATGAATATTGTTTAATTTCTATCAAAACCGACAAAAAAATGTAAATGTGTAGTTAAAAAACATCATTTACCTTTGTATACCGATTTCACAACAATCAGTAACTTCTAAGATCTATTACAATTTTTTTTCTTTGATTCAAAAGCTAGGTTCAATCAAGCATATTATATTCATACGTTGTTTTCACAGAATCAAAGAGGTTCAATTATAATGTAGATATAATTCATATCATATGAAACTGTTATTACTATTATATCCATAGAATATAAAGTAAAATACATTACATATTGTCAAAAATAATTGTTTTAAATCTAATAGTGCTTTTGCTGTACAAAATAGTTTATAAAATCTGACATATTATTTTCTTCGTATTATTCATTTCTAGAAAAAATAAATGAATTATTTTGGTATGACGTAAGTATCCTTTCAAATCTAATATGATAATGACAAACTACCTATCGTTTCCTATATTTTATACTGTAATTGTAATCTGAATGTGCTAGTGTAAAAGTCTTAGGTAGACAACAAATTAAACAACACTTCATATACTTAAATTTTTATCGCAGAAACTATTAAAACAATTACTTCTCTTGCAACATGCAAAAATATATTGGATTAAATAATAATATCCATACTAACAGTATTAAAAGCAAAAAATTAAAAATTAAAGAAAAATTTGCTTGGCAAAAAAATTTTACGTTTAAAAAATGATTTCCTCAAGTTAAAATATAAAAACGAAAAGTTTTTATTTTAATAGTTTCTGTGATAAAAATATATTTGGTTTGTTGTTTAATTTATTGTCTATCTAAAACTTTTATACTGGCCCATTCAGATAAGAATGATAGTGTAAAATACAGGAAACTATAGGTAGTTTATTGTTATGTTATTTTAAAAGATACTTACGTCCATACCCAAATAACTAATTTATTTATTCTAGAAAAGAATATTTTATATTCAGATGTAGTTTATAAGGAAGGATTAAAAAATTTGCACACTAATCGAAATATTTAAATTTGTTTCTCATAAATTAAAAGCAGCTTAATTATATCTCTAAGAAACATTTCACTGAATTCACTGAAAATAAATATTTTTGCTGATTTAATTTTTTTTTTAAATGAAATTTTATCCCTCTTAAAGTGCACGTCAATGTTGCCGTGAGAATCCTCCTTTCCTCGTCCCGCTGTTGTTCACCTCAATTATTGCCTTGATGATACATGGCACGATTGGTCTAGTCATAAATGGTCGAAGGTTATAATAAATTAGTAATAAAAAACAAAGTAAAATATATCTTTTGTTATATCATCATCATGATTTATTATCACAAAATAACGGCTTACACAATTTAATTTATATTTAGGGTACGGACACAGTATTTCAGCTACATTTCATTCATAAATCATAAGTCAGCTGAACTCTCTGGGATCTCGAATGCAGGTGGTTGCGTCACGGGCACAATATTTTACAAGGATATCATGGGTGTACGAAGCAAATTTAGCATTATTCATTAATTAATAAAATAAATAATTATTAGTTAGGAAAGAGACTACGGGTTTTTAATGTTTATGCAACAAGGTGTATATATTTTGTTTTTTTAACACTGTGGTTAAAATAAAAAAAATCTGTAGATTATCTAGATAAATGAAATAAAATACACATCGAATAATGAATGCTAAACATTTCTTAGGTTACAAAATAAAATAGCCAGGTATAAAAAAAAAACAAATGAGATTGATATTTCAAATTATTAATTTTGTATTTTATTTGCGTTTTAAAATTTCTACTAATAAATTTAAGACTAAAATGTGTTCGTATTTTTTCTTAAAGTATTTATTCTTGATAATTTAGAAAAATTGCCGATACACAGCACTTCTACTTACATAATGTAGTGTGGAAGAAGAATAGATTAAAATAAATAAAAATCGTTGAGAAAATTAATTATTTTCGTTTAAAAACAAAATATCCATGTCCTTGGGAATAATTAAATTTAGTACAAATTTCGTATGCATTCTCCTTAATATTCTTACTAAAAACAACTTGAGAATTTTTTTTTGTTACATCAAAAGATGTATCGAAAAATGCAAACATATGATTTGCATACCTACATAACAAGTATTTTTTTTAATTTCGAGTAACCCCTCTAATTTAACAATAATTAAGATTAGTGTAAATAACAAATTTATATTTTATATTTTGCACAGAAAATGTTACTTAATTACCTATTGGGATCACGAAGAAAAGAAAAAAATGTCAATGTTCCAGTGTACCTTTTATTTTTACATCCTTTAGAGTTCTTTTATTCTACTATGACGAAGTACCAGTTTCATTTAAAAAATAACTAAACTTTTTATAAAATGACTCATTTGTAATTGGTATACAACATGCACACATTTTGAAATGTATCGTGTAAGATATTTAAAAATTATTCAAAGTAGATGCAGAAGCATTCGTCTAAATACAAAACAAAAAATATACGCTTTTATCCTATTTCCAATCTTATTTATACTTTCAATTTACATTCTTAAAATTACTTTATTAATGGTTCTTGCTTTTGCAAAATAGTAACTCCTATATTAAAATCAGTAGACTGATGTAATCATTTTTTCACGAGGAAATATGATTAAAACTTTCCGCAACTACTGCAATAAATGTTAATTTTACATTTATTTATTATTTTGCTAATATACACACTCAAAAATCTAGATATTTTTACAAAATCATACAGGACATAAAAGACATGTTTGCATGTCTTTTGTTCTAAATCAATTAAAAAAAAAAACGTATATTCATAAAAATGTCCTTAGACTTTTCTTGTGAGAACATAAAAGAAATTATTGTTTGTGTAGTTTATCATTCTATACGTATTATAAGATGTATACAGGGTGGTCTAACATAAATGGCATTCTAAATAGGTATTTTACTATTGAAGGAACAATCGTAATGGAGTAACGTAAATATATGAATTACATCAGTGGTCATCCATCCTGTCATAAACTGCAGACCCAGCACATTTCACGGGAAGAAGCTATCTAACCTTGCATCTAACGGCAGTCATTTGCCAGCATTCATACAATAAACATATTTTAATATTGTTGTAACAATTTTCTATAATTTCCATAATTTGTACTTGTAAAAATAAAACCATTGTTTAAAAAATGAACTAAGACTATCCAAAATAAAAGTTATGCGACGTAGAGGTTATATCTGTCGGAATAGCCAGGGGAGAGGGACGTTTTAGGGCGGAGCTACTAGATTTCGGTTTCATTTTGCCAAATACAATGTTTCACTTTTATTAAAGATAAACAACACAAAATGATTAACTATAATTTTAACGATTATATAAATACTAATGACTACGTTCTATTGTTTATGTTAATGTTTCTATCGCACAATACACTTTTAAGGAGCTAGCAGTCCGCAACCACTAGTGCTGCGATCTCACACACCGTGTTCAAAGCGCTATGCTAGAATAATCATCCACGGGACTCAAATGGTTTTGTTCTGCCCATCAGAGGGTAGGGATTCCCCGCTGTGTGCTCCAAGCGTCGCTAGATTTCATGACCATATAAGGAGATGTTATGATTAGATTATTTACATAACCATGTATGGAGATGTTATGATTTTGATGCGTCAGTCCTTTGAACTGTTGAAGATGCGTTCCCTACGGCTTGCATTCAATATGGTCATGGGCGTGTACCGGGGTATTGTCTCCGACATATCTATTGAATTAAATTAGCATTGCTTTTTTAAATTACAATTTTTATTATTATTTCATTGGTAATTTATTGTAGACATTTTTTTTGCATTAGGCCATTAACCATACAGCCAGACACAACATGGTGATATAGAGTTTTACCTACACTTGCCAGCAAAATTCATGGTACAGTATGACGCAAAAGAAAAACGATACAATGTTAAATGTAAAACAGTAAAAAAAATACACAAAGTTCCGTGTACATCTTTTATTGAAAGTGTAGTTTAGGACAATAGTAAAAAACAACGTCAAAGTCTACTAGAAAAATAACGACAGCAGTTTAATTCTAATTATAAGAATAGTACACGTCGCATAAGTCATGGTATAAGTATTTACATCTAATGTCAGTTTGAACGTTATAAAAACGCCCGACAAAGGAATTTAAAAGCCCGACAAAGGGATTTACTCATTCAGTAGATAAATTCCTTTGTCGGCTTTTTTTATATCGTTCCAACTGACTGGAAATACTATACAGCTGAGAACCGTGACATTATCCGCTACTGTTGCAAGTTGTAACAAGTTCAGGGATACGTTAATTCATGAAACATTGTATTGTAAGCATGCATCAGTTCCACTGGAGTTGTCGAGAGCGAAACATATTACATTTGAGTTTGTGCGATTGCAAAATGAGTTGTAAAGAATTGACGAAGTCAGAGCGAAAAAATTATTATCAATTTGCATAACGATGGGAAGTCTTACTCAGAAATAGCACTGATAATAAAAAGAAGTCGATCAACAATACAGAAGGTAGTTAACAGATTCGAAAATGAAAACAGGATAGAAAATAAAGTCCAAACAGGAAGGCCGCGAAAGCTCACAGTAAGAGAAGTATTGAGGATGGTTCGAGACAATACTCGCGTAAGTGCCCCAAAAATTGCGACAGAAATAAAAGAAAGGTTTCGTAAAGCAGTTCATGCAGACACAGTACGCCGAGTACTTCACAGAGGTGGGTATCAGGCCTGTACACCACGAAAGAAACCGTTCGTGAGCGATGTTAATAAGAAGAAGCGCTTAGAATTTACAAAAAAAATACAAATCCGCAACAGCAGCATTTTGGGAAAAAGTTATATTTTGCGATGAGAGCCGCTATTGCATTTTTGGATCTGACGGACGTGGCAAATTATGGAGAAAACGAGGCGAAGTACTGAATCCAAAAAATACTGTTAAGACAGTAAAACACGAAGGAGGAAGTATTATGGTATGGGGCTGCATGGCAGCTTCCGGGGTGGGCAGTCTTGTAATAATTGAAGGAATCATGAATCAGCATGTCTACTTGAACATTTTAAAAGAAAATTTGAACGCCAGCGCTGAAAAACTATGTCTACGGGAGGATTACTACTTTCAACAGGATAATGATCCTAAACATACAGCCTATGCTGTTCGACAATGGATATTATACAATACCCCACACATGCTTGTAACGCCACCACAGAGTCCCGATTTAAATCCCATAGAGCACCTATGGGATGTGCTCGAGAGACAACTGCGGAAACATATTATAAGTAGCAAGGCAGACTTACAAAAACTTATCGTTCAAGAGTGGAATGCCATTCCTGCAACTGTGACTCAAAAATTAGTCCTCTCAATGCCAAAAAGATTGCAGGAAGTTCTGAGACTGAAGGGATATCCCACGGGGTACTAGATTTTTCCATAGTATTGTTTGACATACTCTTAGATTGTATTTCTTATTGATTATTAATGCTGTACCATGACTTATGCGATGTGTCTTTTTCTTCTACTTACACTAATACTGCTGTAGTTATTTTTCTAGTGTACTTTCACGTTCTCTTTGACTATTATCCTCAAGTAGTCTTTCAATAAAAGATATACATATACAGAACTTGTGTTTTTTTTACTGTTTACATTGAATACTGTCGCGTCTTTCCCTTACGTCTAACCTATACAAAAAGAAAGAGAAAAAGAAAAAAAACATATATTTGAAGACAGGCGAGGGAAAAAACAAGGACACACGCTTCTCGTCCTGGGGTCTATCAGGACATTGTTTTTATTATAACAAACAGTTTTAGAGGACCACTTTAGTATAAAGCCCCCCATACACCTGCGAACAAATTGCGCAACAGAGGCTGTTGTGCAAACAATTGTATAATGTATGGTGTTGTTTGACGTGCTGCGCAACTAGTTGCAGAAATTCAAACTTGGTTGAAATTAATTGCACAACGAGTGACGTTGCGCAACTATTGCATCTCAACTGAAGTTCTTTGAGGAGATTTGCGAGGTTAAAACGAGATCTTCTCTTCAACCACTCTTTCATCCACACTCTCTGCTTCCTTTTTCTTTTTTTAACACCAACATCCGACGCAACAGCAATTATTATAGCTAAACAGGCTGCATCGTCAGACGGCATGTTACCGTAGGTATACGACAAAAGCAACTGAAGTTTGTATAAAATTGCGCAGTGTATGGGTGACCTTGTTCGCACAACAATCTGTTGTGCAACGTTAGTTTGCGAAATTTGTTCGCAGGTGTATGGGGGGCTTAAAGGTTTAAAGACACAGGGAAAACAAAGGATACAAAACTAACCTATGCTGAATAATTTTCAAAGTAACACTTCTGTTTCAACTAAAAACTGATAACGCAGTCAAACACTGTTTTACTATTGAGACTGAGTAGAGAAAGTATATTAAACGGAGACTGAATATTGCAATTCATAAGATTGTTATACAATGTGTTGCTAGTTGCTTTGTTTTTCGTGCATTCAAAGAAAATATGATCAAGTTCTCCTTTCGTCTTACATGTTTCACAAATATCAGAGGGCACTACTTTTATTTTGTATAGGTGTGCTGGATATGGAGCATGACCAAATTTCAGACGATTTACTGATGTAACATATTTTCGTGGAAAATCATAACCATCGTGCCAGAACTTAGTCGGAAGATCGGGACGGGATGTATAAGAATATATCTTGTTTGACTAGAGGAACAGAAATTATGCCATAAGTGTTTCCATTTGGTTTTTAAATTCGTTCTTGTAACTGAGAAAGCATCAGTGAGACATAATTTTTGGTTCATATGAAAATCCTGTGTTAATGCTTCCTTTTGCTAAGGCGTCAACAATTTCATTATTTTTTAAACCTATGTGGGCTTTTACCCAAACAAAATATACTTCTTTTTTAGTTATCAATATGTTATGCAATATTTCTTTAATTTTTAGAATGCATGGATTAGTTTTAATATTGAGGGAAATATTAAATTGTAGACTTATAGACATGATTTAACGATTGTTCATTTAATCATAAGGTTAATAGTAAAATAAAAAATAAATGAGACAATAATAATAAGAGATAAAAGTTGTATTACTTTTTCCCTCGATTTTTCCAAATACTCATTTTTTCGATACGTTTTAAAATTTTTATTAATAAATTTGTTTTGTATATAAACAGTTTTGTATATAAACATCTGGCTTAAATCAGTTCATAATTAAAAATGTGGAATTATTGTTTAGTTACCTATTGATTATTGTATACCCATCCTGTATTGCAATATTTAAACACAAATAACTCCAAAACGATAGCTTATATCAACATGTAGTAAGAATACCTTTTTATGCAGTTTTTAACACTCGTGTTTCTTTCCACTATAAATGTGTAAAAAAAGATAAAAGTTATGGCGAAAATTCACACCCACCCCCTTTGTATTTACCTTAACAAATCATGATATTTAGATAAAAATTTAACAAAATATGTAACATGAAATTAATAAATGGTACAAATTTAATTTTTGCAACTTAAGACGATTCGAATTTATTTGCAAATAACTATGGTGTACAACCTCCAAGGGAATTGTAGCTTCCTTATGAACTGACTTAAAGCAAATGTATATAAAACTCAACTTATTTTTTATAGTCCTATCACCCCCTTGAAAGAAGGTACTTAATTATGGAACACCCAGTATATACTTTAACTTTATTTGACCCTCTCAGCCTGTAAATCTCCAACAAATAATATAACCCCAAGATAGTTGTGTTAAAAATAATCGCCAATTATTGCTTTACATAAATCCAATAATAACCTGTTGCCACCAGGCTGAAATTATCAGTGTTGAATTAAAAAATATAGATTTACAAAACGGAAGCACCACTGTCATTTAAAAAATGACTAAACTTTTCATAAAATGACTAATTTATAATTCGTCTACCACATACACACATTTTAAAATTTATTTTGTAATATCTTACAAAATTATTCAAAATAGATGCAGAACAGCACTCGTCTAATTGTAAATACAAAACTAAAGATTTTATTTATTTTATTCTCTTTCCTATTTTATTTATACTTTCAATTTATATTCTTCAAATTAATGGTTCTTGTTTTTGCAAAACAATACTATAATAAAATCAATATGTTTTATGCTTGCATAATATTACAGTTTTTCACTTATCTTTCGACATCACGAGGAAATGAATAAAACTTTTCATTAGGGATGCCAATTCAATAATCGATCTTAAGGAAAATCGATTTTTGGAGCTAAAAAAAATCGATTTTTAATCGATTATTTTCCTTTCGTTATTTTAACGAATCGATTCTTTTTTATCAAAAATTGAATCGGAAAATCGACATGTTAATTTATTGTCAACATGTCAAACTACGAATGAATGTCGACTTTTGATTTGGTTGGTAGCAAGCAAGTAAGTTAAGTCAGATTGGTATTATTTGTTGGTAATTTCATTTCGTTTCTTACATTTTTTTGTTTTTGTTCCCCTTTCCTCTCCCCTCCTTTTCCTCTTTTTTAAAATTTTGTGTAGTCTTTGGATTTTGTCCTGGTAAAATACATGAAAAGAAAACGAAAGTACCTACATGATTCGTAGAATTGTAATATAATAATTATGTAATAAAAGAATTAAACCTTTACCGTGTATTTTAATACATTATTTGAGGTTATGTTAGTAAAAAATAAAATTTATTATTAATACTTATGTAAAAAAATATTTATTTTAGTTTTAGGTTGAATTTAAACAATTTATTATTGGTATTACTAGTCTTACTATAACAACTTCAACTAATCATCTATTAAAGAATGGATTTTCTAAGGATCGGTTTTTTTTCGTTTCGGTTTTTTATTGAATCGATCATTTTAGGCAACGATTCAAATCGATTCAAAGATCGATTCTTTTTACAAAAAATCGGCATCCTACTTTTCATTACTATAATAACACTGACGTACTTTTTTTTCACGAAACACCAAAACACTACATACTGCACTCGACGAGCGTTTCGCCAACCAAGTTGGCATCATCTGGAGATGATTAAAACTGTTTTGATCATCTCCAGATGATGCCAACTTGGTTGGCGATACGCGCGTCGAATGCAGTATATAGTGTTTTGGTGTTTCGTGGAAAACTACGTCAGTGTTATCTTCACATCAAAGGTTCAAACCCACTCCAGGATTACTACAATAACTTTTATTTGTACACTCTTTACATGAGAAAACCATTCCCCCTCTTTCCTTATCGTTTCCCATTTTAAAATAAAATAAAATACATGCAATTGTCACAGTAAACCAATTACGCGCAAAGCAAAGTTATACTGATAACATACACGCCGCTCTGACTACCACTACTACACTGATGCTTTTCAGAGTAACGTTTCAGAGTAACGGCTCTTGAAGGTCCCCGACGGCGAGGCTAGCAACAAGGAAAGATACGTTATTGGCATACTGTGGTATAGACATGCCAAAGATGCCTCCCTGATCGTGGTGGAGGTCGCGACTCACGATATCTATATCATGTTTTCTCTATGTAATACAAACCTGCTTCTTTAAATGTGATTAGATCGCACATACCGATGATGCAAGCAGCATTTCATTCTCGTCGTTTACATCGAGGTCTGGCGCGATGTCTAAATTATTACAACATATTTGTTTTTTTATCGCTGTAAAAAAGAAAGGCATCGTGGTAGCATGCACCTGATTGGTTCACTCAGATCACGACATCCTTCAGCCACTACACAACCAGCATGGAACACTGAAGAATAAACCCATGTGGTATGTCCATTCATCATGGAGATCCACCTTGACCGAGACCGTGATCCTAATATTACTATATTTGGTGTCAAAAGCATTGTTAACTTTACGAAATAGGTTTTCTCCAAACATTTATATTATTTGCATTCACTCTGTAAGTCTAAAACCTAATTTAATTATTACAGTATCGATTTTAACGTTTTGTGAGAAACCGAGTTAAAAGAATAACCTTTTGAGTAAAATTAACAATAAAAGAGTATTTTCTCTTGATAACCTCATCCGCGGACACACTCTGCACAGCAATTTTCACCTTTCAATATAATAATTGGTGGGTCAGATTTTAATCGAGAACTTAGAGAATCAATAGAATACGATAAAAAAATATGGATTTCTCATATAAAGTTATAGCTAAAATTGCTTAGTTTTCGAAATAGTGGGCGCAATTCTATAGAAATAAATGAGATACTGTTATGAAATTCAGAAGGTGCAAGTTTGTACATCTCGAAAAATATAAAACCATGTATTTTTTTTGACCGATTTTCACTTTACAGCTAATTGATAAGCGAATGATTGAATGATTTTGAAATGAGTTTAACTCAAAGATTTTATATCCTATCAAAAAATTATAAGAACATTTTTTTGTGCATTGATGATAGTATATGTCGAAAAAGAAAGAAAAATTGCGTAGGTCATTGGCGTCCCATTTTTTTGGGAAGGATATCTTCGACACCCCCTCCCCAACCGTCATGTCTCTGGTTGGAATGGAGAGATGAAAACGATGATAGACGTGTACTGATGTACGCAACGTTCACCTTCCGATTTCATACCAATATCGATTATTTCCAGAGAAATGAGGGGAAAACTGAAAATAAATTAAAACTTCAACGCCCTCCACCTCGAAAACTAAGCATTTGTAACTATAAGTGTGTATGACAAATCCGTAATTTTTCGGAAGTTCTATGGATTCTTTAAGTTTCTTTAAGTTTCCCGTTTAAAATTTGGCCCACCCTGTATAATATTAATCATATATAACTATAATTTAATTTTATCTCCCATTCACGGTATTTGTCATAGAAAATACAGGTAAATTTGCATCATTAGAATAGCATCAAATTATAGACATTCATAAATTATATAAATTCAACATGCCATTATATTAAAATATTATTTAGGGTCGATAATTTTCTTCAGAATACCTACGTATTTATTCTTATTTAGCATTCGCAATATTAAATCAATGAGGGAACATCACGGGAACATATTTCTATTTTGGGTTTTTAGAACCATTTGTAAATTATGGCAAGGTCAATTACGATCAATTCATTGGTAGAATAACTAACATAAGATGAGTAAACACTAATCATGTATCAGAGATTAAGGAAACGCCTAGGTACATTGTATATGAGATAAATTGCAATTGTTTTTAATATACGGGGTGTCCCAAAAAGTGGGCAACACTCTTATAAAATGACACATTAAATATAGAAAAGAACTTATAATTATAGGGAAGAACTTCTTTTTTACCATTTCTTAATATTTAATTTTGTTATGTTGAATTCAGATGTATAGGGTGTGCAAACATTAAGAAAAATATTTTATCGTCTACTTGTAGATAAACCGTACTTTTCACACGTCCTATAAAAAATATCAAAAGAAAAAAATTCTTATAATTCAATTTTATAATGGATGCCAAAAATTAGATGGATATTCTGGGTTCACATTTCCTCAATTTTTACTCAGCACGATCTCTTTTTTTGAGAAAAATTCACTGGCGAAAACAAAAATTTGTCAAAAAACAAAATTTGTCTTTTGTTTTCGAGTTATAAACATAAATTCGATTTTTTCGACTTTTAGACACGTGCCAATATCTTGGTTGTTTGTAAAATTATGAAAAACAACGTGTACATTCTTCAGGTACTTTTTTTCTGTATAATACAATGGCGTTGAAAAAATTTAAAAAAAGGTGCAATTTCGAGTTATGGCATAAAGTTGTATTTTTTTTTTTTTTAAATGGAGAATCATAGTTGACTATAGATTAATTAAAATGGAATCTTTTCCTCTTTCAAACTATATATCATATATGGGGTCGCTTTTTATGTGTAAGTGTTTAATAGCGAGTAATCTTTTAGTAGATTACTTTCTGCGTTTTTTTATATCTATTCCAAGTAGGCGTGTGTCATCTATGACAGTGTTCATCCGTTTGTTAGTAAATTACATATTAATAATTTTGTTTTCGTTATAATTACACCCCATTTAATCGTAAAAGTGAAGACGTCTTACGAAAATTACGAGAAATATGATATGCTAGAATGCTTTATTCAAAGTAATAACAATAATTGTCATATTGCATCCGAAACATATTTCAATCGCCATCAAGAAAGGAGACAACCTAATAAAGCTATTTTTAAGAGGTTAAAAGAAAATCTCATTAATTATGGGCCCTTCAACAAGCCAAAAATTAATTGTTACATTTAAATTATCATTAGCAGAAATTGAAACATTTAATCCCTGTATTTCTTTTGAAGAATCTTTGATCTCTTGTGTTTATGTTGAAACATATCATCGTTTTCTGAATTACCTTGCCTTGGATTCTCTAAAGTTTTGAAACAATTCTAACAATACACAACAATTATGTGTTTATTATGATGCTATCACAATAAACACATAATTAATTAACGTAGATAGGTTGATCCCATATGAGTAATTATTCATGATAAAGGAAACAGAAAAATTCTCATAAAATTCCTTTATTAATGTGACCGGTTTCGTGAACAAATTAATTACTTTAATTCTAATTTGACTACCCTGGTTTTATATTTATAAAAATTCCTGTGTCTGATGATGTGAAGTAATTAATTTGTTCACGAAACCGGTCACATTAATAAAGGAATTTTATGAGAATTTTTCTGTTTCCTTTATCACACATAATTAATTGTTTATCATATTTGGTGTCTTAGTACGGTCGTTACGAAAAATGAAAACTTGCCTACTTCATACGAATATATGTAAATATTTGTATTGCAGTGATATAGAGCTCTTATTATTAATTTGCCAGCTTGTTTGTTTAAAATATTAATAATAATAACTACAAGTAAAATTTATTTTTACTCACATAGATGGTTGAAAATAAAATAATATATAGATAAACCTCGGTGAACAGTGTTTCATTCCTGAGTCGAGATAAAATTTAATCTCTCGACTAGTTTCGACAGTAATGAAACATTTTCAACCTCGGTATGTAGTAGGTGTACTATTGTTTTTACTTTCAGTTAATTAACACATATGTCTCTACTCTGGGATTAAATGAGTGTAAAAATCCCACTCATTTAGAGTGGGATTTTTATATTGTT
>JANEYF010000172.1:0-79475 GCA_029963845.1 Rhamnusium bicolor | reverse complement strand
TTCAAGTTATTTGTTTGATTTCGTCTATATTCTCTGGAGCGATTTTTGTACACCTTATTTTTTAAATAAACCCACAAAAGAAGTTTAAAGGTGTGATATCTGGACTCCTTAGTGGTTAAACAATGGTTCCAAATCTGGCTATCCAAGTCGTATAATGGTCATTCAAATATTTCTGAACAGCAGGAGTTTTGTGCATCTTGGTGCCAAATGGTTTAAGCTTAGGCTAGAAGTTTTTCTAAGAAAATTCCTATATTGTAGATTACTAGTAATTTCTAAATGACGATTTCCCATAAGAGTATAATTCATAAATATAGGTTCAATCATTTTTCATTCAGAACACCGCACCGTACCAAACTCCGAACCGACACGGCCAGATCTTTGAATTTCTTGATATAAAGGGTGTTTCATTTTGAGCGCAATATTTCAAGGTTCAATAAAACATGGTTTTCTGTAGCAAAGTACTGAAATATTTATTGAGTTATAGTGTTGACATTTGGGAGTTTTGCATGGAGCAACACATCTGCTAAACGGGCGCCACGGCTTTGCTGGCACATGCGTACTCTTTTGGTATATATGGAATAACGGTGTTGGCATAAGCATGGTGGTATAACGTTGATATAGCGTCTACCCTAGGCCTTCAATGCTTCGGTAGTCGCGGGTCGTTTGCATAAACCTGTGACCTCAGATAACCCCAGAGCCAAAAGTCTAAAGGTGTTAAATCGCAAGAAAGTCGCGGCCAATTCTGGTCACCAAACCGAGAGATGACACGACCAGGAAAGGTATTCCGTGCAAGACCGTCAATGTTTCACGGGCGTCATGGCAAGTGGCACCATCCTGCTGAACCAAGGCGTCGTCGAGAGCAATATCCTCCAATTAAGGCACAAAACTGGATTATCATAGCGCGATAACGTTCGCCATTCAATTTTATTGCATTATTTGCCTCGTCTTCGAAGGAAAATGGCCAAATGATTCCTTCAGACTCACAATGCACACCAAACAGTGACACGTTTTGGATGCATTTAAGTTTTATGAATCATTTGTGACTTTCGAGCTCCAACTGCGGCAGTTTTGCCTATTAAACGAAGCCATCGAGGTAAAAATGGGCATCATTACTGAAAATGATTTTGTCTGCAAAATCGGCATTCACTTTGTGTTGTTCAAGGATTCAATTGGTGAACTCTTTTGTTGTACATGGTCTGTTGGCAGAAGTTGTTGAGTCAATTGGACTCTTGTAGACATGGAGATGCAAATCTTTAGCGAGAATATGGTGAAGAATGGCTGTGTAACGTCCAATTTTTTGTGTATGATGACGATCCGATATCCTTAGACTCCCGGCCATGCTCTTGCAAACTGCCGTGATGCAGTTTTGTTCTGACTGACCTTCTACGAGCTCGTGTCGTGTGTTTCACGTCACTAACCAGACCAGTACTTTCGAATTTTTTGATTCTTTCTTTACAGATGAATGAGGACCATTATTTCACCGGAAATTGGACACACATTACGAATCGTGGCAATCAAACTTTCACCATTTTGATAATAATGTTTAACAATAAGGACGCGTGATTTTTTCATGTAACGCACCATGTTTACTAACTCCCATCTGTCACCTATCGACCTGGCATGTCATAATCTTGTGACATCATGACAGCCAAACTGGCACGCACTTCAAATCTTGCGCTCTTATTGAAACACCTTTTATATGTGGATTCCACTAGCTTACGTGTAACGTCTTTTATATTAAACATAAAATATATTTTTAAAAGATGTTATCTAAATTAATCCTAGCTATAATTCTGTTACAGAAACGCGATCTTTTTTCACGATCTGCATGCATTATTGTATGAATTGGTAAAGTGTTCAACGGTTTAAACTTATTTTTCTTCAATATTCTAAGAATTGCTCCTTTAGAAAGCTTTAAATCTCTTACCGCATTAAATTTCGAAGTGAATTTCTTCGATCATTTTCGAAGTACCATAATCTGATTTTCAATAATTTCTGCAGTTTACCTTCTATGATTTTTCCTTTTCGCAATTACTGAGCCTGTTAACAAAATACATTTTATTGGAAACATACCTTCGGGAATATTTTTCAATCTGTTAACGGTGTACTTTTCCTTACTTTCAAGAAATGTTTCAAGCAAATTGCAACATTCTTCTGTAGTAAATATCAGTTTAATTTAGATATTAAGTTAATAGATTTAGTTTAGCTAATCCGCCTAGAAATGCACTTCATGTGGTAACGAACTAACAATTATTTTAATTTTATAGTAAACTGACAGCTTGGACAGTACCATTACTTGTTTTGGAGAACCAGCCACCAAGTTATTGAAGAGGATTAACATATACACCATGTTTTAAAATATAAAAAATTAAATTTATTTCTGACTTTTATTATTGATAATCAGTATAAAGTGTATTATGTTTTGGAAAGGGATAAAATAATGGCAATAAAATTTACAAGGTCGTTCAAAAATTTTGAATGATTTAACTGAATTTTAGCAAAATTCAAAGTCCTGAAGTGGGTTGGAACCTTTGATGTAAATATAACGCTGACGTAGTTTTTCACAAAACACCTAAACATTACATACTGCCCTCATCGTGCATTTCGCTAACCAAGTTGGCATCATCTGGAGATAATTAAAACAGTCTAGTACAGTATGTGGTTGTTTTGTGGTAAACTGCGTCAGTGTTAAAATTCACAGTGCAAAAGCAAATTTAATTACGTAGGGCCAATAAGGATCTAATACCATATCATTCTGTGTCAAAATATACAGGATGTCTCACCAGGAACTGCATCGATCGATATAGGGAAAAGTATGCACCAGAAAATTTTAAAAATTTAGGGAGCTACTGTCGGCAGTGTGGCCAATCTAACTAAAATAATAAGCATCTGGCACTTCCGGTTATACCGGAAGTCGATACCAACTTGCTTATTTTAAATGGAACACCCTATATATTTTAGGGTTTCCGAAAAGAGCATAAAATTCAGAGTCAAAAACATGTGATACCCTATACCTAAACCCAGCCGTCTCAGAAATATTTGATATTTAAAAAAAAAATTGACAGGTGTAATGGTTTACAATAACCTTTATAACTTTCTTCGTGTAAAGAAACTCATTTGCTTCTTGGCTCGCAGAAAGACCATAAAATGAGCTACGCTCTACAGTTTAAAGAACTTCAAAAATAGTATACCTAGTGTTCCATTTTTGACGTTACATTTTATAAACTTCAAATCGCGAAAACTTGCTTAAGTCAAATAGAACACTCTATATTTTTTTATATCATGTTATGTATAATTAAATTCCTTTTTTTCTGATATTGTGGGGGTTTAATTTTACACCTTTTTTGAAATATTTGCGATTTTCTTAGAAATTCAAGAAATTTTACTAAAAACTTTCTTTTTAGTTCTAGATATCCACAAAAACGGAAAATAACACTAAACACTGTAACATGCCTATTAATTGAATTGAAGACACTTTGCATAAACTATAAAATAGCTAAATAAAATCAAATAAAAACATGATTCCATTTAATTTGATAATTGTTCAAAATTCCGCCCTCGAACCTCCACATTTTTTTCGCACCTTCGGATTAGTTCTTCATGGGGAATTCTTCCAAATAAAATCCTGTGATAAGTTTTGAAATGCATTTCTTACTCTCAGCATACAATCTTCAATAGTTGTTAATGGGCTCTCATAAACTTTATTTTTAATAGTTCCCCAAATAAAATAATCTAAAATTGATAAATCGGGCGAGCAAGAAGGCTATAGGAAAGGTTCATTATTGGCGGTCCATTGATCGTAAAAAGTTTCTTGTAAAAAATTATTTGTTAAATACGCGTTATGTGGGGAGCACCGTCGCATCGTGCTTATAAAAAATGTTTCAATGTTCGACGAGAGGTAAATTTTGTAAATAGTTATTATTCAAATTTTGTGAAATATTTAGATATCTTTCACCTAAAAAAAAAAAAACAAAAGCAAAAAAAATTAACTATACATATTAGCAGAAGAAGAAATCTTTATAACTTACTGTTTAAATTTTCCAGATAAAATTCTAATACCACCACTCTGGCACAGTAAACATTAAATTGCCAACTTTCTTGAAAATTCCGCTCCCAGAACACATGAGGATTCGAGTCACTCCAATAATGCGAATTGTGTCGATTAAAAAGTCCATTTCTGTTAAATTTAGCTTCATCTGACCATATATTATTTCCCAAATAAGAATCGTCGCCTACAGACCTTATTAGAATAAATTCACAAACATTTTCTCTTAGGAAATCTGTTTCATTATTTAATCGTTGAACCATTTGAAACGAAAACGGGTGAAATTTATGTTTAATTAAGATTCTGTGAACTGAATCCTTGCATAGTCCCGATTCCAGAGCAGCTGGTCTTAATGACATCATTGGAAATGCATGAAAATATCCTAGAATTGCCATTTCTACATTTTCGTCATCAACAATAGGCTTCCGCTTTTGAATTCTTGCCTTGACAGAGCCCATAGTTTTTAAAATTATCCAGTATGCGTTTTACAGTGATTGGTGACGGTTTCCCGTTTTTGTGGATATCGAGTAGCAAATATACTACAAGTTCTTGATATTACTTTATCACATTCTCCATAAATAATAATCAAGTTGAAAAAGTCTTCGTGGGTCTAATTTAAACGCGCTGGCATTTTTTGACACAAGAGAATGATTGACATTACTGATTGTTTCTAATCATGGCTAATTTGATAAAATTTTTACTAAAAAACTCTTGAATTTCTAAGAAACTCTCAAATATTTCAAAAAGTTGTCACCTAAACCCTCACAATGCTTATATCGGAAAAAAAGAAATTTAACTATACATAACTTGATGTAAAAAATACAGGATGTTCCACATGACTTAAGCAAGTTTTAGCGGTTTGAAGTTTACAAAATGTAACGTCAGAAAAGGTACACTTGGTATAATATTATTGAATTTCTTTAAACCGTAGAGCATAGCTCACCTTATAATCTTTCTGCATGCCAAAAAGCAAATGAGTTTAATTTACTTGAAGAAAGTTATAAAGGCTACTGTAAACCATTACACCTGTCAAAATTTTTAAAATGTCAAATATCTCTGAAACGACTGGGTTTAGGCATAGGTGTCTTTGACGTTTTATGCTCCTTTCAAAAGCCGTAAAATATATAGGGCATTCTATTTAAAATAAGCAAGTTGGTATTGACTTTTTTTGCCATAACTTTTTTATTTTACATTCAATTGTATTGCTGTTTGAAGATTTAAATTCCTTCGAAAAAATACAACTTGCGAAATGTTTAAATTTTTTTTTTTTGTCAATAACTAAGTCGCAAAATCAATGTGCCCTCTTAGATGGTTCATCTTGTACAATTTTTGGGACATACTTTGAAAAATAACATAGGAATAACGGTATCTTCATCAGCACACTAAATTTGATTTCTAAGAAACTTTTCCTTGCATAATTTTTGATAGGACGTACGAAAAGTATAGTTTACCTGGACAAAAATGACACTGTATACCAACACGTATACGTGAAATTAAACTATGGGAAAGAAAAGTCATGAAGAAGACAGTAAACATTTTCTTTCTTTTAATATTTTCTATTTTATCCGGGTGTTGCACAGTTTTTGGGACACTACTTATATGAAGTTATAAATGCAATTTTATATATAGGAAACATTTTTTCTCTAATTAATATATTATTCATTAATTAAGAACCAGTAAAAACCATTAAATAATATAACCGGAACTAGTAAACATATAGTTGCTAAATAAACGTTTGCATTATGGTTTTCAGGGTCATTTATATCATTTATTTTTTTGTTCAGTAAATTGTCAATGGTTAAATAAAACCGTTAGAAGAACTGAGGATAATGACTTTTACAACCGTATTCGCGGATAGAGTAACGAAAAACGAATACAATTTAAAAATATATTTCTCACAAGAAATAATAATTGATTTTCGTAGAATAATTTATTTGCACGTTCATGTAAACCAAAAATTATCTGAAATTTATGTATGTTTATGTTTGAGGAATGAGGATAAAATTGCAATGGTTTACAAGTTTTTTTATTTCTCATATGGTGAATGGTGTTTTCTTTATGTAATTTTGTATGATGCATTTAAAAGTGGGTTTAAGAAAGTTGTATCACCCACAATCTTTTAGAAATTAAACTTTTTTTTTATTAAATCTATAGTTTTCACAATATTTACAATGCATAAAGAATCACCCCATCACCCATGCATATTCTGCAGAGTTTGTACTGTTGTACTGTTTGTACTATAAGCAAAATCCATGTATTTAGCAATTCCATTAACCTGTATACATGTACCATATAAACTTTTTGTAAAGACCAATGTTTTAAGGAAAAAAATTAAAAGGCGGTTATTTGACGTAGCCCTCCACTATTTGAAAACTGATATTTTATTGTTGTACTAGCTTGTACTAATTGTACTGAACATTGTACCCCTGGAAATAATTTCTAACTAGCGCAGTTTTCGAAAGAAACAATAAAGAAAAAATTCATAGCACCCCTCCCCCACTTTTTGAAATATTCAGTTTTTATCTTTGCACCACGTTGTGTTAGTTGTACTACTGAAAACTGCACCGTTGGAAATAATTTTAAATTCCGCTCCTAATAATTTTTTGCTTTCATTTTTTATTTAGTCATATGTTATTTGTGTCTGCAGTTTATCTGTTTATTTATTATTATTATTTTATCTGAAGCTTCTAATCGCATGCATATTTCAACCTTTACCTATTATATTGCTCATAAATCTATTTTATTTATGCAAGGACCATAAAATTTTGGTTTACTTACTTAAAATCCATTTAAAATTTATCATATATTTTTTCAGATTCGGACTATGTTTTACATTAATAATGAGTAGGTTTCGATTATCGGCAAGTAATTCCAGTGCCGTCCGCAGGAACCTCGATAAGAAATACAAGTTTATGTCATGTGAATTTGTTTATATTGTATATATTGTATATAACCGTATCAAAACTAATTCGTTTCAGCATTTTCATCAATCATATAATCTAAAAAGACCTAAAAGAATTAGTTTGCTTATAAATCAAATTTCGTTTAATAATATAAAACTATTTGCGAATTATGTAGTTGCACAGATATTCGAATGTCTCTAAAAAAATCATTTATCTACCTAATACAAATTATAAATTAGCATTTTCATTATTCTCGCAGTTAGAATGTTGTGCAGTGTATAAAAACACTGCACCAGAATGCCAATGGTTTTTTCATGAAATTCTGCCTAATACGTCACTACCTTCACAACCTATACTGACAAGATGGAGCACTTGACTGAACGCAGTTACTATTGCGAATGCCAAGAAGCTATTGTTGATCCTAGTGTTCTAAAAGATTTAGAATTTATACACTCAAGCTTTTCACGAATCCCTTTCGCTATAGAACAATTTAACATCGCCCAAAATGAGGAAAATTTGCCATAATCGTTGTGATGAATGTAGTGTTTGATCATCGACAATATATGCATCAGTTATCTGAAGACATCGCTGAACAAGTACACAAAATACTAGAAAGTGTTTTACACAACAGCTTGTCGAATAGTAGACCTACTACAAGGCATAGAAGTGGATTATTTAAGACCTATTTTAAATATGCCCCAATAACATCTGTCGAGATAGAACATTCCTTTTCAACATATACATATATTTTCACAGACAGGCAACGGATTTTAACAGCATAACATATGGAGCAACTTTTAACCACTTCGCTTGTAAAGAATAATACAGCAGCAATAAGTGTGAATAAGTGTGGAGTGCGAAATCTGTTAATGAGTGTTAACTACTATTTCTCACCAAGAAATAGACTATATCAATACTCACTTTCTGACAACTGGGATGATTTTTCACCTCTGTGAATAATGTGGACTATTTGCAGATTTCATTGTGTTGCTTTTGCAGAATATTAGAAGCGCGGAAAACTTCTATGTCTTCAGAGCATCATGAGTCATTCCATATGAATTCGTCTATCGGTAAAGCCAGCTTATTTTAGATTTTGCTCAAACTTTGTGAGAATTTTTTTTAGGGTTCCAAAGAAGGAAATCCACCGTCATTTAATTTTCGCATGCATCAGTTCCCGCCTGCCTGATTTAAAGCATTTAAAAAAACATAATTTTTCTGCTTTAATATTTTTAGCTGTACAAAATTTTCTATTAAAGATATCTGCACGTTCAAGACGGCCTTTCAAAGCTGAAAGATAGTAGTTTTTATGCAAATAATATAAATTCACACAATCAATACCCCCGAAAAAATAATACGGTACTGAAAATACGTGTATTTTACTGATTTTTCGTGATTTAACTGACTCCAGTGTCTCGACTGTTGAATACAACCAGCTAATATTTATCAGAGATCAAGTGCACTTATCGTGGAAGAAATAAAATCTACCATTGACTTGTTCGGCCTACTCTTTATAAAAAATCTCTGGCTTGAAATTTTAAAATTTAAAAAAAATCGCATTATTTAAGCTATAATATGAATGTGTTGGCGGCGAGATAAAAATATGACACTTACAGAATATTTAATTCTTACCTTGAACTTCAAAAGCCTGTAATGCTCGTTTTGTTATTTTCATCCTCTGTGCGTGTACAGGTAGCTTAAAAGAAGCATTTTTTTATTTTCTAGTTCAATAATATTATTTATAATTGATTATTTTTAACGTGAAAATCCTTACAGAACCTACAGAAACTACATATTACCTTTTCATTGTAATTTAATGTATTCATCCTTACTCTTTTCTTTCTTATGTTTTTGTGAGTTGGTTAGAATAAAATTAAAAACAAGAATAATTTTGACTGTAAATTATATAATTTTCTTTTCATGAAATTATGAGTATGTTAACATTCAAATTATTTAAGTAAGTAGTATGATTAGACATTTATAATACTTTTTATTTGCTCATTAATAGATCGTCTGACGGTGTCGAATTAGAACAGGAGAGTTCTTGTACCTCTCCTGTTCTAATGCTATTGTTATTGCTACAATAATCGTAGGGTCGCTTTGCTGCTAGTATTAATATTTATTAACAGCATTACATTTCAACAAGTACATAGTTTAAGTTTATTTTAAAAATAAACAAATGACTTATTTTTTCTTTCTTTTAAACCACCTGTACACGCACAAAGGATGAAAATAACAAAACGAGCATTACATGCTTTTGAAGTTCAAGGTAAGAACTAAATATCCTGTAAGTTTCATATTTTTATCTCGTAGCCAGCACATTCATATTATAACCTAAATAATGCTATTTTTTAAAATTTTTAAATTTCAAGCAGAGATTTTTTTATAAAGAGTTGGCCGAACGAGTTAATTGTAGGTTTTATTTCTTCCACAATAAGTGCACTTGATCTCTGAGAAATATCAGCTGGTTGCATTTAACAGTCGAAACACTGGAGTCAGTAAAAAATTACGAAAAATCAGTAAAATACACGTATTTTCAGCACCGTGTTATTTTTCGGGGGTATTGACTGTTTGAATTTATATTCTTTGCACAAAACTACTACTCTTTCAGCTTTGAAATGCCATCTTGAACGCGTAAATATCTTTAGTAGAAAAATTTTTACAGCTAAAAATATTAAAACATAAAAATGACGTTTTTAAATGCTTTAATTTAGGCAGGCGGGAACTGACGCATGCGAAAATTAAATGACGGTGGATTTCCTTCTTTGGAACCCTAAAGAAGATTCTCTCAAAATTTAAGCAAAATCTAAAATAGTGGAGCAACAAAAATTTTTCTTTTTAGACGATATCATATGGAATAACTCTCATAAAATACATTTCTCACTTGTCCATACCGATAAGTCAAATTGTCTCGAAGAGATCGCAAGGAATTTATAGAGACAGTGCCAATGTAGAGAACAAGAATTACAATAAATGGCCCATCATATCTGGCCAGTCGAAGCACTTTACCACACATGATGATCTTTACATGCATCAAATACTTTAATATCAAAAGTAATCACCATTATATTTTATCATTTTAATGGCAAGATAATTTTCTTGAGAAAGACTGAATACGTGGACTAGACAAAAATAAATATAGTTTACAAAAACTAAAAAACATGCTTTTAAAGCACATCAAACTAAAAAGTGAAAAAATAATTATTAATATAAACTGAAAACAATAATGAACGAAAAATACTAGTATTATTGTGAAAAAAGCACAAAGCGCCCCACGCTTTTTTCACAATAATACTAGTATTTTTCGTTCATTATTGTTTTCAGTTTATATTAATAATTATTTTTCACTTTTTAGTTTGATGTGCTTTAAAAAGCGTGTTTTTTAGTTTTTTTTAAACTATATTTATTTTTCACTTTTTTAGTTTGATGTGCTATGAAAGCGTGTTTTGTAGTTTTTTTAAACTATATTTATATTGCTTATTGATGCTGATATTATAACATATTACGATCCAACAGATATTTCTGAAAAAAAATATTTTTTTATTTCAGCCATGGGATTTGAACTCACGCCCGAGGAGTTCGTCGTTTCGCGTCGACTAAGACTTGCCCGCTCGGCCAACGACCGAACTGAGAATCACGGAATATACTTACAATATTAAGCCTCTTGCTCTCACGCAGAGGATACGTGAGGAAAGGACTGGCGATCCTGATCAGGATAATGATATAAACTTATCAAATTATTGTATTGTTACCGGTTCTTCGTAAGTGTACAAAGTTTCAATTAAATCTGTCCGTTTAAAGTGGGTCAAAATGGAGTCCAAAGAGTCGGTTACAAACAAACAAACATACAAGTGAAGCTAATAAAAGCGTGTTAAAAAGACACCCGTTTTTTGAGTTTTGTTACAAATGAGTATAATCGAAATTAATTAAGTTGTTAATCCAGGAGTTAAATGCAAATGGTATTCATAGAAAACGTTTAAGAAAAATGTAATATTTTCCAGAACACTAATTTTAACATCTTGAAAGAATGTCTGAAAATAAATAAGCAAGTTTTAATTGCTAATGATGAATTATATATAAATTTATTGTATGTACATAATGGACACTGATTAATGTATGCGTCGCCGAAGAAAAGGAAAAGAGAGTGTGAAGTAAGTTGAATGGACCTTCATGTAATTCACTAATATATTAAAGAATGCTTTTGCACTATATATTTACAATTCACTTTTTGACAGCTGATGAGCATTTCTTGGCATTATTTTATTTATGAGTTGCAAATATCATAATGTAATAACTAAGATTATAAAAATAGTACCTACGATTATAAATAAATACCCCAGGTCAGTGAACTGTGCATTTTATTAAAAATACTTATAAGAATTTTTGGCAATATATCAAGTGTTATGTATGTAGGTATGTGATGAACATGCAGAGCAAATTTAACCCGCGAATCTACATTTAACTGGAAAAATAAAATTTTATGATAAATCAAAAGAAAAATTCTCATAAAATTCCTTTATTACTGTGACCGGTTTCCTGAACAAATTAATTACTTCACATCATCAGACACAGGAATTTTTATAAATAAAAAAACCAGGGTCGTCAATTTTTTTTTTTTTTTTTTTTTTTTTTTTTTTTTTTTTTTTCATAAAAATTCCTGTGTCTGATGATGTGAAGTAATTAATTTGTTCACGAAACCGGTCACAGTAATAAAGGAATTTTATGAGAATTTTTTTTTTGATTTATCATGAACAATTACTCATATGGGATCAACCTACCTACGTTATAAAATTTTATGTAAAAAATCTATGCACATTCGTTATAAACAGCTCCTTTCACAAGCTTCCTTATAAATTGCTCCTTTCATAAGCTACAACCTACAGGAGGGGCTAAGAAAAAAATTATTTGAAGTCGCATAGCAACCCTTAATTAGAATTCAAACAACTATTATCAAGATCAAATTTTAAAAAAACACACGTTACAAAGTTTTGTTAACAGAAAATCAGACAGGTGAGACATTTTATTTACGTTATTTATTTAAATCCATAAGAAATGTTTTAATTTTTTGATTATTTTTTAAATTTTTCTTAACCGCCTCCCATGCCACCGAAGTAACGCATAGAAAATCTAGGATTTTGTGTTAGGTATAGAGAGACGATGCCCTACAGTTTATTTAGGAGTCGTAACCACATTTAGGGCATCGCCAGTTACATATCTCACCTTAGTTGAAAACAAATTTCAAATAAATTTGCTCCGTGGTGTGATCGAACCATCAATATTTGGGAACAAGTAAGTAAGAATAAGCGCTCTGGCCCACTCGGTTACTGACACCCTGTAAATGCTCAATATCTTGTTCATTATTTTCCAAACAGCCTATTCTCAAACTCTCGTGTCACATTTTGAAAATCCTCTTTTGAAATGGAGTTACACACTGCAATAATTCTTTGCCGACGTTCTTGAATGTTCTGTAGTGCAGTGCTGTAAACAACAGATTTGAGATGGCTCCACAGATAAAAATCGAGCGGCGTCTAATCCCGAAATCTTGCTGGCCATTCTATGGGCCCTCTTCTGCCAATCCACCGGGAAATAATCATCCAATCATTTCCCGACTGGTAAAACAATACGGAGGATCACCATCCTGCCAAAAGTGACACTTATCTTAATCTAAGAAAAGATAACCATCCTCATCAAATAGATTCTCCAATGCATTGGTTACAAGTGAGTTAATGGTGGTTTCTAATATGTCCAAATGGATGCTGCCAGTTGCCATTGTGATTTTCATCCAACATACTTACCCAAACGTTTACTTTCTGTGGCCATTAAGTATTCTCAAATATCGACAATCTGTTGATAAAACCATTCAAAAAGAATATTGATTCGTCGCTGAAACAAATATTTTGTAACAGAAGAGGGTTGTTGCTTATTTTTTTCAGTCATTTTTTCACAAAACTGGATTCTTCTATCAAAATCGTCTTCTGCTAGTCCATGATGGACTTGCATTATATAAGGATGAAGTTTATGTAATTTTAGGACCTTGCTAACAGCCTGATGGGAAATGTCATTTATCAGACACCTGGCAAAGTGAGATTATTGGATTGATAGTTAATGCCACAACATTTTAATCTGGGCTTGGTTCTTCTTGTTTTCTACAGATCCTATTTTTTTAAATTTTGCAACTAATTTTAAAACGTATGTTTTAGCCAATTTTTATCCAAAAGCGTCTCTTCATTTTTTTGAAAGCGTAATGATATAATATGGACGTCACAGTCTGGAGCTATAAAAAAAATATATTAATACTTATAATTTATTGATCGAAAAAAATATCATACCATTCCTAAATGAACAAAATCTTATGATTGTTATTGTGAAAGTCGCCAAATAATCATATTAAATATAAGTTTTATGTGATAAATTAGACACACACTTATTTTTTAAATGAAATGTTATGCTTAATGAAAAAAATTTAAATGTTCACATTTTAATTAACATGTTTTAAAAAATATTCATATTCTTAGTCTATTGTACCTACCATTTCATTTGAAATACTTTAAATATTTTCGTCAGTAAATTGGCAGCATTTCAAGTAGATATGTCAAAATATTTATTTGAAAAATTACATACAGTAAGAAAGTTTCTGTCAATACCTTATAGAAATAAGGTAGAACAAATTAAACCTCAACAGCTCCGGTTGGTTTGTTTCAGTATTATTATGTATTGAACAGATTGTTATTATTTATAGATTCGAATAGAACAAGCCATTTCGAAGAGGTACCTATTAACCATTTGTTAATTCTATGGAAAATGTGAGTGTCAGATATATATTTTGTCTGATTTAGAGGTTATTTGTGTATGAAAAACAAAGCAAATTAGGATAAATAACGAATACAGTAAAATCATAATTAGAGAATGGGATGCCACAAGGGCCTATTTCTAGCCCGATACTATTTCTAATATGTATTAATTACCTAGCATATGAGCAAAATGTGTCTTTATTTGCTAATAATACTCATTTATGGAAAATCTGAATGAGTAATATTTGATCATAAGTGATCCTTTCAAGGACAAATTTACAGCAAATACCGAGTGACTATTAAAAAACGAATCCTGTTTGAAACTCCATAACTTCGGAGTACATTGAAACATCGATTTGCAATGTTTATCTCTTGCAAACAAAAGGTTCCTAGTAAATTTTAAACATTTATTTAGAAAAACAAGTGAATGACGATTTTTTATTTTCAGGTAAAAAATAACAATTATACGTAATCTTGAAATGAATTGAAATTAACATTTTAACACTATTACTACTTAAAAACATATTGTATTAGACCTCCATTCTGCAAATTTACTACTCATAACCTATGTTTAAATTGTAAAATAGTCTTTATGATTAAATTTAGGGACACTTCTGGCCATACTTCTATTCGACATAGCAGGTCTTCCAGGTTGGCAAACGGTTTTTGGTTCTCGTCTTTAGACATACATTTTTTTTGTAATAATTAGTCCAAACGGTTTACAATCGGGAGAACTCGGTGACTACTGACACTTGAATAAAGTATGGCGTGCTTTTTGATAGAAATGTTCTGTTCTTAGAGTCCTGCGTGACGGGACACTGAATAAAAACATAATTGTACGGACACAACGGGCGCATTTCAGTATTAGATCCTCTTGCAAATGGTGGACATAGTTATCTGCATTGTACCGGAAAATCTGGACTTGTGGTAGATGTTCAAGTTGAATAGCAGTTTTTCTTGTAGTTGAATAAACTCTATTTTGCTTATTTTGAGGGATTTCAGCGTATAATCTTTTTCATCTTGAAAAACTAAACATTGTAAATGCATTCGAAAGCTGCATTTAAAGCTACAAAGCTCATAATTGTCGACACACTTTTTTGCACTTAGTGAAACTGCTGTAATTTGCAGCAGTGTATAGCATTTAATGCCTAATCTTTTTAACACGCTTTTATTAGCTTCACTTGTATGTTTGTTTGTTTGTTTGTAACCGACTCTTTGGACTCGATTTTGACCCACTTTAAACAGACAGATTTAATTGAAACTTTGTACACTTACGAAGAACCGGTAACAATACAATAATTTGATAAGTTTATATCATTATCCTGATCAGGATCGCCAGTCCTTTCCTCACGTATTCTCTGCATGAGAGCAAGAGGCTTAATATTGTAAGTATATTCCGTGATTCTCAGTTTGGTCGTTGGCCGAGCGGGTAAGTCTTAGTCGACGCGAAGCGACGGATCCTCGGGCGTGAGTTCAAATCCCATGGCTGAAATAAAAAAATATTTTTTTTTTCAGAAATATCTGTTGGATCGTAATATGTTATAATATCAGCATCAATAAGCAATATAAATATAGTTTAAAAAAATTACAAAACACGCTTTCATAGCACATCAAACTAAAAAGTGAAAAATAAATATAGTTTAAAAAAACTAAAAAAACACGCTTTTAAAGCACATCAAACTAAAAAGTGAAAAATAATTATTAATATAAACTGAAAACAATAATGAACGAAAAATACTAGTATTATTGTGAAAAAAGCGTGGGGCGCTTTGTGCCATATTTTTCGTATATCGAGCAACCCACGCTTTTTTCACAATAATACTAGTATTTTTCGTTCATTATTGTTTTCAGTTTATATTAATAATTATTTTTCACTCAAATAATTTGTTTAGACCTGCAACTGATGATTAATGTGTACGATATTTTACGTTGTGATAAATGAGTTGGCGGCTGATTTTTTTTTTCTACAGACAGTTCATGTACCATTTCTGAATGTTCATTATTTGTAACAGTGATAGGCCCTCAACTCCCAGGTTTTCTGAAAATTAATCCAATTTCTAGCTGTCGCCTAATAGCACGATTTATGCAAGGAAATGGTTATCTCTTCCCCTGAAAATTCTTCAGCAATTCTTTTGTCACACCAATTTTTTTTATTGATATTAATTTGCAATGTTTCCTTAATGTAATAATTTTAATAATCACATGCTTTGTATAAATTCCATTTTGAGCTACTGGATTTCTGTATCGGGAGTTGCTTATAAAATAAATTTAAAATTAATATATTGTAGTAAAGTAAATTCTTTATTAGGTATTGCAACTAATGTAAATATTTCAACAGTGAGTAAACCTTTCTTCATCTAAATTCAGAATCAACATCTTACCAAAATATATTACTATTTCGACTAGTGTTAAATGTGTAAAGTGTTACACATCGCTGTATATAATTTAACGTGCTGAAATTCTAAAAGTTGATAAATTAACACTATGTACCAACTCAAATTTTCTTTATTTGTTTTCAAAGATATACAATAGCACTCCAATAGAACTTAAAACATTATTTTGGATTCTATCAAATGATCTAGTACAGAGACCCTATATAATAGTTATTTTTGTTATATAATATTAAAATAGATGCATTAAATTACCACTTATAATCTAGTGTTCCACATCGTCTGTAGGATTCCATAGGCTCACGTAAGTTTTTCTTGTTTCTAAAAGGTATTGATGTGGAGGCATTATTACCTATTATGTGTGCATTTTTATTTTAGAGTATTCTCTTTTACTTTTATATTAACATATTGTTATCGGTTCATATTTGTCAACTACATTGTAACAAAATACGAATTCTAAAAATATGGAAACCAATACAAATTATTAAACATTTCCCATAAATATGACTGTTTACGAATACAATATCATATTGCTTATTAAATTTTCATTAAACAAGTAAAGTTTTTTGCAAATAACAATTGAAATTCATTATCAACAAATTACAGAATTTTGTTTTACAAAATTTATTAATGAAGTGCTATATTTTAATTGCACTTACGGCAGTTATTATGGAAGTGCCAAATTTCAAATGTTTATTGGCATATTTTTGCGTCAAGCAGGATTGCTCCTGTAAGGCAAAATATCTGATGTGGCCAGCACATAACTTTCTTATACCAGTATATATCATCCTGATTTAAAAACTCATTCTATTTAATTCTTCACTTACCTCAATTAATTTTTAATAGCGTGCCTTGAAATATTTCATTAAAATTTTTAAATAATTAAGCGTCATTTGATACTGTCAATAATAATTCATGTCATATAATTTCATAATTTCTTCTTATTGACACTGACAATTCCATACCGTTTTGGAGTTACACCGGTAGGAGCCAAGAGCTTTTATAGCTGCTTGGCTATCTGAGGAATTTTTTATCGATCTGCGTGTAAGATGCATATATTCCAGCCTTTCACACACAGTTCAATGGCATGAACCTCAGCCTGAAAAACTGTTGCATGAGTACCTAGGCTTGAAGATATCCTCACCCTTGGTCTGTAGCTATGTACTCCGTCTCCTGTCTCCTCGGGAGTTTTGGAGCCGTCTGTAAACCAGCAACTGTTTGCCCTCAGTAGGTCGGCTTTATTCCGATCCCACTCATCTCTTTCCGGAGAAAGGATGTTGAAGGTCAGCTCGTAGTTGATCATGGTAGGCATAGTATCCGAGGACATACCCAGGATGCTGTGATTCTCTATGTCATCCAGCAACCTGTTTCACTCCATGATACTAGTCTGCGGCATATTAATGGCCGCTTGTTGCAGTCTGTAGGTTGCCCGCCTGGCCTCTCTCTCCAAGTATATGAAGAGGGGTAAATCCAGGAGAATTTCCATTGAAGTTGACGGTGTGGTGCTAATTGCTCCCGTTACGGTCATGCATGCAAATCTCTGCAATCCAGAGAGTTTGGCTTTGGCCGTCCGTTGTGATCCTTTCGGCCACCAAACAATAGATCCATATGTTATCATTGGTCTGATGACCATGATGTAGATCCAGTAAATTTGTTGGGGACCCATGCCCTAGGATTTGCCAATCCGAAGTGGTAACACGTATGTTAACTGTGCATTTCTTTTTTCTAAAATATTCGTATTAAAACAATCATGATCGAATCGATTGAAAGGAAAACATCGAGATGAACGTCAGCTTATACTAAAGGTGGAAAATTATTTCACCCATGGAAAAGGAAACGGTTAATTATGGTCACCTTTACAAGCAATTTCAAAGTAGAAGCACAAATATATTGATTTACTGTTTGAGATTCACTGTTCACCAATCCTACACTACAATCATTCAACAAAGTAATTGTAAATAAGTCGCTTGTGCGTATACCTATGCACAACTGGTCTGCTGACAATCGAAATGAATTAAAATTATTTATGACTTTGACTCTTTAAGAGGGCTAATCGAACCAGTGTTTGTAAGGTAATTTTTCAAAATTTATTTCTTCCATACGGTTTGGTCAAATTACACCAAATTTGGAGGATCAGTAGTTGAAAGTGTACTAGAGGGTACATGTATATCTATTTTAATTAATTTTCACTTTATATAGGGAAAATTGATACTGTAAATATAAGTGAAATTTGAACGTGATTAGCTCCTGAATTATGATATCAATCGGTAAAATTCGAGGTAAAATTCATACATGTCTTCTAGAATGAATCTTCCTAATTATGCTCAGCAAGTTTCAAACTTTTATTCCGTATTATTTGGTTAAAATGAATTTTCTAAATAAGTATCTTTGTCACTACAAATGGAGCAAGGAAGTGTTACCTCTATCGGGAATCGCACCTAAAGGAAGTCGGTGAATAAAACGTCCAGTGAAGGTATAGTCAAGAGCAAAATTATTCAGCGGCGCATGTATAAAAACTTTCTAGAGAGTGACACAGCTATCCGAAGCTTTTTCCCGACTAGGCCCCTTAAGAAGAAAGTTGCAATCTTACACCAGTCCCACTATAATGCGAATTTATTATAAAAAACTTTAATGTTATGAATTTCATTTCGGGTATCGCTAACATAATTCAAACTATTATTAGGTTAGCAAAATTTGATCAAAATAGTGTGTCCATTCTTACTTTTTTCTTTATAAATCTTTCATGAAGGAAACCGATTATTTACATTAGTTATTAAAAAATTCCATCTGATGTTCCATATATGTAAAGTACAAGCGCAGTATTTTTCCAGTAATGTATTGGTTTACCATATCTTTAATGTTCCGTTGATTTTAGAATTATTCATGCAGTGCAAAATTCCACGAACGAAAAAGAAACATGATTGATGTCTTCTCTTGGCATTGATTTTATCATAATTGCTAATTTAGAGTCCTGAAATGGGTTGGAACCTTTGGTGTGAAGATAACACTGACGAAGCACGTTTTGCCAACCAAGTTGGCATCATCTGGAGATGATTAATACTAACCGTATGCTAACAAAGTATCGTATTTATACCTAAACTATCATTAGGGTTCGATGAATCGGGGCTCACTAACCAATAGATCAGACTATATGGGATTGGCTCTCTGTCACTAATCATACTATTTTAACACTTCGTAATTTCCAAGCTTTCGAATGCATACAGCTGTCTAGTATTTGTTACATTCCTAATTAATCTTAAATTGCTACTATCTGTTTTACGGTTCTTCTAAAACGCGTGTTGGGCAACACTAGACTTATCTGTTCCACCATATTTGTGATGAGTCATATGTTCCTTGAACCTAGTTTGAATTGATCGTTTAGTTTGTCCAACATACTTTTGATTACAGTCCTTACAGATAGTTTCGTAAATCACCGACTTTTCGTTTCTTTCAATGTTGTCTTTTGGATTGCCTAAGAGTTGTTGTAGTTTATTTCCCGATGAATGAACAACTGTTATAGATATATATTTAAAAATCTTACCAATACCGCAGGTGAATCGAGGATTGCATGGAATCGATAAAAATTTCGAATTTTCCCTTTCATTTTAAAAAGTCGAGAAATTTTGAAGTATCTCTTTAAATATTACGTTTTCTAATTATTTTACAATTAATCTTACAGTATATGGTGTTTTGTGAAAATCTACGTCAGTGTTATTATATTTAAGATCAACAAGGACTGTTAACTACAATGACTTCAGAAGTCATTGGTTAACTACTATAGAGTCCCTTGAATTTGTTCTTTTATAATATCTGCGATTTCCTCAGATTTTTATAGAATTATGGAACGGTTGATTTCTTATATTTCGTCTCCCATAGTTTAATAGTCACTATCTAACTGCTTTCAGATGTATTGAATCTTTACTTGAGTAGGCCTTGATGGTCTCTTTCTAAGATTTTACTGCTCATATTTGGCCTCTTGCCTTGAATTATGTTAAAATGGTGTTATAATTCTTTGTATCAGCTCATAAAAATTGGCTGATTCAAAAATCTTGCTTTCTGATATGTAATTTATCGAATTCGCTTGTTACCCAAAAATTTACTTCCGTGGAGGGAGTTACTTGTAAAACTTCTATGGTTGTCAGTACTTATAGATATACTATAATTATGGCGCATCTTTGTGTTTCATATGAGGTATTTTTGACATAAGATATAAAGTTTCAAGACTAAAATATTTAAAATGATATAAATGGCAAAAGATATTTCCCAACGTGAAACGTTAATAATTATTTATTCTATTTTGCAAAACATTATTGCTCATTGAGAACTTAATTATATATGTTAATTAACATGCAATAGCTCAACTAATAATGTTATTATTCATTCTTTTGAATGGAATATAGGACAAATAAATTGGCATCTATATTTTTTATTCATGGAACTATTATCATTCATTGTTACTTAATTGTATTATTGTGACCCGAAATAAATGAAGTGTATACTGTCAATTTAATATTATTCTCACAAACCGCAAGGTTACATAAGCTGAAATAGAATGGAGTACGATCAAATGGATCAATTGGTTAATAATTAACTCACATATTTTAACAAAATATAGTTATAATACGGTCTAGACATTATACTAGAAACAATTTAAATACTTATCTCGTAGATGACTATAAGTATAGAAGAAAGTGTAGGGTTCCATTTTTATGTTTAAAAAATTTGTTGTGCCAACATTTTATAAAATAATTTGCATATATCAAGTTTACACTGCTAGCCAGGGTCGTGCCTAGGACTATGGCCGCCTGCGTCTAAATTTAGAAAATGCGCCCCTATCAGCAGAGCCCACGAAAATGTTGTGATGAAGTCCTTTTTCAATAATTGTATATGTGGAAGGGACATCAACTATTTTTTATGTATGTTTGTTGAGTATTTGCCATCACTGTCAGTCCAACTGAATGAAGACAAGATATGTAAAGCTATCAAGAAGTTAAAAAACAAATTTACCGCTGGTCCTGATGGTATACCGTCATTTCTTATCAAAGACTGTGCTAGTGTCTTAGCGAAACCTTTGCTTATTTTATTTAATTTAGCCCTTAACAGTAACACATTCCCAGAGTTATGGAAAAACTTCAAAATTATTCCCGTTTTTAAAAAAGATAATCGGACTGACATAAAAAATTATCGTCCCATCACCATCATTAATAATTTTAGTAAAGCCTTTGAATTCGCTCTATACGAGGAGCTCCACATACATGTTAATGAACAAATTTTCCCTAATCAGCACGGCTTTGTGGCAGGCCGGTCGACAATCAGCAACTTGCTTTGTGTTACACAATTCATCTCGGAGGTGTTGGATGGCAATGGACAAGTAGATGTCATTTATGCGGACTTCTCAAAGGCGTTCGACAGACTTGACCACGGTATTTTACTAAGGAAGCTTTCTGCTTCCGGGTTTAACCGAGATTTAGTTCTATTCTGCTACTCCTACTTAAAATGTAGAAACCAATATGTTCAATATCGCGGGCATAAATCTGAAAGAATTGTTTGTACTTCCGGGGTACCCCAAGGGTCAGTGTTGGGCCCCTTATTCTTTATTTTATTTATAAACGACATCGTACTTGGTCTAAACTGCTATTGTCTATTATACGCGGATGTCCTCAAACTGTATCTAGCTGTCAAGGATGAATCTGACTGTTTGCTACTACAAGCTGACTTGGATCTAATAAACGACTGGTGTACTTCAAACTTCCTACCTCTCAACGCTGCCAAATGTAACGCAGTCACATACACTAGAAAATTGAATCCTGTACAGTATGAATACGCTATAAATCAGGTAAATTTAAATAAACCAGAGGCATTTAAAGATCTAGGCATAACTTTTGATAATAGGCTGACCTTTAACCAGCACATCAATATCATTGTATCATCAGCTTACAAAACCCTGGGCTTTATCATTAGAAACTCCGGTGAGCTTAACAACATCGACAGATTAAAAATTCTATTTACGTCTTTTGTCCGTTCTAAACTTGAGTACGGCTCTGTCGTATGGAATCCTAATTACGCCGTACACAGTAAAGCTATCGAACAAATTCATAGAAGATTTTTAAAATTTATGGCATTTAAGGAGGGCAAAACCTATCCACCAATAGGGTTTCCGTATGACAAACTGCTAGAGAGGTTCAGTGTTGATGAACTGGTCAGAAGGCGGTTTCTTCACTCTGTTATGTTTTTGTATAAACTTGTCAATAATAAAATAAAATGTCCTGAACTGTTGGCAAAAGTTAATGCGCTCGTTCATATGCCATTGGTGCAAACAAGATTAACTAATCTTTTTTATTTACCCACACCAAGAGCAAATATATTAGAATTCTCACCGGTGTATGTTATGTGTCATAACTGGCATGATATTTAGGACAAAATTAACCTTTTTAATTGCAGTGTTACAGATATAAGAGCTGCAGTGTTACAGATATAAGAGCTGCTATAACAATTAATTTAACTCATTATGTGCTTGTAATTAATTATTTCAAAACCTATGTGCGTTATACTCATTGAAAATTAGTTATATTGTGTATTTTGTAATGTTATGCATTTGTTATTGTGTATTTTTCCTACCCTGTAATTGGAACGTGTTCTGTTGGGTAGTGTATAATAATAAATAAAATAAATTAATAACTAAGTGAAAACTGAAAATGAGATTAACAATAAAATGAAAAAGAGCTATATACATTTGTGAGAACAAAATGAGGTTTAAATAATATTTTCCTGTAGCTATTCTGCCCTGAAGGTCGTATATGAAAAATGTAATTTTAGATAAATTAACTGTTTCCACATTTCGAAATAACAATTTTCGTTATTGGCAACTAAATTTTTATTCATTCCTTTTATTAATATAACCAACGTAACATAGTATACATACCTGGAGTACAAATGCTATTAAAACCTCAAAAATGATTCTTCGTATCATAACAAGGCGGTATTCCAATTCAATATTTTTTTCGTATACATGTATCCGAGCATGTATCCAACCAAGGTGATCATAAGTATTTTAGTTAATTTAATTTATTTATTATTTGTAAGACTTGCCCTCTTAGATTGTTTTTTTTTTTGAGAATTTATTTGCTATATTTCAGCGTGATAAATTGCTATTATGTTTTTTTGTTGCAAATTTGTTTTAACTTTATTTGTTATTCCTAAGATTTTAACATTTTCAATCCATCCATAACCTATTCCTCATCCCTGAATATCCTGATAAAAATACTTGCCCCAATTTTCATAGTTTCCTGTCATAATTCCCTACACATTAATTTTTGTTTGCTATAAAAATCTAAGTATATATTTTTTTCTACATTAGGTAAATCTAAAAATATAGAAGCTGGTTATTTACTTAATAACTCATTAGCAAAGCGCGCACACATACACATGGGTAAGTGTTGTGATATGAATTTTATTAATATCAAATTAGAGCGACGTTAACTCTACACATTCTTGTTGGTTATACAGAACAATGAAACATACTGTCAGTGTAGTGAAGTATCAATCTAATATACTCAAAATTATTACTATTTCATCAACTAAGTAGAAAGTCCTTGTTACCGTTGATAATTTGATTTATATCGTTCGACTTTGGACACCTACACCTAAAATATTGAGGATAAACGATAAACTATGTCTTCATAGACTTTATTTTAGGAAATTTCATTTCCTACAACTTTGTGTGTGTAGAATTTATTGACATATTCCACTGTTTTACAGCATTTCAAATTAATCACCTTTCTTTATTTACTGGACCCCGGCCGGATTACTTCGCGGCTTGTTTAGAGTCGGTTGTGGAACATGTCGCTGTGTGACGATACGAAATCTAGAATGTCTCGTGAACGCTGGAGCCCACCGCTAATCTGCTAACGTGTGTGATTTCTGTAATTTAATGTTATCTGAAAACTTATTGCATATTTGTTGCAGAAATTTTTTTCATAGTGTAAAGAGGTGGGAGAGGGAACATTTTTTCCTTTTATTATTTTCCTGTCTAATTTTTTTAATCATTAATGTAAGGCAATTGGCCGCCCGTAGATTGGGCCGCCATCGTGTTTGGCATGCAATGGTTCTTATGGTAGGCGCGGCCCTGCTGCTTAAATGGTTGATACAAAGACATATATACAGAGAACATACACAGTCTAACTTTTTCTGAGAGCCCAGAGAGTTAAGAAACGAATTTCAATACTTCCATTATAAAAGTTTGTTCAACTTTATGAAGTACCCTGTAAATTGTATATGACAGTCAAATAAGTGTAATGATTATAATAATCAATACACAGTGAGATAAAAGTATGGGGCCATTTCGTAGCTTTTTCAATTAAATATTTTCACAAAGACACTCACTACTCTACATAATGCAATTGTAAATTTATATCTATTTTATACATGTACCGCAGAGTTATGATGGCATGAGCATTTTTTCCAAGGGCAGTCTATAATGTTTATTAAAAAAATTAAACCAAATGATTAAATGATACATACAGCGGCATTTTTACATACTGAACTAACGTGAACTTAAGTTGTCAAAGCGTATATTCAAAATGTTATCCATTGATCATCTGGCATTTTCGAAACGTAGATATTCGTCTTGTACTGTGGCTTACAAAGCCTGGTATAGTTAATTTTATTCTGACAATATAGATATAGAATTGTTGGTATGTACACTTCGGGTTTTAAATATTTCCACAAAAATCGATCAAATGGAGTTAAATCTGTTAAGCGAGTGAGCTACTTTACTTATCCGTACCAAAAAAAGTAAGGAAAAATAAATAAAGGGGTAATTTTAGTTTTTCCACATTATACATATACGGTAAGCGACAAATGTATGGAACAAATTCATTGAAATTGAAAAAATTTTTTTTGCAAAAAATCCTCGTTTAGTTTAATATTATTTGTTAAAAATATGCACTTTCATGCCACTCAATTTCTGTCCTTCATTTGTTTTCGAGTGATGATGTCAACAAAATTTTTTTTAACGGCAACCATCAATTTTTCGTCTTGATTTTGGTAGATTTTCGAGAAAAAACTAGTTAAATATTAGAAAACACAAATGCGATTTTATTAATTCTAAAGAAAATTAAAAACTCTGTGTCTATAAAAAAATTATAGCATCAGATTAGAAGTCAAGAATATATTAATGTAATAAAACTGTTGCAGATATATTTTTCACAATTAATATTACATGTTTGTCTTTCACACTTGCAATTAATATTTATTCTAAGATCTCCATAACAAATTGCTAGTGCGGTAGCAAAATAATCTAAGAAATTTTAATAAGGCATAGCACGAAAATAAGTGCATTTATTATCATGGACATTCCTTGCTATTATTACTAATGTTATTTAAAGCATATAAAACATAATTAAGATAAAGATAAATATTATCTTGACTCACGTTTTTAGAACATCTGCAAACAGATAAAAATCTGGAATTACCTACATACCTTACTGTGTCCTACATAAAAATCTTCAAATATAATTACATTAAAGTAATGAACCTTGAATAATGTAATAAAACTTAATTTACTCATAATTTGAAGGTAACAAATTTGGTAATAATAAGAATTTTAAACAATTCTGTGAAGTATATATATGTATTATCATGTGTGATATTGTATAGATGTCGCAATATTAAATATGTTGTTAACAGTATTATACATAAGTAAACAATTTAAAACTCGCTAAATGTACAGATACAAGAAAAAGTTGATATTATCAATGTAGCACATTAAAAACTCGACTTAAAGGGTCAGCCCTTGTACTTTCCACCAGTGGCGATTCGTGGGTCAAGAAATAGGGAGGTCAATTAGAAAAGTTTACTGTATTACCTACCTTTTAAAGTGATTTAAATTCCAAGTCGATCCTCGGATCTTTTTGAGATGAAAGGTCAATTACTTTTTCATTAAAGTCTTTTATCTTCTTTATTAATGCCCTTTCTATGGTAAGCATAGCTAAAGAAGATAACCTTTCCTGACCCATGGTATTTCTTAAAAATGTCTTTATTCTTTAAGGTGGAAAAACAACGTTCACTTTCGACGGTAGTCATAGGGGAGAATACACAGGACTTTTAACAGTTTGACACTTTCAGAAAAAGTATTGCACAAATTATTGTTAATAAAAAGCTGTAACAAAGCAACTGCACCTTTACTATTGGAAAAATCTTCTCGGCTATATAATACTTCTAATTTAGTTTTAAGTTTCAAATGATTTATGATTGGATACTCCATTTTAACTAATTTAAACATATCTTGAGGAAAGCTTTTTTTTATAATCTTTAAATCGATCTGCGTGAAATAACTGAGACACTGCTAAATGATTACTGAAGCCAAACCTATTTCTGATCTCAGATGTAATTATATCACAAACTTCTAATGGAATTCTCCTTTTTGATTCTTCCGTTTTACATCTCTGAGCAGACTGCATGGATATCTCCTCCAAATAGTTATTCAAAATTTTATTTCTGATGTCTTCAATTTTACTATTAAAAACGCCAATACACGTATTTACTGTTATGACATCGATATTACATTTTTGTAATTGATTGAAAAATATATCACAATGAGGCATACTAAATGAAAAAAATTTAACCAGTAAAGAAAATGTTCATTTTGTAAGTAGTTTTTTAAACCAATAGCTTGGTTTAGAGTGTTGTTTTCTGATTCATTATCAATGATTTTTTCTAAACAATCTAATAATTCTGTTCGATAGGTATAAACAGTCTCTATGCACTTTGTATTAAAATCCATCATGTTGGAGCCGCTTTAGGTAATCTCACCTTAACAACATTATCTAACACAGATGTTCTTTTTGGCGATTTTCCAAAGAATGAAGAAAAGCTATGTAAATTAGCAAAAAAAATGTTTATGCTTTTATCCTGACTTGATGCTTTTTGTAAAATTAAATTTAGTTGATGAGCGTAACAATGAATAAAATTTGCTTAAGGATAACTTTTTTTAATTTTGGCTTGTACACCTCCAAAAGCACCACTCATTACTGATGCTCCATCGTAATTTTGTGCTATCAATTTTTCAGAACTTTCATTAATTTTAAGACATTCTAACTCTTTTAAAGTTACATCTGTCAAATGCTGTGATGTCTTTCCTTGAGGCTGAATAAATTTCCAAAATCTCTCACATACAACACCGTCTAAAACGTATCTAAACACAAAAACTACTTGTACTTTATTCATAACCCAACTTATGTCCATCTTTCAGTTTTAATATATTTTGTACAACACTTATATTTAATAGTAAACACCAAAAACACTGTTTTACTTAATTTCACGACAAGTAGAGAGTTACTAATAAAATGTTCACAAATAAAAACATTAAAAACAACGCGACAGAATTTACCGACCAACTCGTACCTAGTCAGCATTAAGACTGCTCACTGTGTTGGGGATATCTCCGCCTTCCTCCTTGGACTGTATCTTTAAATTAGTTCTTGTTGTATTTCAAAAACTATCCAATTATTCTCCAAAATTATTATCAAAAAATTTATTATTCTGACATTTTACATAATTCTATTCTCAACTATATTGATTATTTTTTTATATAAACAAAAACAATATATGCATTTTCGTTGCTTAGTAAACATTCTCCCACCTTGAAAGGAAGTCTTTCAACAAATTTAAAATAATTTATACAAAAAATAAATAAACAAATAAATAAATTTCAAGAATTATTTCTAACCGTAGCAAACCGACAAATTTTTGATATCGCACGTTTAAGTTCTCCACATTTGGTTTTAATAGAAACAACACGACATCTTTTGTCGGGTCCTGGATGTAGCGCACTAATTCTTCCAAGTTTCCATTGTAATGGAGGAATATTATCTTCCCGTATTAAAACCATCTCTCCTATTTCCAGCGTATCTTGTTCGTTTTGCCATTTTCTCCTATGTTGAAGTTCAGTTACATATTCTTTTGACCAGCGATTCCAAAAATGCTGTGCTAACATTTGAATATGCTGGAATTTTGACAAACGGTTTGTCGAGATGTCTCTTAGGTCAGGATCCGGAATTGATATTAGTCTTTTCCCGATAAGGAAATGGGCAGGAGTTAGAACGTCTAAATCAACAGGACTCGAAGAAAGTGGAACCAATGGACGCGAATTTAAAATAGCTTCCACTTGAACGAGTAGAGTATAAAATTGTTCAAAAGTAAAATATACGTTTCCCATTACTCGCTTTAAATGGTGTTTGCATGATTTTACCCCTGCTTCCCAAAGACCACCGAAGTTAGGTGAATGAGGTGGAATAAATTTCCAAGTCACACCTTCATTCTCAAAATATTCCGACAATGACTTAGACTGTTTCTTTAAAAATTCACCCAATTTTTCTAATTCTGTTTTAGCTCCAATAAAATTGGATCCATTGTCCGAATATACTAAATTCGGTTTACCTCTTCTAGAAGCAAATCTTCTAGAAGTTGCTATAAAAGCCTCGGTTGTCAAATCCGAGACCAATTCGAGATGTATCGCTTTGGTAGAGAGACACACAAACAAACATCCATAACATTTTGATATTTTGGCTCCACGGCCTGGTCTGTCTTTAATATAGAAGGGGCCAAAATAATCAACACCAGTGGTAAAAAATATAGGCATTGGACGAACTCGCATTTCAGGCAAAATACCCATAATCTGACTTATTCCTGTTGGTTTTACTCTAAAACATTTTACACATTGAAATATTACTTTCTTTGCTAAATTACAGCCACCAATTGCCCAATAATTTTCTCTTATGGAACTTAATAACATTTGTGGTCCCGCATGACATAACCGGTTATGTTCAGCTTTAAATAATAGATGTTAAATGATGCTTAGATGATAATAGTAGAGGATGTTTCTTTGCATAATCCAATTCAGACAATTGGAGTCTACCTCCCACCCTAAGCAAACCAACCTCATCAATAAATGGGCTTAAGCTACTAATACTTCTCGATTTGATTGGCCTTTTCTTTTTCAAATTATATATTTCCTCAGAAAATATTTCCATCTGAGCCAATTTTATCAAACATTGTAAGGCATTACTTAATTCTAAAGCTGATAAAGAACCATTTACCGGTTCTAGAGAATGTTTACAATTATATGCGAACCTAAGGCAATAGCCTACCGTTCGCTTTAGACGACTCAGCAGAGAAAAACGACTAAAAGGAAATGAGTTATCAAGTTGAACAACCTGACAAGTTTGGGTTTGTTTTTTTCATTTCTGGGAGGTTTTCAACAATTTGAAAAACTGGCTTTGGCCATAAATTTTCATTAAGTGAGAGCCATTTCGGACCCTCCCACCATTTTTTACAATCAATTAATTTATCTGGGGTTACGCTACGTGATAATAAATCAGCAGGATTATCCTCTGATCTTATATGATGCCAGTTGTCTGATTTACTCAAACTTTGAATTTGTGATATTCTATTTCCAACAAAAGTCTATAATAAATGTGGAGAAGTGGCAATCCAACTAAGTACCACTGTAGAATCACACCATAACCTTGTTTTAATGAACTGAAGATTAGTACTCTGTTTCAGTTTAGACACCACTTTAACCAGAACTAAAGCTCCACATAGTTCAAGTCGTGGAATTGTCAATGATTTCAGTGGGGAAACCTTCACTTTAGAACAGACCAATGACACTTGAATACTGCCACTTACATCAATACTCCTTATATATACACAGCCACCATAACTGTCAACACATGCATCACAAAATCCATGAATCTCAATTTCAACCGGTTTACAGCAGACAACATGTCTTGGTATTTGCAGATCATTAAGATAACAGAATAGTTCTCTCAATTTGCCCCATTGTATTTGAATACTAGTAGGAAGACTTTCATCCCAGTTTAATTTCAAAAGCCATAGTTTTTGAAGTAACACTTTTGCTAATATTATACATGGACCCAATAAACCAAGGGGATCAAAAATTCTCAATATCTCCGATAACATAGTTCTTTTTGTCATTGTATTAGAACTAGTAGAAAAATCAATACTGTACATTAAAACATCCATTTTAATACTCCAATATATTCCCAGAGTTTTATTTTGATCTTTTTCACCGAACTCTACGTTATCTGAATTTACAGAACATGGAGACATTTGTTGAAGAACTGCTGAATTATTAGATACCCATTTTCTCAATTCTAAACAACCTGTTCTGAGAATTGATGGCACCTCATTACATATTTGAATTGCATCTGCACTGTTATCTGCACCAGACAACATATCATCCACATAAAAATGATGAAGAATGACATGTGCAGCTCTTGGATACTTTTCCATATTTTCTAATCCTAGCTGCTTCAGACACCTTATTGCTAAAAATGGTGCTGATTTTGTCCCATGGGTCACGGTATTCAATTTATATTCACCTACTTCTTGTTCAGGGCTAGATCTCCAAAATATCTTTTGTAACGACCTTTGATTTTCATCTACTAATATCATTCTATATATTTTGGCAATATCTGCACAAACAACCACATTACACTCACGAAATCGTAATAAAATTGACAATAAATCATCTTGAATAGTTGGTCCTTTAGCCTGGATGTCATTAAATGACACCCCTGTATCAGTAGGAGAAGATCCATTAAAAACGACCCTCAATTTTGTTGTCAAACTGTTTTCATTCAAGACTCCATGGTGGGGAAAGAAATATGAAATTTGTTCATTCGAAGTTGAAGATACTAACGACATGTGACCCAAATTTTTATATTCTTCGAGAAATTCCGTATACATTTGTGTCAATTTAGAATTTTTGGCCAACCTTTTCTCTAACATAAAGAATCTCTTTAATGCATATTGCCGCGAATCGCCCAATCTCGAAGGTGACTCTAATAATGGAATTTGAACCACAAATCTTCCATTCTTACATCTTTTGGTTGTATCTACAAACACTTGCTCACATCTTTTATCCTCATTGGACAAATTTGAAATTAAATTTGGTGGATCTTCTATAGCCCAAAATTTCGCCATTTGTTCTTGAATATCCAAATTCATTGTCAAATTGCAACGAAGAATTTTACCACCACCAACTGGAAAAACTGAACCTGAAACTATCCATCCTAAACGCGTCTTTTCAAGAACTGGCTGATTGTTACCTAAACTAATTTGCCCAATGCAAAGAAGATTATAGAAAATATCTGCCCCTAATAATATGTCTATTTTACCTTGTTTAGAAAATCTAGGATCAGCTAATTGTATATGAGTAGGAATTTTTAAATGAGACACGTTCACGTTCTGACTTGGCATAGACTCGCTTATTTGTGAAACCACTAGACAAGAAATAACTTTTTCAAAATTATTTTGTAGAGACTGAATATTAATAAGACATTTAGATTTTATATTTGATACCACTTGATTGATCCCAATGATTGAAATCTCAATATTTTCAAGACTTACATTTAATCTTTTACACAAACTTTCTGATATCAAGTTAGACTGTGAACCAGTATCAAGTAATGCCCGACACGTATGTGAATAACCATTTGAATCGATCACCTTAATTAAAGCTGTCGAGAGTAACACTTCATCCTGAACATTTTCACAAAATGCAGACTGAATCAAAGACATGTCTGTTGAACATCCTGCATCGGCATTGGGTGTATTATGTGTTACCATTTCAGTAATACTAACGTGTTCATTTTCTTTCAAAGGCCCAATACCTTGATTAGTATTAGAAGTTGAAACTTGTTTTTCAAAATGTAGCAAAGTATGTTTAGAGCCACATTTTTTACACCCGTTTAATTCACATTCTCTACTTATATGCTTGGCTCTTTTTAAGCAATTCAAACATAATTTGAGTCGTTTAGCCTGTTCAAATCGAGAATGAATGTTGAGTTTTAAAAACTTTTCGCATTGCCCAATATAATGTTTGTTATTGCAATATGAGCATACCATAGTATTAACGAAAATGATTTATTAAATTTTGACTTCAGTTGACTTGCTTTATTATCACCTCTACTGTTTTCTAAACATTCTAATATTTCTGCCCTTGATTTTAAAAATGTTTCAAATTCATTTAAACACGGTAACCTATCTCTAGGTTTTTCCTCCTCCCATTCACGAGTTTTAAAATCTAATTTTCCACTAATTAAAAATATAATAATTATATCCCACGACTTAATGGGCTGTCCAAGATTCTCAAGAGACCTCAAATGTTTTGTCATAGAGTCTAAAAGTTTTCTCAATTCTACAGCTGACTCCTTTACCAATGACGGCAATCCAACTAATGTTTTTAAATGATTATTAACTAATAATGATGTATTGTTAAACCTATCACATAAAAGATCCCATGAAATTTTATAATTCGCTGCAGAAAATTCCAAAGAATGGATTATTTGTTTTGCGTCCCCCTCCAAAGCACTTCGCAGAAAATGAAACTTCTCAATGTCTCCAATAGAGTCATTTTTGTGTATCATAGATTCAAAAGTATCTCGGAACTCGAGCCAATTATCAAATTCACCATAAAATTTAGGAATCGGAATTGGAGGCAACTGAGGCTTTGACTTCAGAGCCAAAACAGAACCAGAAATAACACCAGAATGATGAGACATTAAGTTCTGTGACATATTGTCATGATCGAGGTTTTCCTCATGATCAGACAATATCTTTTTGCAAATAGCTTCGACTTTATAATAAGAATCCTCAACATCATTATGTATTTTTAATTGATTCTCAAACTCAGTGTCATCAACTGACATTTCAATTGCATTTTGACATTCATTAAATTCTGTGAGAAAACTGCTTATTTTATTTAGTCGCGATTCTACTTCAATTAATGTGACTTGATCCAAGGCTTGACCATCAACTTTAAGATTGGTCACTCCATCTACAAACTTTTTAAAAAAATGTAAGTTTTGCTTTTATGCATCCACGTTTTTTTATCAAATCTTTTAGTTCTTGATCAGCCATTATTTACTTTACAAAATTAATATTAAAATCGTTACTCTACTCACTCAAGTTAGCTAAATAAAATCAATATAGAAAATCTGGTTTTAATCTCACTATTCTTCTTCAACAATATCAGTTCTCCAATTAACTTTATCCTGACCTAGAACCCAATGTTCTTCAAAACAGAGTTACAACCAATTTATAACTCTATCAATCTCCACTTCAAGCTACCAATTCACCAATCCGACTCGTCCGGACCAATATGTTGGGGATATCTCCGCCTTCCTCCTTGGACTGTATCTTTAAATTAGTTCTTGTTGTATTTCAAAAACTATCCAATTATTCTCCAAAATTATTATCAAAAAATTTATTATTCTGACATTTTACATAATTCTATTCTCAACTATATTGATTATTTTTTATATAAACAAAAACAATATATGCATTTTCGTTGCTTAGTAAACACACTGCTCTACTGAACTTAGTGAACTTCGTGCGTTACCATTTCCGTAAAATCTGTCAGGGACATTGTCCCCGCCAGTGTTTTCTGTATCTTTTGCTTTCTGACGATTCGCGCATAAGTCTATTTCACTTTAATTCGTTGTAAATTCGGTCCGTAGTTAGCTTTGAGGACAAGTTGTGGATTGACCCAAGATTTTTTAAATTCTATAAATGAATAATGTAATAAATATAAATGTAGAGACTCGGTGCTCGTGGGGATACGAAATCCTGCTATCTAGATATTTGAATAGTATTGTGCATAGAATGAACTAATATATTTTTTTAAGAATATTAAAAATATATGTATTATGTATTTTTAAACTTGAGAAAATGAATAGCTCTATTTTTTTATTTGTATGTGGGAGGTCATTGACCAAATGACCCTATAGAAGAACCGTTAGTGCTTTCCACTGATTGCAAGTATTTAGATAATTATGGCTCCGTGGTCTAGAGGTAACGTACTTGCCTCGAAACCTCGGGGTCCCGGGTTCGATTCCCGGTCGAGGAACTGCGATTTTTCTGTGAGAGAGATTAAGCGTAGTATACTCGGATATTGGGTGTGTGTCCATTGTCTCTAAATGTGTAGCCCTCTTCCACACAAAGTCATTTCAGACCTTCAGGGATAAAGGGGGTTGTAATTTTATGTGGTGTTATTATTATTATTATTATTATTATTATTAATATTTATTTATGCACCATGGAGTATTGTAAATGTTTTAGTCCCGGTATCAAGTATGCAAGAACTAAAACACACTTTACTGGCGAGGTGCATACAACATTTTTTGCACGACCGGGCACAATTTCTATTTCAAAAAAATGAAATGTAAACACTAAAGAATAATAGTTGGATACGAAGCTTTTGTATTTTTTCCTAATTTATCTAAGAATTCTTGTATTTAATCGTCTCTTTGAAATTATTTTGTATTTAATTCTGTTTGACGTTTAGACTACCAAAAATTACTATTTATTACAAAATATTTTGAACTGTGAAAATTACCCTGTTAATATTAAGTTACATTTTATGGTTTATAGGTTTGATTCTTAATTTTTTTTCTTTCTACCATTAAAAGTTTGATAATAAAAATGTTGATGTTCCGTTATGTTTGTATGTTCATTGGTTTCTATTTTAATCCCAGTAACGCCTGTTTTATTCCCTATTTTGGGTCAGTAAAATACTGTTTTTCCCGTTCGTGCTATTTTTTTTTTTTAATTAAACATTTTAGAAAAAACTGTATAACAATTTTCTACTTGTCTTATTGTCTAAAATTTATTTATATATTTTTTATTTACTCTTGTTTAAGACGGAATCTAAGCCACATTTTTTGTGATAACATTTTCTAGACCAATATGGCTGAAAAACTAAAAGGACCTAAGTCAGACATAGACAATCTAACAAAAAAAAAGTGACATCGTACCTTGTTTTGTTCTTGAAATATCACGCCCACGAAATTTTAATCAGATGTATACATACGTCATACATATAGGGGTATTAATCTAAAACTAGTTGCAAATGTTTATGAAGGTCTTGAAACGTGAAAATATGTCGGATTTTTATTTTTGGGTTGATTATATTAACTTCCTTATAAAACTCTTTGAGCGGGAAATTAAAAATGCACCAAATTAAATTAATAAATCTTCTAAAAAATAATGATAATCAAATAATCAACAAAATAGTAGTAGTAGTTAGTAGTGATGATGGTTAGGGAAGGCTAACATCTGGAAAGTAGGCCGACCGTTTTTACCGAGCCACCGACCGTCCCTTCAACTTTTCAACCACCCTACTTGCTCTTTCTTCAAACCTCCTCTACCTTTTGATGGCGGTCAGGATGTACTTTCATGAAAGGGGGCCCACGTACTCTCAGTCTCCCATGCCTCACACTCCACTAAAAAATAGTAGGCCGCTTTTTTATTTCTCCCACATCGTGGGCAGGTAGGATCTTCCACAACATCCATCATTAATAGGTGTCTCATAAATTGCCAGTGACTTGTCAGAACTGCGATTAATTCATTCAGAATCTTCCTCTCCAATAACCAGTTCTCCCATGCTTTCGGCACTGTTATAAAGTCTTGAGTTTCTGGTTTGTCAGTGTTCTTTTATTGTCCCATAAACCCACTCGTTGAGCATAGTAAGACCTGTGATATCCAAGATGGGTTTAGGTTTGGGATAGACAGAGTTCCTCGGCTCTGTGTGTAGCCAGAGTCTAGGAAGAACTTATTTTGTTTCTCGTCTACCCTTATCTGTTTGGAAGAGTAACCTTTAACCTCAACTGAACTTCGATTTCGTTACCTTGAACGTGGTGATGGGAATTTCTCCCTTCGCCAGTTCAGCGATTACCGCGTGATCTTTCATTCTGCCTCTACATCGACAGCTTTCCGATTCTTAGATAGACCGACATACCATTCTTTTTATCCGCGAGGAGAGTGGTGGTAGGTCTAGCAGAAATTTAAAGACAACTGTAAGTGTTCTCATTAGGCCTGTAACCCCTAGGCAGACAAATCTTTGCACCCTTGCCAAGCAGATGGTCGTGTGAACCACGCTCGGTCACCAGATCACACCGACCCATATTGGGGTCTAGATATAGAGGATCCCTGGGTTGAGGCTTCAGTTTCTATATAACACCAGACGCAATTGCCAAAAGTTTACCATCGGTATAATTTTCTAAATAACTTAAATGTTGAGAGGCAGAATTTTAAGTGACCGATCGATACTCATAATTATTTTTATAAAACATTTGAGGCGTTTTGGCATTTCTCCGAGATAATTTGAGAATTAATAATTGTTTTTGTTTATTAATATTTGTGTTACATGCCCATGAAAGTGCTTTGTCACAGTTACAGCAATATAATCATGTACCGTCAAGTTGCAATTCCGGGATGTCGCGAATCCATAAATTTTTTTGTAGTCTGTGATAGTTTACGTTTTCCGGTAAAACTAGTTTACGTATTAATATTTTAAAATTAAAAAAAAACCGTTTTATCATGTTGTATTAATTTCCGTATTTCTGTGGTTTGTGAATGTTTCAGTAGGTGTTTACAATATAATATGTCTGCATAAATGCCGTCATTGGGAACCGATACCTCCCGCCGGGTTCTACAAATAAGTTACTCCAAAAACCTATTTTGAATTACACACACATAAACAGTTTTATTTAGTTTAACTAGCTCGCTGGTTATTTATTCTCATTTTTCAGTAGGATAATTAATTACTATTAAGTGGGTTGTTTGTTTATTTAGTTATTAAAATAAGCTTAAATAAGATTTTAATGCAAAATCAAGTCAAGCGCAATATGTACTTTATTTGTTTTTGCCACTTATAGTCACTACTGCGAGTTAGTGTAAATATCGGGTGGTCCAAAAACTGGAATATTTATTTTCGTTTATAACTTTTTTAATTCTTTACCGATTTTAATTTTTTATGGGTCGATTGAAAGCCAAGGCTTTCTGCTAAAATACTAGATGTCGTCAGAAATTGACATGGTTCATAAATCTAATATGGTGGGTGTGATCAAATTTACCTAATATTTAAATACAGTTGGAACGTTTTTAGAATGGCAAATTAAGTGGCCGGTTTTTCTATCTCGAAGCCTAGTCCTCTAAGAATATTTTGACGTATATATCACGAAAATCGGTTGATAATTTACAAAGATATGACTAATAGAATTAATCTAGTTATAAAAATAACTCTGGTTAGAACTAATGTTTAAATAATGGAATATGATCTCCCTTAGCGCCCACAATAAGCCGAACCCACCTGCGCCAACCATCTATCGCTTTTGCAATTGTCTGTTGGTCAATTTCTCCCCAACACACAGTGGTTCCGATCTGGTTTAAAAGCGGAAAAAAGTCCCATTTTCTCAAGGTTGTTGTACCTCAATAAAATTTTAGGGGCGCATGCGGAAATACCCAAACCATCCCTTCCTAGAATTTCAGGTCATTACGGCGATCTGCCTGCTTTGTACGCCTGGGTAAACCCAAGCATTTATGTAGTGCGCTTTAATGTAATAAAAGTTTGTTTAGTAGCCCGAGTTTGTTCAGAGGTGGTAGTTAATATTTTGTGTGCTATTTTGGTGAAATATATATTGGACAGTTTAGTCAGGTAAGCAATTTATTTATTTCACAAGCATTAACTTCTGCATTGTTTCTCACTCAAATCAGTGTAAATTTTAAACTTCACGTAGACCTACAGAAAAATTCCCGCGAGTCCCCGCTCTCGAAAAATATTTAAAAAATAGCTTGAAGTGTCAGTAAAAACATATCAAATATTTGAGGACCACCACTGCCCCAGTTTTAAAATATTTAATTTATTTTGAGTCTCTGTGAGAATGTATTATTTTTTCTATACATACATTAAACGTGATATGGCATAAAATAATTAATAATTATTTAATAATAATGCTACGAATAATGTTAATACTAATATTTTAATTTTTATTGAAAATGTCAACGAGAAGGCAACTTTTCGATATTTTACGACAGAAATCCAGAGAAAACCGCAATATTCAAACAAAGCATCTACTCAATTATTTAGTCCAATACTTTGAAATAGAGGGTAATATTGACGAACAAGGACATCTTCAGAAGGAGTGTAGTCGTTTTTGCAGTAAAGTTTTTGAAAAATTTGAAAATTGCGCGAATACTGTGGATTGATTTTTAAAAAGGAATGACAGTTGGTTAAATGGAGCATTTGTTTTTGAAAAATCAGATTTGGTTCAGAGAAAGGAGCCCTCTGAAGAGCCACAACCAAGTACATCAACTGGTCGTCCAAAGAAATCATTTTTAGAAATAGGAGAAAAAGCGAAAAGAAAGAGAGTGGAAAATATAGCAGCAGTATATGAAGCTGAGGAACTTACATTTGCTGCCAAAAAAAGTCTTAAAGAAAAGGGTCAACAGGCAGCTTCTAAATCGATTTCAGAAGCTGTGTTCACAACTCCTACTCGTGCTGGAAAGATAAGATCTTCATGGCTCAAGACTAGAGAACGGAAAAATGTTATATACCATACAATGAAGATGAAGCACTGTCACTTATTGTCGAAGGAAAATTGTCAAAGCATCAGTATTTACTATTTAGAAATGAGGGGAAAAAACATAACGCTGATATTTATCCCACCTACCATAGAGTTCTGGAAGATAAGAGAAGATGCTACCCCCCGAAAGAAGCGTTCACTATTACGGAAACCTTGGCAGAAGTTCGGCTTCAAGATCTTTAGATCACACTGCAAATCGTATACTTCAATTACAGGGACCAGTTATTTTAAGTTTGACTGAGGAACAATCGAAGGATTTGGTATTATTAGTTAAATGGGGTTGCGATGGTGGTACTGGACATTCACGATATAAACAACGATATGAGGAGATGGGATTAAGTGATAGTGATTTATTTTTATCATCTTTGGTACCACTTCAACTTTATTCTCAGCAACCAGATCAAGAAAAACGAATTGTATGGCAAAATCCTAGGCCATCCTCTACAAGGTATTGTCGACCGATTCGCTTCCAGGTTCAAAAGGAAACCACACAACTTTCTTTAGCAGAAATGCAACACATTGAAGCTCAAATAGCAGAACTTCAGCCAACTAATTGTACAGTTCAGAACCGAGACATCAGAATTAGATATATTTGCATAATGTCAATGATAAACGGAAAGGTTTGTAACGCCCTTACTGACACATCTTCTGCTCAGATCCTAAATACTATCAATTCATTTTCGTTATTTTTATTTCATAATCATTCCGTTTAATATACAGAATGATTATAATAATTTTAAATGGTTAAAACAAGGTCGTAGTCAAAAAACCCTACAGACATACGGAACCTAGTGCTCCCGACATGCCACCCCTTTTAAAAAAGAAATATCTGTAAGCCAAGATTTTTTTTCATATTTTTCCCATGATTCCTTAGTGCTTTTAAGACATTTCAAGGGAAAAAAAATATTAGTTCCGTTCTCAACTAAATTTGGACCACTGTGCAATACTTTAAAAAGCGTTGTCGCAATTCGTCTAAAGTATTAAAATGACGGCAGTCATTGTAAATCACCACATAGATAATAGTCACAGAGATTTAGATCTGGACTATTAGGAGGCCAGTATTGTACGTTCCCTTAAATATCCAAGTGTATGGTTACTTGTGTGATACCTAGTTCCATCCAAAAATTTAAAATATGCTAATACACAATTTAATTTCAGGTACCAACACCGACTAACCTGCATCAGTATGAAATCGGGCATGACATTACTAATTTGAGGTAACACTGAATCCAGAACAATTTCACTGTATCGTTCAGAATTTTCTGTTTGATGAAAATTATGCTTGTTTTAAAGTTAATTCTTAACAAAGTTACCTATGTATCGTCATGGTTACGAAACAAATGAAAATTGATAATTAACTGCCATTTAGTTGTTTAAAAAGTGTTTTGTGGTAGTTTTAATAGTTTTATTAATTATAGCAGTGTTGACATTGTGAGTGATAAGTATATCCCTCTGGTGGTCAGTGCTACTACCAGTCAGACATCACTGATGTCTTAGTGACTGATAGCGACCTGCAAAGCAGGTACCAAGAGCTTCGACCTCTAACCCTGGTGAGCTAAACTATATACTGAATAAGATTTGCAGGAAACAACTACTCAGCAGACAAAAGCCCCAACCTGCATGTCTATGCCTAGTGAGGAATTGACAAATGATCTTAGCTACCAAACAAGATTCGCAGGTTTAATTCAATGCAGGTCGGGGCTTTTGTCCGCTGAGTAGTTGTTTCCTGCAAATCTTATTCAGTATATAGTTTAACCCACCAGGGTTAGAGGTCGAAGCTCTTGGTACCTGCTTTGTAGGTCGCTATCAGTCACTAAGACATCTGTGATGTCTAACTGGTAGTAGCACTGACGACCAGAGGGATGCACTTTTCACTCACTATGTCTGTTTTGCTTAGTCTGCTTTGGGCTAGCCTGGTTTGCTATTGTTATTTGCCTTTTCCATTACTTATGGCATACTGACGAGAACATAAAAAAGTCCGAAACCGGTCTATATCTAGTGAGGAATTGACAAATGATCTTAGCTACCAAACAAGATTTGCAGATTTAATTCAATGCAGGTCGGACCTTTTGTCCGCTGAGTAGTTGTTTCCTGCAAATATTATTCAGTATAATCAAATGAAGACAAGATTTTCATTAGGAATTTGTTGATTCGCGGCTACAGGGTTTCCCAGATATTGCAACAATTTGCAGACAATAACTTTAAAAAAAGTAGTTAGTATTTATGACTTTATACGTAAATTTCAAGAAACTGGGACGATTGGATCACGTCGAGGAAGTGGTAGACCGAGATCAGTAAGAGTGAAAGTACGTATCTATTAATTACATTTTATAATTATTAGTTTTACCTAATGTAAAGAAAATATTCTTCTAAATTTTTTCTTGATTATTTTTCAGGAGAATATTGAACAGGTCACCAATTTGGCAATTAGCTCAGTGAGGACAGCGCGTTCCAGTTTTGGTGTGAGGCAAATCGTTCAACAAACTGGAATATCTTGAAGTTCTGTCAACAGAATAATCAAAAAAGATATAAATATGAAGTTTCATAAACGGATATATACCTTTTAAATCATATCAGAACGCGATAATACATTGGCAAAATTTTATTTACGGATGAATACTCCCCCAAAAATAGTAATAATAATAGTCTATGCGTTTTAGAAAATGAAAAAAGAAGCGATATTCCTTTAGACCGCTTACTTAGGGAAAATGAGAAATTCAGCAGCTATGTTATGGTATCTGTAGAGGGGAATTTGTGGGAATTTGTAAAGGTTTTAAAGCAAGCATAATTTTCATCAATCAGGGAATACGGCTTAATTCTGAACAATATTGTGAAGTTGTTTTGGATTCAATGTTACCTAATATTATATAAGGTAAATTTGATCACACCCACTATATTGGATCTGTGAACCATGTCAATTTCTGACTCTAGTATTTTAGCAGAAAGCCTTGGCTTTCAATCGACCCATAAAAAATTAAAATCGGTAAAGAATTGAAAAAGTTATAAACGAAAATAAAAATTCCTGTTTTTTGGACCACCCGATATTTATTATTAAATAAATAAATACGATTCGTTATATGCCGTGTAAGAAGTTATTTCTAACGAGCTTATATAACGGTAATAAAAGCGTAGCCTACGTTCAAGAAAATTTATTTGCTCGCAGGTGCAATCTTTGAGAGTATTAGAAAATAGATTTTAACAATAGAAAACAACCACATATTTAATTGAGTAGACGGATATTAAAATGTATTACTTACCGTTACTGTGTACTATATAACAACTGATTATTTCTAAACTTAAATATTACAAACATTATGAAACATTTGCATTTATTCTTGTACAGATTTAAAACCATCGAATTAACATTGTCTTACATGCCAAGTATGCATTCCTTAGCTATAACCAAAGAAATATTAGTTCGCATACATTTACAACCCAGGTGTACAAAAAGCTACTAAATACTCTCGAGACTGAAATAGAATGGGAAAATCTAATTTACTTCTATTCAGAAGTCCTAGGGTAAAAGTTCTTAAGAAAACTGTTAGTTTTTTAAATAACAAAAGAATGGTTTCAGCTGTTGCAGTCAAATTTGGTATGTTTATCTGTACTAGTAATAAGTAGAGCCCGGATCTAGGTATCGGTTCCCAGAGACGGCGTTTGTGCAGACATAATATTATACAGAAACATTCCCAAACAACAAAACAGAAATTTATACAACACAATAAAGCGAATTTGTATGCTTGTAACGGTAGTCATATTGAACATCCACTGTAAGATTCCTAGTTGCGTTTAAAGGAACAATAGCATTTCTTTTTACTAAATTACAAAATTTAACAAGAGGTAAAATGTTGGAATTAGGATTGTCTAACTCTAAAAAAATCTATTAGCTAAACTGTCGACAAAAATTGGGCTTCTTTGTAACTGACCAACAGGACCAACTTTTGACTTCTTGCAGAGTACTTGTACTGAAAATCAAAAAAAAAAGGGTCAAATATCATTTATTGCCAGTACAAATAAACACCTCAAATTTGATCGCAATAACTAAAATTATTTTTTTATTGAAAAAAATTTAAATTTTCTTAAGAACGTGGACCCTTGATAGCGACTTGACGAAGCCTTTTTTGGATAGAAGTAAGTTGGATTCAATAGTTTTATTTTGGTTTCAGAAATTTGTGAACAGACCTTTCAGAAACTCCCTTTATGTTGTAAATTGTATGTATTTTTTTTACATACAATATTTTCTAAACTCTAAGGCAGCTACCAAAAATTTCTACTTTTGCAAATTCCACATTCTTCTGTAACTAATCGAATTTTTAATTAAAAAATTGTTTGGAATACCATTTTTGAAAGAAAAACTGATTTTTTTGGGAACATTCCTAAAAATAAGCAAATCCGTCAATATTGATATGAGAGAACAACCGCTAGTAGCGATAGACATCAATATGTGCATCTCTGTCATGTCTGATATTTTCGATAACAGGTTCAATATAGGAACCAGATTTAAATATTTTAAATGTAATAAAAAAAAAGTAAAATAAAAAAGTGTTTATAATTTTTTAAATTAAATCTAATAATACCGTAAGATAAATTTTAGCAATGATCAGATCTTTTAAGTAGGGATGACGATCTTTCCAAAAAGAATTGATTTTGGAGATCAATCTATATCGATAGTAAAAAAATCGATCCATCAAAAGATCGATCTGCGATATTTTTATTCTGCTTTATTTCCATAGAATGTGATTACTTGAAATTAAATTGAGTAATTAATACTATATTTACATTACATGACCAATGATTAGTGAATGCACTCTCTGTTTTTAATAGACACGTTTGAAATCGCGAGAGTCCCCAATATGATTAGAATTGGGACAGGATCACACGAAATCTTTAATTGCTGATTAAAAATGATTTAACGAATATTTTGAAACAGTTTAGTGTCTATTTTCATATGTTAATTATTATTTATTAATGTGCACAGAAACTGAAAAATTGGAATATTCTTTTAAGTTCGAATAAATTCGATTTTTGCTACTACAAAATTTCGACACGAAACATAGATTTTTTTGTTTGAAAAATTCCTAGAAATATCGATACAAGATCAACATCCCTACTTTTAATACATTTCCATAGAATTCTATGGAAATGTTAGTAATATATGTAGGTGAGACATCTAGATGACTTATAAGGATAAACAAAATCAGTTTTCAGCTACTAAAGTATCTATTATCGCTCCCAGTGATACGATGGTGTTTCCTTATACATATAAGATTTATTTACAATTTTGAATAATACAGGTGTCCTAAGGCCTATCAAACTCATTGTATATATTTTTGAGTTAAAGCGCATACGGTGAGTCGGTAGCATTGCTCAACAAATTGTGCTAACGACGCAACATATGCGTCAATGATTTAAACACATAGTTAAATAGCCGAGCGCATCATATGTGCTAGAAGCATTGTTAAAGGATTTGTATGCGCCAGTAGCCTTAGAGCCAGTTGTATAAAAGTGAATCAACTTTGAACCTGCTTTAACTCTGTGTGGTTACAATTGTGAAAAGAACTCCTTGATTACAATTGCTGTCCCAATTGGAACCAAGGAGTTAAAACGAGTTCAAAACTGACCCACCTATATACTACTGGTACTTAATATGTCGTGACGAAGATGCCAAAACAAGTTAATGTTCTAGTGCTTTAGATACTATTTTTTGCTGACATCTAAAAAATGGACAAACTTATTTGAATTGATATTTTGGATGGTGGATAGGTAGATTGAAAAAAGTAAAATTTTTTCTCTAAACCTTCAAGAGATAATTTTTTTGATCAATCATTCAGGTATGTTTTTAATGCTTCGCTTTTATTTTTGTCACATATTTGGCCTATTTATCAATTTTTATTGAGATAGTAATCCCTAGAAATAATAATTATTGCAATAAAATTATTAAATCTGTTCCTATGTATAGTGGTCCTGTCCTGAGTGGTAAAAGCTTGAAAAATTTAGTATCACACATACTTTGAGCAACCTCTTTTACCGTGGACTTTTCACAATATTGTTTTGTTAGCCCTTTTGTAATTTTTTGTTTTCCATTTTTGCTTTTAAATTTTTGACCCTTCATGAATTATCTTGTCATTGTATATTTTCCATTTTCCCTAATCATATAGAAACCACACCATCGTGTAATGGCTCCAAACTGAGCCGTGTGGACTATCACCATGCATGCCAAATGAAATTTGGAAATTTTCTTTTGTTGAAATGGAAAAGTATGTACGGGAAGAGGCATGCTTTTAACCATACAAAAGGTCAGTGACATACATCAACATATCTAAGCTTTCAGGTACGTTGCGTCGGCCAAGGACAGTTTATCCAAAACTTTTTAAACGTTATGTTTGTTATCTTGCTTACCAAGATCAAGTTCGTGAATTCGTGAGAGTATTTAGAAAATAAATTAGTGTTACTTGATCTTCCAGGTAAAAAACAGTGTTTATCGACTGGTGCTTATCAATTATTAGAACCAGATTAATTCATGCATGATAATAGTTCGTTAACTATCATAAATTCCTCTAATTTTTGCAGGATTGGTAACAAATAAACTAGTTGATTTCTTAACTCCTCTAGACTAAATAATTCAAACGATATATAATATCCAATATTTGCATTAATTTCAAGATTATTTTATTAAGTTATCATGTTAACAAGGAAGCACTTTTTTAAATTTAAATTAGAAATAGTTGTGATGCTTCCTGCTTTTTCTTATCTTGTTTTACTTACTATTTAATAATATAATCATTAGATTAATATATTTATTACATTTATATAATACGATTAATTTGTTTATTTGTCCTTCGAACGGAAATCGAAAACAAAACAATTGTGTTTACGCCTATGAAACTGAATGGCTCCATTTAACTTTGTAAGTTATTTTGCAATAAGAGGATTAAAATAATATATTTATTTGCATAACTTTCCCACATTTATCTATGCACAATAAAATTGATTAATTTTTGCTGTATGTTTCAACAAAACATATTTTTGTATGAGAAAATCTCAGAGTTATTCACTTATTTTTATTGATATTGATATGTATTCTTAGTAAACTTTCATCGAAAATTCAAAGCCTGGCTGAGAAAGTGGGAATTTTTGGAAGTCACAATTAGTTCCTGCGTACATTTGACTGGGAATTGGGTGCGTCCGGTTCCCTCTAATCTCTAAAGTGATCTTGTACAGTGTACAATATCACTTTAGAGATACACGGAATCAAGATTTATAAAGTAAAGAAGGTTGCCTGGTAATATTGGGCTAATAAGCGGCGTGGCAGAAATGACGTCACCCAGTTGCCGATTTAAATATTGGCAAGAATTTTAATAAAAATGAATTATTTTAATGCTTCTACTTTGCAAATTACTATTGACTACAATATTTTTTCCTCTATGTACTCTAATTAAAATGCCTACGCGCTATACTTTTAATAAAATAAGCTTTATTTAGTGAATGTATGATCATTGGATCAGATATTTGTGGTATCATTATACCACTTTTTAATATGGAAAGTTCATTTTTTAATACATTCAGAATGCTAGAATTATAATAAAATTAAGTCAAGCATAAAAATTAAACAGGTACAATACTATTGGCAACTCACCACCTCTCGAAATGCTCTCTTTCTGACACGTCTTACTGCAAATAGTGCCAGAAGGAGAGCATCGTGGTAAGTAGTGACTTTATGCTGATGAGTATGGTACATCTTACATTTATTTTTTTTTTCAAAAATGTAGGTACTGTATCAATAAGTTCTGACATAATATAAAATACTTATATTTCGACAATGGTGAATCTATTCAGCGAATAGGTAACAAATTTAATTCTGAACACACAAAAATGCTTGATTTTTTTCTATTGATCTAGAAGTTTTAAAATCGCTTCGTTTTCTTTTTTAAAACTTCATTTTCTGCTTGTAGAGTTTTTTTTTTTAAGATTATACTCCATGTCCTTATAGATGATGAAATTTCAGGTGCCTCAACAACTATTATATTTTCCTTTTCTTCCTCTATGTGTTTGTTATGCATGGAGGACTTAGGACTTGGGTTTTGAATCAAGTTTTCCACCAATTGTAATTTTTTTTTATTACTTTCTTTTTTACTGGTAAAATCTCTGTACTTTTCATCAAAATGATCTCAGTATTCCTTGTTGGGTTTACTCCAAAGTCGATTTGACTAACTTGACTGTTAATTTCATTTCGTCCAAGCCGTCAAGAGTCAATTTTGAAACTTTTGAATCGAAAACGATTAATAATATTAAGTCGAATCAAATAATTAGCTGGATTCACTGATTTTAGTTGAATGACTAATCAGTTAATTTTAGTTACTCAAATAAATAATCGTTTAAAAAATTTTATCGATTATATTTATTAACAGCATTTAGATATTTTTATAATAAATGAATAAGGTTTATTTTGTTACTTGTTTTATTCAGTAACTACTGTAAAATATTTAGATTTTTTTATTTTAAATTAGATAACCTCCTAATCAACTAAAATCATTAATTCAATAATTAGATTAACATATCTAAGGGAAAAAAATGATTTATCAAAACCAATTCCAACAATTAATCTGACTAAAAAAATATTTGATTAATTGACTGACTGTTTATACAGTCTTATTATAAACTACAAACTGTAATTAATGATTAATATTAAAAAATAAGTAATTATATACATACAGATGGCTAAAAAAAATTATAAATTTATATTCTATTATTCTTAAATAGAGGTGTTGCAAATTGTAAATTTTACAAAAAAACAATCATATTATCTACCAGTTTTTTTAAATTTTTTAGGTAGTGACCCCATTTTAACATGCTTACTCTGTATTGAATTGATCTGCTCGGTTGGACCGTCTTACCCATTCTTGTCTCAGCTATGGGGATCTTTGGGAAAGGTAAAAGACATAACTCTTTCTCCAGTTTGTTTAATCTTTGTGGAGGTACTTATACAAGTAGCCAAACTGCTGATACTTCCAGGCATCTAAGCAATACAATACAATAGTTATATTATTTAGAGGACATATGGAGAAACTGGTCGAAAATATCCATGTCGCAGTCATTTTATAAAAAAGGCAAATTGTAAAATAAGGATTAAATGGAGATTTTTCAAAATGCGACTGGAATTGTTAGGTGTTTTATAAAATGCCGAAGACATATTAGCCTAATTACAAAACTCTTTAATTTCGTTTTATTTCAGAATATGACTGGTTTTATCCAATCATTGTGTAACAGACTAGATTTTAGCATTTTTTTAATGTTTATTGATTCGATCAAATATGGAAGTATACCTAATGTTATTTATTTATCATAAAAATAAAATAAAATTTCAAGATATTATTTAAACTTTCAAAGTTTCCAGAAATAAATAAGAATTAATATAAACTTTAAACAATAATCGTATCGAAAAATCAAATAGGTACCTACTTATTTTCATTTACATTACAACGACTGAATTTATAATTAACCTATACATCCTCACTGTATCTGCAAATTTATAATTAATTTTAAATTTAAATTAAGCACACCTCCCTTAATTAATTTTAAATTAACTTTTTTTATTTCAATCACGTAAGACATTAACCAACTATTTCAAACTGATAATAGTTAACTTACCCTGAAAACAAAATAAATACACCTATACAAATGTTTTTCAGAACGTACTTTACAAAACAGTCAAAACACAGGGCACTAATGTTTTTATAATACACAGATTGTTTTTTTTTTTACATAAATATAATGATTTCAAAAAAGTCTAATATAAATCACAAAACACCAGAGATACTGTTCATAACCAAAAAAGCAATACTCAAAGCCTCTCGATGACGCGCAATATGGCCGCCCGCTGAAAGTTATCAGGCAACCTTCTTCAGTTTATAAATCTTGCACGAGAATGGGGATAAAAATTTAATGTTTAAGAGCGTTCTAATTTATGTGATGTTTGTTTTTATGTGGTTAAATTTTTCAGTTTATGTCATATTGGGTTCCACACAATAGAAAATCTTACTTTCATTCAAATTTTAGAATTAGAATTAGATCAAACCACATTTCACATACTGTTTCCATTATATAAAAATATCAAAGAGGAATATTAAAAATCCATTATGCTTCTTTGATGATTATGGAAATCCTCAACACATTATGCTTTTATTTTAAAACTAGCCATCCTGATTTAAAACAAATAACATTTTGAATAAAAACACGTAGATTTATTTGTTAAAGAGGAAGTTTAAATACAATGTTATAAAAATAATATGTTCATCCCATCTCCTCCGATATCCCATCATTCATATGACGGCATCTACGTCTGGATACGTAATTTTAAAATGTATAAAAGTGGCAATCTGACACCAAAAGAATTGAAATTAGTACAAATGTTCACGAGATAAAGCTAAATAATATTACGTTCATACAATAACACTGCCTATTTTGGAGTTCTCGTTTGACTTCTTAGACGGTTTCACGAGTAATCCGCCTATTTTTTGGGTAATTCTAATTCTGAGGTCTTGAATACTTTTGAAATTTGTAAATTTCTCCAAAGCAAGAAATCCAGTAATGTTAAACCTGGAGAGCGTGCTGGTCAATATTGGTGACTCTCCCACCAATCCATCTCACAGGAAATCTTCGTCACAGGTTAAACATACTGAGTTGGAGCTCCCGTCTTCTTGAAATTGCAAATTCTGTTTATCAAGCATCATATTTCCTTGTTCGTAAACCGAGTTTCTAAGGACTAAATGATTAGTGGTTTTATCAGATTCTCTAGGAGATTTAAATATAGTTGTACAGTCAGGTTTTCTTCAATGAAAATATCATTCAATAATGGCATATCCTAGAATATCAATCCCTTCATTGATCTTCTTGGGAAATTAAGTATAATGTTCTGGAAAACATGTAGTATTTCATTGTACCAATGTTTGCAATTATGTTTGTTCACAAACTGTTAAAAAAGTGGAATCATCGCTGAAACAGATTTAACAAATTTAGATCGTTTACATTCCTTTGTGTCATTTTCTCACAAAATTGAATTCTCTTATAGCCGTCTTAAAGAATTTGAAAATTATAAGGGATATTTTTATTTATTTGCAACACCTTATGGCACTAATCCGACAGACAGATGAATCAACTTAACTACTTTGGGGATAAAGGTGGTGGGATCTATAGGAAAATTACTGAGAATTTCAATTTGTGTAACTTTATCCAGAATTCTGGACTGTATTTGTTATTACATATGGAACCAGTTGCTGTGAACTTCAGCACCAGATCTATTAAGTATTGGTGGCTTACTTGACTACTTGGGATGCCGCTCGTTGAAAACACCGTCAATTCTACAAGAATAATGAATTTCAGCTCCGTAAATGAAAATTATATCCATTCTTTCTGCTACGGCATACACCATTTAAAAAAAATAACATGTTTTTAATAGTTTATTTCAATTTTCTCGTGGAAAATTAAATCGACGTATTTTTACTGAAAATGATATGTGTGTTACGACCTAGGACCTGTGAAGAAATTTATTTTTAAGCTGAAAATGTTCTGGTGAAGTTTCGTCCGTGTAGGTTAAAGACACTGTAGACTGGATTGATGTCAACAACATCATATAATAATAAAATGGTTATTAAGTGTTTGTCTTGTACAAAACGAATTGCTTAGCCAAATAATATTTTAAAATGTCAATGACTCGGCAACATGAGGCCAAATACACTATTTTTATTAAATTCTTTGATGTAGAATGATTAATTTTACACTAAATGTATGTATATCTATGTAAATACTCTACGTTAATGTTGAAATTGGCAACAATAATGTTTATTTATCTCAGCTATCTACATATAAATAAAATATTATAATTGGCAATAATTATAATAAGTGACAAATAAATTGGTAATGGAACATAAAACTTTCTTCAAAAATGTAGAAAATCGAATTAAAAAATAAAGTTATGATATATTCAAACAAATATGTATAAAGTACAATAATTAATAAATTCAGTCACAGCACATCATATAAACAAATCGTCCAAAGATGACAATTGACAAATCCAAACCCAGTGTGACCAACGCAAAATTACAAATTTTTACCAATAATAAATTTAAATGTAACTAGATTGCCCACAGTATGGCGACCCCCTTTACACGGGGACATTTTTTCAAGGTCGAGCCATATCAAATGGGGATCCAGATTATATTGATAAATTCGTGTTATCAAGTTATTGAGAAGATGTTGATATTTTTAATAGTCAACTAAGTCAAATTATGTCAAAATTTGGTTAGCTGATTATTCTGTTATACTAATCACCTTAATTTATTATTACTTAGGCTTTAATCTGATTTTGAAATGTGCAAAACAGACAGAACGAATGATTTTATTTACCTAACATAACAAATAGCATGTGCTGTTAACAAAAAGCTGTCCCCATCTAGCGTCGTGGTTCAGAAACTACGTTAAATAAGGTTTGGTGTAGTTGGAAACAGTAATAACAGGTGTCACAGTAAGATTATACTGATGAAAACGATAAATATTAATCAAAATCGCAATTGGGTACAATATATCCTTAAAACTACAAACAAAGATAATAAGAATATTCGATTCTGTGTGAATCCTGTTCAACGATAATAACTTTTATTTTTAATAAATTATTGAAAGTACCTTTTTTGTTCCGCACTTTTAAACATGGTTTCGTGTCTTCTTCTCATCCGGTCGACAAACGTATCCAAATTGTGGACGACTTCCACGCCTGGTGATATGACAGCTTACCTCCAGTATTTAAGTCCTTACTAGATTTTTGATTATTTGTTTCGAAGTTGAGATATTTGGAAGCACAAAACAACAAGCAAAATTCGAAGCACTAGTTTCAGTTACCACCGTAAGTTGAAACCCTTTAATAAAATTTTGTTTTGCGTCTTGTATACCGTTGATTGTGGTTATTTATTGTTTAAGTTGTGCTAAGAAAACCTTTGGGTGCATGGATGTCTCCTTTAAAAAAGAAATTAGTGTCTGTGATGGCCTTGATGTGCGCGTATGTGTATGTGTGTGTGGTTTTTGGCATATCGTTGATCAGTTTCGTGTTCTGTGCTATCTTTCTATCCTATTCTTTTATTGTGTTCTTCTGTTCTTCTAATCGTTCATTTACTTCTGCGAAACCAGGTAGTACAATCATTTCTACTACCCCAGTCATTTCATTTCTTACTTCCTCTCGCACTGCTCGTATCTTCCCATTTATTTCTTCTGCAATCTCCTCGTGTAGTTTGTTAAACGTTGTCTCAAACCTGACCATTTCCTGCTTGACTTTACTTACTGTTCCTTCAAGTTTCTCGTCAATTTTCTGTTCGATTTTCAAATTGTTGTCGTTAATTTTTTTGTTGTTTTCGTCTATTTTTTGTTCGACTTTCATATTGTTTTCACCCATTTTCTTGCTCAATCCTGTCATCATTTCCATGAGTCGTTCCATTATGCTAGTGTCTGATGTGGTGTTAATTTCTGTGTCCCCAGCGTTTTGTGTTGATGTGCTTTGTGTTTCGTCGTCCATCTTTTCCCTGACCTTAATTCATATATTACTAATATCTTTCCTAAATGTGACTCCTGTTTTGTTTTGTTGGTAAAAGTTTTATTTGGGCGCCAATTTGTATGATTACAAAATAATTAAAAATTTATATTGAAAGTGTCTAATGAAATATTGAATGATTTTGATATTTTGATTTGGCAACTGTGCTCGCCCCACGTTGTCTGCGCCACTTTTACTAACAAGAAACTTAAATTACGAGCATTCCCCTTGCTATTTGTTTCAAACCAAACCAAGCATCTTCATTTGCCCCAGAAAGAAACCTAACCAGCGTTGGTGTTTTGCCACAGCAAAGTATGTCCTTTTTATATAGTATGATGCACATTTTATTCCATAGGCGGGTTTGCCAAGTATGTAACTATGTTTATTAAAAGTGGTGTGTGTTTTATGATGTACTATGTGTTTAATTATATGTATATTATGCAGATCAAATTACTGTGTAATTGTGTGTATTAAATTGTAGTAAGTTATCGTAAAATGTGTGTGTAATGAATATCATCACATTATATTAATTTCATGTGATTTATATGTTATATACGTATACGTACATCATGTTAGTACTCTATTTCCGGTCCTGTAATTGGAATGTAAATTCTGTTAGACATGCGTATGTAAAATAAATAAATAAATAAATATTGGTACTTTTATAGAGTACTGGTACTAAAGATATACATTATGATATACTTCTTTAACATAATAGCAACTAAATTAATTTACGTAATCAGAAAAACAGATTAATTTAAAACTGAGATTATAATATGGGCAATTCTAATTTTGTACCTAAGTTATATTCGTTGTAATTCTTATTTTCTTCAGCATATATTTAGCCGCGTACCAAAAAACATTGAAAACTTTTTTTAAAACGAAAAGAGAAAAACGATTCTTCTTTTTACTCCTCTCCATAATGTTTCTTCAACAATTTTGAGACACCTTTTCTATCTTGATTTATTGATTGGCATTCCCACTCTTCTTTTTTGCATGTACAAGTCATTATTATTGTGATATGATTCACTTCTTATAAGACAAGTACCACTTATTACTTATAAATAATAATTCTTTTCGGTTAGTAAATTGAAGGTACCAATATCCATGTTTTAGAACTTTTTGCGGTTCACTTCAACACCGTACATTTGTCCACTCCGTTGCCATTTTGTAATCTGTTCCAAATTTTTAAACGTACTTGTATATCCTTCTGGACGAACAATATAATAAAGTAATATTTTAATAAATGGGTTTTCTGTTTCAAGTGATCTGATATGTGCTTCGGCATATATAATTTAAAACACACTCATGTACTTAAATTTTATCTTTAAATGTTACATAATATTATATTAATATTTTGTGCAGAGCCACATTAGATAACGAATGTTTGTAAACAAAATATAGAGAGTGGAGAAATAAATTCATATTTTTTTATACCAAATATTGGTAGTAAGTATTACAATATGTATTATACAGATTATATTTTACAATTAGATAACGAAATAAAAACTATTTTAGGCAATGGTAAAACCTATATTTAGGAAATATTCCTGGGAACAAAAAAAAACCTCTGTGGAAAAAAGAGACAAAATTTTAATAATAACAGGTAACAGACACTAAATTGACATAGGTATGTCTATCCAAATATTGTATTTTTTGTACAATTTTTTATCATTAAATTAATTACGAAAACAATTACAAAAAGTAGAAAATCAGCGCAGTTTGGTAAAAACTACATTCCAACTTAAATAATAATATAGCAAAGTACATAGCAACATAAAATCATAAACACACCACATAAATTACACAACCCCTAAATCCAAACTCGAAGCTGCACGAGCGGGTGTTACACAGTTGAAAAAATGCGAGCACACAACCCTCCCCCTTCGACATTGTCAGGGTCAAAGCCAGGATTTGAACCATAGAGTCGGCAGGCAGTCAACCAGCTATGTTTGTCACTTAACCATATAACCCACTATGCGCTTTCAAACTGGGTAAAAGGTACTAACATTCAATGTAGTAGTGATTTTAGCTTTTGCTTGAAATTAACTAATGTGTACTTGTTAATTTCATATGGTAACTTATTATATTTATTTGCATGTAAATGCTAAGAAATTTTTGTTTTTATGTGTTTTGTAATGGAAAGCAAATGCCACTTAGTTTTATTTAATTTTAGTTAGCCCGTCTTTTGTACTTTATCGGTTAACAAATTTCATATTTTCTTAGTTCTGTATTATTTGAGGCCTCATACTAATATATTTAAAAGAGCTGGCCCATACATGCTATCACAGTACGGGACTTAGATATAATTAAAATGTTACATGATGGAATTTTAAAGTTAGTATTTCTTATACGTTTATGTGAAAAAAGTTGCTTTGAAATTAAGTAAGAAGATTAACACAAGTTATTAATAAGTTTAGTAAATCTCAAACTTTCACCTAACCATATGCCCAAGTTTTTGCAGCGTTCGAAAATTCTGGTTAAAACTTTATTACGAGAAGTACGTACGTTATGTACGTTAAATTGATTTCTCAGTATTGTTGGACCAAAAACCATTATATGAATTTAATTTCAACTTATCATCAACGGAGATATTTGAGAGTGACTCTAAATCTTTGTATAGATTGTCATTGGCTAAATCTGGTTCGTAGGATGAACACTAGTAATAAACTTTGAATCGTCAGCATTTAAATAAAAAACATCAAAGGATCCTTGTTGAACTTCATATAAAATAGGCATGAGGTTCGACACATTAACATATAAAACCACCTCTTGTTGGCGGTCAGTTAGTTAACTATTAATTACTGCATAGGAGTCAGCATCAAAGCCATAAAACTGAAGTTTCTTACAAAGGACGTTGTGATCCAATATGTCGAACGCCTTGCTACATGTAATGTAACAAAGTGACTAATTTCTCGTCTATCTGTTGTTTTGAACAAATATTCCTCGGTAATATGTAGAAAAGTGGTTGTCGTACTACATATGTAGTGGTCTAAATAAAGCGCGACTGCAGAGATGAAGAATATGTTGGTTAAACAGGAAAGAACAAATTTATTATATGGTTTGAACGAAACAACTACTCAGCGGGCAAATACCCCGACCTGCATTGGATTATACTTTCAAATCATGATAGGTCGGTAGCCAATATCATTTGTTAATTCCTAACCAGACATAGACTGGTTTCGAACTTATTAGTTCTCCTCAGTATGCCATAGGTTATGGAACAGACAAATGATAGTGGCCAACCTGCTAGTCATATACTGACTAAGGTAAATTGAGTGGTGGTGAGAGGTATGTGAAAACGTCTCATATGGTCCAAATGCTACCATCCGACCGACATCATAGATATCTCTGTAGCGGATAGCGACTTGCGAAGCAAGTATCGAGAGCGGCGACCTCTAGCCAATGCAGGTCGGGGTATTTGCCCGCTGAGTATTAAAAGTATTAACTTATTTAGGAAAAAAAATAAAATATGGACAACCTCAACTCCTAGAAATAAATTAAAAGATATTATTTATTGGAATACTTTATTGTAATTAAAATAAGTACTAAAGAAAAAATAATGATATAAAAACATATTCATTTTGCAATAATACAATTAGTTACTTTGTTATACATAATTATAAACCTAATTTAGGTATTAGAACTTTTAAAATATATAAGACAAATGTAACTAGCAATGCCCAAATTGTTATTAAATTTCTATCATGACTTTAACTTCCGATTGTAAATAAACCCCTATTATAACCTTGTTTCCCGATTATGACTAAAACCTACACAATTACTTTATCTCCCAATTATGATTATACAAATATTAGGTACATTTTCATTGTGTACACCTAATTAAGTTTTAAAAATTCACGCACAAAGTATAAAGATTTATACTCCAGTGATTCTTCATTTGCCTATCAAAATTAAGACAATATAATGTAGCCACTTGCAATTGTATTTGAACGTTTTGAGTTAATAATCATATTATTATTATTATTTTCCAGTTTTCCGACGCTCAGTTCAATCTTTTTTCAATTTTTGAAATTCCAAGGTTTTCAACCGACAGGTTTTAATCTTTGACTGCCCTGACTGAAAAAGCGAAAGTTATCGATATTACATTGTAATGATTTTAGGATAATTTATTTTATTTTTTATGCTTCGATTAACAAAAATTAAGTAACATAATATAACACACCCGTGTGATGTTATTTTAGAATGTAGATATTAGTCACCCTCATCTCATTTTTTTTTATAGCTAGTTGAAATTTTTCATCTTACCTCAACCATTATTATGTATCCTTCTTCTCCTTCATTTAATTTTCTTTTTTTTCTTGTCTTTTTTAATCAAATTACTACGTCTACTTCTCGGTAATTGCAATAACAATAATTGAAATCAAAGATAAAAAATTATAAAATAATATCTGGACTTAAATTTTATTTCTCCTTCCTGTAGAGTGTGTATATGGATTAACTTTGTTGAATTAACGTTGACTATGAAATACTGATATGTATATTATTATTATTTCTGATATCAAATACATTGTCTTGCATACCTCATAAATAAACTAGCAATCATTAAGGCAAATAAGATATCTCATGCAATTCAAAATAATAGGATACGCGGAAGAACAGCACAAAATAGTTTATTTATGAGGTTAAACGAGATGCATCGTGATATTAATAATAGCGTATTGTATCGCAGAAGGTATAGACATAAAGTTTTTACAGTGTGAGGCAAGAATAATGAAAAATGACTTTTTTTAGAGGTTTAGATAAAAATTGTTATACAGTGCGTCCATAAACTATTGCATAAATTAATTATTCACCTGGAATAATTATTTTAATGAAAAATCTGGAGATAAGTCAATTTTTGAACCTAATTGCGGATATTTTAAAATAGAACTCCACGTTCGACTTATGAAGAATATTTTTATAAATAAATATGTGACATACTCCCGTCGCTGTTCAGCGTATTTATTTGCCGTCTAGCTGGCGTGCGGAACAGTGCATGCTGTAGGCGATACAATGCCAAATTTCGGTATTCCTTCAATGTGCTATGCCTAATCCTAATACTTTAATACACATACTGTAGATGGTGGATGTATAGAATTCGTAATATTTATAGCAGATGGATGATGCGAGGCGTGAGGTGCAGCCACTCAGGTTACCATCGTTGGTCTAAGCGAGAGAGATAATGTATTAACTCGCTCTCGACCATATGTCTTACCACGGCCGTCATCTACTATATTGTTTGCCAATATCATACCCAAAAATTTGTAATTACCAGGAAGAAATTGGACTCTGGAATCAAGGACCGGTAGCTACTTCTACCCATGGTTAACAGAAGAACATATGTAGACAAATAAAAGCGAAAGCATAAAATGACTACTGAAATACAAACCGCTTGATATAATGTATTAGGTTAGGTTTCTTTTTGAGTGGACCCTGTGGACCCTCCACTGTGGCCATCAGCAGGCCTATTGTGACTCACACCTAGTTATATTTTACCCAATAAGTTCAGTCTCTCAATGAAACTGATAACTTTATTGTGTGATAATGTATCCAGATCCTCTGTCAGCAGTTGCCCTTTGCCAAATATTGAGAATAGAATCCTCTCCACAGCAGGATAGGTGCATAAGATGTGGTCTACCTTCTCATCATCCTCCAGGCATAGATGGCACTCAGAGTTTTCCGCTAGTCCGAGTTTATGCAGATGATAGTTTAGTCGGCATTGCCCGTTATATAGGCCTGTTAGAATTTTCAGGTTTACCCTGTTTAACTCTAAAAGGTTCTTAGCTCTTCATTTCAAAGGGTATTTTATAAACGCCTTCAAATGAACTAATCCTGCTAACTGTTGCCAATACTGGAGAGTTTTCCGTTCAGCCCAGGTTGAGATAGCCATCTTAGCAGTACTTGAAGGTTCTGGTCCGATGATTCGCGATCCCGCTTCTTCTCTGGCCAAGGAGTCAGCTATTTCGTAACCTTCCATACCAGAGTGCCTGGGTATCCAGACCAGAGTCACTTTGTTGTTTTTGCTCAAATGATAGAGCCTTATGACAATTCAATACCATTTTCAAGTTACACCGGATAGAGCCAAGAGCTTTTATAGCTGCTTGGCTATCTGAGAAAATTTTTATCGATCTACGTGTAAGATGCATATATTCCACCCTTCGCACACACAGTTCAATATTATGAATCTCAGCCTGAAAAACAATTGCATCAGTACCTAGGTCTGAGGATATCCTCACCCTTGATCTGTAGCTATGTATTCCGGTTCCTGTTCTCTCGGGAGTTTTTGAGCCATCTGTAAATCAGCAACTGTCTGCCCTCAGTACGTCGGCTTTTATTCCGATCCCACTCATTTCTTTCTGGAGAAAGGATGTTGAAGGTCGGCTCGTAGTTGGTCATGATAGGCATAATGTCCAAGACATTCCCAGGATGCTGTGATTCTCTATGTCATTCAGCACCCTGTTCCGTTCCATGATACTAATCTGCGGCATATTAATTGCCGCCTGTTACAGTCTCTAGGTTGTCCACCTGGCATCTCTCTCCGAATATATATGAAGAGGGGTAAATCCAGGAGGGTTTACATTGCAGCTGACGGTGTGGTGCTAATTGCTCCCGTTACGGTCATGCATGCTAATCTCTGCAGTCCAGAGAGTTTGACTTGGCCGTCCGTTGTGATCCTTTCGACCACCAAACAATGGATCCGTATGTTATCATTGGTCTAATGACTGATATAGATCCAGCAAATTTGTTGGGGACCCATACCCCAGGATTTGTTACAAATGCGACGGCAAGGACAACTTTGCTTTGTGGATTACTATTTCCAGATGGGAGTGACCATAAAAGGGGGTAAAAAACCCCACCCTGCGGGCATCCTCTTGTGGCTCTAAACCTAACTGTTTCTCCCTGTAGAGACGTTGGTATGGTTCTGTTTGATAGCATAGCATGAATCCAGTAGCCTATAGTAGGCTTAATTCCTCTGCAGCCACTGCTGCATATAAGGAGTTGGGTAGTGCATTATTAAATGCTCTCACAATGTCGAGAAAGGCTCCCACCACAATTTCCTTCATTTGAAGGGATTGGGTGATCATCTCGACTAGGTTGTTAAGTGGTAGTTCTGTTGATTTTCCTGTCTGATAGGCGTATTGATGGGAATCGAGGGGGTGATGATTCAGAATGTTTCCCCTGATATATCCGTCCAGCACCTTCTCCAGGCCTTTCAACAGAAAAGATGTCAGGTTAATTGGTGTAAACGATTTAGGGCTTGGTTCTTTCCTACCCATTTGATATAATATATTATTCAGAATGACAAGACTGCCATCGCACATGGTCACAACAAATATTTGTTCTGCATTCGTGCCTGCTAAATTTGAGCGATTTGGTCTGTACATATGCTTCTACAAGCAAAATGAACATTCTGCATTTATTGAGGATAATGGTGCAAATTTTAAGTGTATGTAGTAGTAATGGGAATAATTGAGATACGATAGGATAATCGAATTAGTCGATTATTTAAATATATAATCGACTGTGACTTCCAAAAATTAGAAGTACTATACTAGTATTTAAAAAATTAGTTGTACACAATTATTGTGCGATGAATGCGGCAGCGTCAGATTCGATTATTCTCTTGGTTTTGAAGTTGGAACTCTCGATCTAGAAACAGGATAAAGTACAAAGTACGTAATTAGTTAGTTGCAACAACAGAGTACCCATAGATTTGATTTAGCAAACCAGATACAATAATTGGCGAAATGTAGCGTTTTTTTTTTGTAAATAGGTTCAATAATGTAAAATTTTTTAAAGAAGTAGTTAAAAAAAATAAAAATAAAATCAGCTCTAACAATAATTATTTCTATTAAAAATTTTGGACCAATTCGAAAATCATAAAATGATTTATTTAAAAACCGTAGAGCAAAATAAATGGTTTCATCACGTGTAGAATTGTATACATAATTCTTCTATTATGTTATTATCGATAACTAATTAAAAAAAAAGACAGGTAATTGACATTTTTATGATAGTGGCGCTCGTTTATATCAAGTCGATGTGAACACATTAGTGTTCTTTAAAACTTTTTCAACATTTCGGGAAAATTTTTATTAACTTTCCTAAGCTGTATACTTTTGATATCGTCTATAATTTATAACACGGTTTACGTAACAATGAAATGCATCGTGTTATTTTTAGAACAGATATAAATAAAATAAATGCTTATTACGTGAACTCCAAAGTTTAAGGACACATCAACTGTACAGCAATATTTTAATTGCGGAGGTATTTGATTATCTTCTGTATATTATGTCAAATTGTAATTTAGTTTCCAGTGAAGCTTAAAATATGAATTATCCACCGTTTTCAATTTCGTATGTAAATTTTGCTAAAATGAAGAGACTATTAATTTAGAGGAAATTTTCTGTAAATTTCATTTTTACTTTTCTCTTGAATCTATTCCAGGACATTTTTGAGGCTGTAAATGTGGGTTATTATTAAGTAGAACTCTCCAACGTGGAATCGCCTTCTAGTTTGCCTGAATCCTGTCAGAAATCCCGATTTTACACGAAATCAACATTTAAGTTGTCCATAGATTAAATACCCTACGTAGAGCTCCAAGTGTTAGTCAGTTGAAAAAAGAAGACGAGCGATGGCTGTGAACTGGGACAAAATAAAATGGAATAAGACACACCTAGCGAACGTAAGGACAGGCTCCAGTATGTGTGCCTATCGAGCCACCTGCCATACACTCACACTGTTACGTCATCTCGATTGTTCAATCTGTCTTTGTTAACATTTGGCCACATTTGACGATTTACATACGGTATTACGATGGCTCTGAAGGGTTACAACAAATAAAAAAAAAACTAAAAATTTCTGCTTTAAAACTAGAAGTGGTTACTTCAAAACTAGAAATTTCTACTAAAACCAGAAATTTCTACTTTGAAATTAGAAATTTCTACTTTAAAACTAGAAAATGTCTACTTTAAAGTTGATATTTCTCCTTTAAAACTAGAAATTTCTACTTTTGAAACTAAAATTTTCTAGTTTTAAAGCAGAAATTTCTAGTTTTAAGTTTGTGACCGTTTTTGACCGTTTCTTAAGTGCAGCGCCCAAAACGGGTTTATTGCCAATACCGCTTTATCTAAATCTGAGACTTACCAGTGGCTTCTAGGTAAAAAGGGTCCCATATAAAACTTTTTAAGAACACGGAAGTTTTATCTGAAACATTTTTTTGCAAGTCGAACCTATGAAGTTTCAAAGTGGGATTGATCAACGAAAATTCCAAGAAAGCTCAGTTTTAAGCTAAATTTGTATTTTTAGGAAATCATGCTCTTAACAAGTTTTATACCAAGGGCCATGTCTCATGCTTAAGCTTTGTATACAGGTATACAAATCCTTAAGCTAATATTTTTTTATAATATGCCCCAAATTAAAAAAATAATAATAAATCGATCAATGCGTTTAAAAAATAAGGTGTTGCGGTCTTAAATCGCACACGTTGTATATGTATACAGGGAAATTTCTTATAAACATTGGTCCTTAGGCTTTGTTTTTGAGACACATGTGGTTGACATTTATTTTTTAAAACGGTCTTTTCTTAATATCATAGAAACGACAATAGATAATTTGTTGTGAATTATAATGCTATCAATTACAACAAAAATGAAGTGTGTGTGTGTGTGTGTGTGTGTGTGTGTGTGTGTGTGTGTGTGTGTGTGTGTGTGTGTGTGTGTGTGTCTCATTCCATCCACTAGTGGTGTGACGGGGGGTAATTCACCTCTCCTTTTTAAAACTTTTTATACAGATATTTGAAACGTGGCCACTGGTATAAAACTATTTAAGGACATAATTTTCTAAAAATTCAATTTTAGTTTAAAAATGAGCATTCTTGGAATTTTCAATGATCCGTCCCACTTAGAAGTTCCATAGCTCGGTGTCTATTCGCCATTTTTTACCTAGAAGCCACTGGTAAGACGGTATTGGCAAAAAAAAACCTTTTGGACGCCGCGCCTCTTAAGATCAAAAATTAAAAACTAGAAATTTCTACTTTAAAACTAGAAATTTCTAAATTTAAAAGTATTCCTAATTTCAAAAAGTAGAAATTTCTATTTTAAAAGTGCAAATTTCTAGTTTTAAAGTAGAAATTTCTATTTTATTATTTGTTGTGGCCCTTCAGAGCCATCGTACGGTATAAATAGATAGTTCCATCCCATGTTAAAATTTATTGCTTTAAAATCTGAACCCCAAAATTTTTTAATCGTTCTGAAAATACCTATTTAGGATTTTGTTACTTTAGAAAATGTAAATATGTTAATAGACCTATATTCGAAAGGAATTATAAAAGTGAAAAAAAGAATATCTCGCTACTAGATAGTTGGCGAATAAACAAAATATCACAGAATCATAATCTTTCAACGTCTCCAGTCTGCCGATATAAATAAAAATATTGGCAATGGTCAGTTTTAATTCAAAGAAAGATGGGCGCGAATTATACATTTGCAAAACATAGTTTTATAAAAACCAATGTTTGTCAAATTAGGCCGTATTTTCAATTGCACAAGATTTGAATTAACCATTATCAACGGGTAATATGGAATTTAGTGTCGGTGGAAATACAAAAATTTACTTTTTAAACAACTTATATTCCTTCTTTTCAAAATTACCACATCTACTCGATTTTGTTGCGTATAGAAAAGACAACTTTAAACAATGTCCATAAAACTGTGTTCTTATACAGGGTGTCCGAAAAAAGGAGGCCAACCTGGTAACCATGGATTCCTTGAGCAATAATAACAATGCCATTTTTCATTTTAAACTCCCATGTTCGATATACAGGGTGTCAAAGTTTAAGATTTAAAAATAATTTTTTTAAATAGCTCGAGTATTTCGTAAGAAATTTATTTAAAATTTAATACAGTGAGTGCTTCAACTTAAAGAGTCACATCGTTTGAAGAAAAAAACAAAAAAATTAATTGTTAAATATTCAAAGTAGATGGGTTCCAGTACTCACTGACCCTCCAGTTTTTTATTACCTGCTCCAGTGTCTTCCAAAATATCTCAAATCAAGTCAGGCGTTATGATAATGGTAAACAAATGGTAATACCCTGGATACGATAGAATTGTTTGTTTACTGTCAAAGTAAATCTTTATTTTTTTACAAGTTAAAGTTTTTTATAAACTAGAAGTGTTCTTGTAAGTAAGAAAACCAACATGGCTCGTAGACAAGAAATTGTACCCTTTTCTGAAATGACGGATATGATTTTAATCTGGAAGGATTTAACACTATTTGCTTAAACTGTAAACATTTATTTTTATTTCTCGATTAGGAAAATATGACCCCAATGCTGGTTTAGTTGCTAGGTTCTATGCCGAAAAATTTACCAAATCAATTTCATCCTAAAAGAAAATATTTTTCAAATATGGTTAATCGTCTAAGAGAGACTGGAAATTTAAGGGAAAGACTGAGGAGTGCGGCTACTCGTACAAATCAACCTAAACAGGAAAGAGGAAATTTTAAGACTTGCTGAGAAAACACCGAAAATTAGTACCAGAGTGTTGGCTAAGCAGGTCGAAAATAGGGAAAAAACTCAGGTACACACTATTTTACGGAGTTGTACCCATTCCACCTCCAAAAAGTACAGGCTCTTTTGCCTCAAGGCTTCGAAGCGAGACTTGTATTATGAGATGGTTATGTGGAAATGAATAACCGAGATCCACGTTTTATCAGAAACATTTTGTTTACTGATGAAGCTACATTTACGAGAAACGAGACGACAAATATTCATAATACACACATATAGGGCTGAAGAAAATCCTAAAGCCATAACAGACGCATCATCAAGTAAATTTTAAAGTCAATGTGTGGGCAGGTGTCGCAGATAATTTTTCTTTTGAGTCTTGTATTTTTTACCAGGAAACTTGACTGGTCATTCTATTTGCAATTTCTTCGAAACATACTGTCCGATTTACAAAATGAATTGCCTTTACATATAACACAAAATATTTGGTTTCAACTAGACGGTGCTCCTCCTCATTTTGCTACAAATGTTAGAAACTATTTGAATCAAATTGTTCCTCATCGCTGGATTGGTCGGGGTCGAGATGCTCCTGTTCAGTGGCCACCCTGTTCCCCAGACCTTATTCCTGTGGACTATTCAGTCTGGGGATTTTTTAAACGATTGTGTGTATATGGTTTTGAACGAGAATCATTTAAGAAAAAGAATCCTTCAAGCTGGAGGGCAGTTCAGTTTGAGGCCAAATATTTTTTCAAACTCTAAGATTTTCTTTAATAAAGAGAGCTCGTATGTGTTTACAAAAATGTGGAGGTCATATCGAACAATTTCTTTAGACTGGCTACTTTTATAAATTTTACTGTTTTTTTGTTACTAACGAATTATTAATAATTTTAAGAAAATAAGGTGTATAAATTTATCTTGTTATAATGTTTCTAATTTATAAATAATTGTAGATGTAGATTGTTGAATCCATTGCGCCTACCAATTTTTTGTCTGGGCGCCATTGACTTTAGAAATAGTTATTTTTGTCCTTTGTTATTGATATTTTTTTATACCTATTGCAAAATTTGAATAAATAGTTTAGTTTTAACATTTGAAAATTATGAAATTATCGTAAGCCACGTAGGCACCAATATTTTTTCAATTTATCTCTAAAACTAAGCATTTTTTCAGAAATTTGTTAAGAGACATAAAATAATCCAAAAAGGGAACTTAAAAAAAAGATTGTTTAGGAGTCATTGGCGCAGGTACTAAAAAACTGGGGGATCGGTGAGTGCTGGAACCCCTCTATTTTGAATATTTGACAATTCATTTTTGTTTTTTTTTTTCAAAAGAAGTGACTCTTTAAGTTGAGCACTGTACCAAATTTTAAATAAATATCTTACGAAATACTCGAGATATTTAAAAAATTATTTTTAAACTTCATCGAATATGGGGGTCTAAAATGAAAAATGGCATTGTGAAAATACTATTATTTTTGTTCAAGGAATCCATGGTTATAGGATTGGCCTCTTTTTCTGGATACTCCGTATAATATAGCTTACATAGAATATATGTATTTAAGTAAATAATATAACTACGATATTAGCTTTAACGATTTTTTTTTCTTTCTTTATTTAATTTTTTTCATCATTAAAAATGTAGTACGTATTTTTTTCTTAATTACAATTACTAAAAATCGCCTCAGTTATTTTTAGCATGAGCACGGCCTTTCACAAAATAACTATATGGGTGATTGATAACAGAGAGAAGTTAAAAATAGCATCGCGCCGTATAGCGTCGCTACAGCAAAAAATTATAATTGTCCTTATATGTAGACTTTACTTTAAATCGTTAGTAAAAATTTGTACATAACCTGTATAATTTCCGAGAAATTAGGCATTGGAGTTGAATTTGCTTCACTATGTACTTGGTACGGGACGTATATTTGTAACGAGCGCACAATATAGCGACCTCGCACCTATAGCGACTCGATATATACCCGAATGGTATCATTCGGGTATATATCGAGCGCGCGTGTCGTAAAATTAAGCAGCAAATTTTTTAAATACAATTTAAACGAAATAACGTGCGCTTGTAATACCCAAATCATGCAATCCGAAGTCGCTATAACATGCCCTCGTTACGAATAGGCGTACGGCACTACTAAATACTGCACAGAGTTGCCAGATCTACTGTTTTAGCAGTAGATCTACTACTTTGTAACTTGCTCTACTGTTATACTGTTCTTGGGTAGATATCTACTTCACTTTAAAAATAATGGGAAAAGTAAGTATAAACATTTAAAATTGCGATAGACTCTCAGTCTGCCGTTGTAATTGTAATTCTGCAACCAAGGGGTTGGGCGTTTAGTGTCGCTCCGTTGCTTCCCCTTATGCTTTCCAGCGTGCGTGCGTTTATAATCAGTAGCTGCTTTCGCTCGTGCCAATGATTCGTGAACAAAGTGATCATGATTCCAGTTCCAGTACTTCTGATAATTCCCTGATTACCTTGCACATAGAGCTCGTATTCCTTGACAGAAAGTACGAAAGGGAGCTATGATTACTTTGTTCACTACTAACGAAAACAGTTAGTGAATCCAGTTCACTGTTAAGTGAGTCTTACATTCTTGCATCGTATATGCCAATCGGATTATTTGATTTCCCATTTTTACTAAAGTTATTGTGCATTGAAATAAGGTGAATTTTTAAATTATTTTATTCATTTAATTTATTTTGCTTTAAAACAAATTATTTTTCGTTGAAACTTATAAGTATATTTTCTGTTGTACTGTTTTTAAAACTGTCATTTTTTACACGAATTTTGCTTTAATTATTTGTTGTAAACATTTTCTTTTTCGGTAACATGTTTAATTTATAATTTCCGGCAACTTAAAAGATACCAATAAACAATGTTAATTTGATTGTTGTTAAATGAATAAAACCTAAATATTTACGTATACAAATATAAAGTATCTTTCATAAATATGAAGAAAGTGATTGTGATTACGACTTACAAAGAGAATGAAAGGATAAATAAATCTACGCTTTTTATTTCACATTTCCTTATTTTATTTTCGAAAATTACGAAAAAATTATTATGCTTCTACATATACATATAAAATTCAAGATGTAATACTACTTTATTTGCCATAAATAATTAATTGTGATCAATAGTATAAAATAAAGCTTGTGAAATAATGAAGTTTGAAACACCATAATCAATTTATACTTTATACCTATGGTGATATAAAACTAAAACTATTTAATGTAGGTAACTTTAGTTCATATGGTCATTTTGTTTATATGAATAATTTGTTATTAATAAAGCTGGACGTTGGGATTGATTTCTCTAGCGCAGATAGCAGGAGCAGAAGGGGATACGGTACAGGTCTACATGTTAGGTGTTAGTTGTTTAATGGCCGTCGATGCATCTTGGTGATATACCTATTGTAAAATGACACGCTGACCGGCAGCTTTGCTGTTTGTGAATCAAATACATAGTTTTCTTAAACGTTTTTATGAATGGATTCTATTAGTGGTGACGTCACATAATTATGCAACCTACGTACTACTTTCATGCCACATCGGTTGCCTATACATTACACTGGAGCTTGAACCTTAATACATATGTCTATAAAGGCGACATTTTCAAGGGTGTTACACAGCGTAGAATTTTATGCTATGTTTGGTTATGTAAAATGTACAACATAATAGAAAAAAATTTTCTATTAAAGTTGAAATAATTAACCGCTCTAAAAACTTTTCTATTATTATTGTTATGATTTTATTAAAATTATTATAATCAAATATTTTATTTTTGTATTTTATATATTTTTTTAATTGTATGCCTACTCTGTTATTGGGTCTTTAACCTGTTGAGTAGGTTAAATAAATAAATAAGTAAATAAATAAATAAATATCCTAAGATGAAAAAGTAGTGAGAATAGGCAACACTTAGACGTAGGTCGATGTTAATTTTAAAGAGTTGACAATTTTACGTGCAAGAAGTCGATGATATGTGGAGGATTTGAATACATTTTTAATTCAATGCACTAATAGGAACTGTCATAGTTATATTTGAGCGGATAATTTTGGAAAATAAATAAAGGGAGACCAAGGAAGACATGGGTAACATGTGCAGAAGAAGATCTAATGATAAAGGACGTGAGGAATTGGAGAAAGTTGTTGGAGATACGAAGATTGATATAAAATTGTAGAGGTGAAATCAAAGAAGGAGAAGATGAAGGAGAAGAAGAAGAAATATTTCATTTCAAACGATCCTAATCCACCAAAAATTTTCTTAAAACTTTAATTTTTCAGATGATGAGTGATGACACACAAACACAACTGTGTAGGTATGTTGTTTTCAACAAAAATAAAATATCTAAGAAGAACATAAGGAACTACGAGGAGCAATACGAATGAACAAATTTAAATATTTTAAAGCCCTCTCTGTATGCTATTAAATAAATTGGAGACTTCGGCCAATATATGTCGTGACTAAACCTTTAACATATAATTTTCATTTGAAATGTAAATACATATATTTTCTTTTATCCCTAAGGCTTTACAAAGTACTCATTTGTTGATGTATTAATATGGCAATAGGGATTCTTGTGTATTTTGAAAACTTTTCAAGATTGAAATCGATTCAAGACCAGCTTTGACATTACTATCAACATTGATTGTGGTTGGTATTCTTGTGTTGTGACATTGTTCCTATTGTTAAATATTCAATCAGTTGGAAGTTTTTCCAGTAATTGACATATGTGAACCTAGCTCACCTATTTATAAAAATATTAACGTTTTCGAGTGTATTGATAGGAATTCCTAGGCACGGTTAAAAACAGAAAAAAATTATCACAGATTATTTAGAAATAGGTAACTTTACACAATACGACACTTATCGTTTATATGACATTTAATTCATAAATACTCATTCTTTCTAGCAAAAAGGTAGCATCCAAAAAATGTATAACACCTCAAACTTTTCAACTAACAATTAAACGAAATGAGATTACAAAGAAAAGTAAACACATAGTGAAATGTGATATTAAACTTCTAACAATATCGTTCTGTAATAGAAACATATGTCAAATTATTACTCTTTTTCGTGTTATTAAATAGGTAATAGGTACAAAGAAATATTGCTTAATTATTATTATTACTTCCTCACCCCTGTGAGGAAGTATGCATTCGTGAAAAAATTTTGAACATTTTTATTGCATTTCTGGACGAATCTAGACGAATTATGATGATACACAACATTTCAGACAGTCTAAATTTTCTGTCTGTGTGTCTGTCTGTGTGGTTCGCGATAGCAGCTATAGTTTTTGAGATAAAGCTTTCAAATTTGGTACACACATTCTAGAGGTCAAGGAAGAGATTGAGTTCATTGATGAGCAAAATCGATCCCAATGTCTAAAAAAAATATGTGACATTTCACAAATGTGACTTTTTTGGAACGTCAAAATGTGACTTTTTTGAAACGTCAAAATATGTGACTTTTTTGAAACGTCAAAGTAATTTTGTTGAAACGTCAAAATGTGACTTTTTTAAAACGTCAAAAAATGTGACTTTTTGAAACGTCAAAAATTACTTTTATTATAAACCACCACACGTGGAGTTTTTCTACGGTGAGGAAGTTCTAATCCCCAAGTAATTGGCAGCGGTTTCATTATGTTCTTAATTAAAATAGTTTTGTTTTTATGAGTCACATCAATATTTAATAAGCTGCACATTATCAACATTTCTTCGGTACATTCATCATAAAAGTCTTCATGCCTTAACTTAAAATTGCACGTGCATTTATATTTTTCCCGCCACAACAAGGTCATGGTGCAGTACTCTTTCTTCGTCGATATTTCTAAATATTGCTTAAAAACCTACTGATTCTCAAATGTTCCCTTAAATGTCAAGTGGCATGTTATTAACTAAAAAAAAAGGTTACCTTTCCTCACCATCAAACACAGCTAAAATTAAAATCAATTTACGCCATGCCACAAGACAAATATGTGAACTCTAATAAGAAACTTTTGATTAAAAATCTGTAACAAGTACTCAGAGCCACTTGTCAACTCATTCGATATTGATTCATGATTAATTTAATGATCACTTACAGTTCAATATGGCCACAAGAATACCAATTTATTGATTATTCAATTTCTGGAAATATTCAGTTTGGATTCATATTTCAATATTGATACTCCGGTAGGTACAGGAAGTTACATACATTTTTTGAATATGACTTTATTCTGGAAAGATAATGAATAAAATGTCATATTTGCTTATTATGATTTCAAACGTCAGAGGATTTCCAATCAAAACATTTAAAAATGCCAATATTCTTATAAGTTGGCTACACTTGAACATCACTATCAGTTAGATCACAAGTAGATCCACCATATTAAATATTGTTAGTAATGTGAAAGCCGGTCTTGATTTGATTTCATCTTGAAAAGTTTGCACTTATACACAAGAATATCCCCCAATGTTAAAGCGTAATGTTGATTAAAACTTCTTTTAACTTCATCATGTTTGTGTCTTTTAGGACCAACTGAAAATAGAGTCCTTACATTATTCCTTTATGTAAATAAACGGCTTGAAACAAATAAGTTACACCTAATTCTCACTGAATTTTAAAGACGAAATTAAACTTTTAAAAAGTATAAGATAAATTGCGGAATAAAATGCGATGTGGGTATTAATGTTTGATATTTGATTAGAAGAAATATGTTTATAGAGATTGGCATAATTTAAAATAAGGTAGTGTCCCAAGTAACATTTCGATGCTAAATGGTTGTTCCAAAGTTTTATGAAAATTTAATTGTAACCTAAAAAATTAAAATAGTTTTGAAACTGATTACAATTTTAAAACTTTAATTTTGCAAATGCAAATATTACTTGAAGCCAAAAGAGTTTTACAAAAAAATTTCTTTGAATTCCTTCAAGACTAGATTAAAGAACCTATTGGCTTTCAAGTATGTTTGCTCTAATAGTTTATTAATAGCCAATACCACCTTCATAAGGCTAATTGATCTTAAGACACCTTAAATGGAATATGGTTTTTTAAAGTTTAACAAACTCAGAGTCTTACTATTGCTCTCATTCTTAATTTTAAAGCGTCCATCTAGTAAATTTTTTAAAATCAATTAATCCCAATATTATTTGCTCTGGTAGGTAGTATTCCGTGAAACTATATCAAACATAGTTTTAATAATTTTGTTTGATACGTCTGCCTCAAAAACTTTAGAGGCAAGAAGGCCTTTTTTATTAAGTGCTATAAATTGAAATATAAACCAATATTATACTATCTTCAACCATTTCTTAAACTTTAATAAAGCAGTAAGTAGCTATTGTGTTTCAAATTTAAAAACAATTAGTCTTGTAATGAAACAATTCTGATAATTTTATAACAGGTTTTATACAGTTTTATAGTCGACTCAAAGCGTGTTATAAGGTTTTCGTACCTCAGCTATTAGGTTTTAAACTGTTTTAAAATTTGGATTTTAGAACCTTCATTAGGTTTTCCATTTTTGACTTGGAGGTTTTATCCTAGTTTTTAGAACGTTGCGAAGGAAATTTTGTTTTAAAGCAAGGCCCTTTAAAAGAGTTTTATACAGTCGGGCCTTTGTAAATCATTCTCCAGACCAAGAAACTTTGTTGGAAACATTATTAATAACAAAAATGTTATTGACAAATGTTTGTAGCAAATATTTCAAGTATGTTCACACTTAATAACATTGTTTGAAACAATGTTGTCAACAAAATTTTGTAACATGTTAACACCAAAATTTGAATAACAGCTAGTCCAGATATAAATGACAAATTATAAAACATTTACTCTGTTTAAAGACAGCAACCTCTTCTTACGATTAAATTATTACGACAGCAGCATGCGTAGTTCAGCAACTAAAAATAATGTTTTTATACTCGTCATAAGTGACATTTCATAAAACTTCTTTCTCTAAATGCTTCTATTAGTTGAGACACAATTTCGTTCGACCAATCCATGATTAAATTAATGCACTTAACTACTTTCTACGGTGTTTACTACTATACTAGCTTAAAATTATCGTGATTTACGTCGCAATTTTTAATTGAATTTACTCTGGCAAAAACCCTATCGATGTGTATAGTAAACATTGAAACTTTGTTAATAACTTTCTTTGATCTTTACCGACTACTGATGGGAAGCTCATTTTTGTTAATAACACTGTTAGAAAAACTTTTGTTAATAACATTTCAAGAATTTTCATAACATTATCACTAACAAATATTACCAAAAAAATGTTATTAACATGTTTCTTAAATTTGTCAAATTTGTTAATACCAATGTAGAAACACGTGTTTTGAGTCAAAGCCATAAATAATGTTATTCGGTTCAATTGTCAACGGTACTCAAAACAGTATGATACAATTTGTAATCCACTTCGAAATTCCACAAAGGTCATCTTCTTTCGATTGATTCATGATTGTTTTAATATGAATATTTTCGAATAAACGAATACATGGTTGAGCTGGTGAAATTTAGGCTATGTCATATCTTAGTATTGGAGCATGGGACCCAAGCAATAGTTTAAGGCGTAACTATCAAGACTAAATAAAGTTTTGCAAAAAAAAATGCGATTGAAATTTGCGAAATAAAGTTGGAAAAATTGTGAGCCTCCAAGATTATTTTTTAAACGATTTGTCAAATATTTGCGAAACATTTTTTTTTCAGAATCAGGTGGAAAATATAACGACAGATTTCAAATTTCATAAAAAAATATGGATTTTTTTTTACAAAATTGCACCTATTTGAAATTTGCACACTAAAAAAAATTAATCTAAAATAAAATTTTAAAACGGTGTAACTTTATAGAAAACGTAAAATTAGGAATTGGAATTGGATGAATTTCAAAATAAAAGTACACATATATTTATTCATTGTTTGAGATTCACTGTTCACTAATCCTACGCTACAATCATCCAACAAAGTAGTTGTATATAAGTCGATTATGCGTATACCTATGCACAACTGGTCTGCTGGCAATTGACATGAATAAAATTGTTTATGGCTTTGACTATTTAAGAAGAAAGTTGCAAACTTACACCGGCCCAACTATACCTACCTACCAGATAGAAAATGGAAAAACTTAAATAGTTACTTAGAGTAGCATAAGAAAAATTGGTGGATTATATGATTCTGCTTGTGTTGATTTTACTAAATTTTCTATTAATGTACTGAAAGCGTTTAATTTTTGTATATTTTTGTCAAGTTTGCTTTATTTATATAATTCTTTTTTTTCAGTTAGCAAAGGTGATCTGCAATCAATTAAAACGAAATATGTGTGCCCACAAGATTTTCAGCTGGTTGGAAGCAAATGTTTCCACTTTAGTAAAGCAGATGTAACGTGGCATGATTCCCATTACTACTGCCAAACATTAAATAGTACATTAGCTATAATTGATTCATATCGAGAATTAAATTTATTAAGGGAATATATAAAAAAAACCCTCCCAGGTAAGTAAGAATCAAACTCTGTTGCCAATATTTTATAGAACACTCGTTATAAATAATTGTATATTGCAGGTGTGTAAAAACAAAATTCATATCATCGCCTCGTGTCAGTTTATTTTATTACACTGTGTGTGAAAGTTAAGAATATTGAAAAAATCACACTTGAAGACGTCCCTGCAAATTTGCTCAGTGTGTATGCCTCTGCACATGATTCACTTAGAGCGATACGCTACGCTCTGAGCTCAAAGGCGTTCAGTGAATGTACGAAGTACGTTATTATTTAATGGGTTTATTTTGTGAATTTGAATTTATTAAACTGGATAAATCCTTATGTTCTTATGTTATTAGACTATAAGGTACCGTCATCAACGAATTAGTTTAGAAAATTGCCAGAGAAAAGTGAACAAGAAATTGTCAAAATTTATTAATTATAAGCGGTAGATTTGAAATTAATAATTTCTATAATATGTATATAGTTATGAAATTATGAAAATACTACCCCAAAGTAAAAATTTAGTTGCATAAAAATTATATTTAATCACTTTTAGGTTGAATCTGTTTCTTGGTCCTAATATACATACATTGCGAACTCGGAGCTTTGCTCGCTGTGACGTGGGCATATATCCTTGTAGGTAACTTGAAAATTTTGCAAACTGGCAGTTATAACTTTTCAATCAATAATGTCGATCTTCCACCAAGTCATCGGCTTGCTGAAATTTCAAATAGTTTTTGTATGTACGTTTCGAAAAAGACAACACTATCCATCAATTTAAAAAATCTCGATTGAATTTTTCGCTCAATAATAAATACTAAATCCAAACACACCGCTAAATTTATTTTCAGTCAATTGTTTTTAATACAGATGGTTTCACGATTATTACATCTTCCAATGAATTATAACAATCTAGTTTCTATTTACATTTTTTTTTGCTATTTATGTTAAATTTTATTTTAGTTTTAGGGAATTATGAACGCTGGATAGATGGAATATACGATTGGAACCAAATGAGATGGAAATGGGGTTCTTCAGGACAATTGATCACGTTTAATAAATTTGCTAGAAATAATCGTGGGGAAAAATACAAATGGAATTGCATTGCAATTAATCCTGTCAAACACAATAGGTATTAAATATATAATTTTTATTTACATTTAAAGTAATTATACATATATATTTGATCAGTAGACTGTGTCAAATTCCTAGTAAGTTAGCGGCGTCTCAGAGAACGAACGAACTACGTAAACATGAAACATACGAAGGGATATTACTAGGGCTGTCAAAAATGTTCCGTGGGACAGTGGCGTATGCGAAATTAACTAATACGAGAAACAATAAACTGTTACAATTTATAACAATGTATGTAAAACTTACCCTCTTAACTAGCTTGATGAACTAGCTTGCTTATCACAAACTGGAGAAGATGTGTAGCCATTTTGCAGCATCAGGTATGTTCTATGGTTGTCTCCATGAGTGATGTTCGCTTTGGTGAAAATATATTCTTATATTTTGAAAACGACCGTTCGACATCTACTGATGTAATACAGGCATATGTAAAATAGTCTTTGAACGCACTTAACGGATTTAGGGCTGCACCATCACATATTTATCTTAATTTGGTAAAACGGGTGTCTTTATTTAACACACTTGCGAACTTTTCTTTAACTTGCTCATTTGTTGCGTCACCTATAGCGTGTAGCAATAGATTTACTTCGTCCACTATTTGCAGTGACTTCGCTAACGACAACGCACTGTTTTCTAATTTTTGTATGCTTTCATGTAATGGTTTATAGTACTTCGCAATATTTTTTTAAAGCTGTTTTAACGGAAATATCTTCGAATTTTGTCTGGCTTTCCTTAATAGCTGCAGCCTCATTAGGATTGAATTGTAATATCACAGCTTTTACTTGTTGGAAATATTCAGCATAATAAAAAGCTGCCTGCAACCATGTTCCCCAACGTGTAAGAATCGGCTATGGTGGTTCAGGAATACCTGGACACTTGCTATGCAATGCACGGAGACGTTTAGGAGATTTAAGAAACACTTTTTTTGTACTTGCTATTAATGCATCCACCTCTGGAAAACCTTTTCGAATAGTATCTGCCACAAGATGTAAAGCATGCACTTTACACGTAACATGTATAAACGTACAACCTTGTTCTTGCAAAGAACGGCCAACCGAACGCATTGTCACGACGCCATTAGTCACAAACATCAACACTTGACTTTTTGACAGTTCAAATTTTTCTAACGTATTCAGCACCACCCTGGTAATTGTTTTGCTAATACACTGACTTAGTCTCTTGCTAGAACTGTCAGTTTAAGAGGGTCCAGTACTCGTACTATAACATTTAAAATAGAATTTTTTTTACAATCTGTTGTCTCATCAACAGATAATCACAGCCGTGTATTTTTTTAATTCACATTTCATCTTATTTACCATGTCTACGTGTACAGTTGGTAGATAGTTACATAACGTTGTGCGACTTGGTAACTTCACCTAGGTATTGTATTTATTCCAAAACTCTCGAAATGGTTGTTTATCGAGTATATGCAGCGGAACATCACAGGCAATCAGCATTAATAGTAAATGAAACATAAACTGTGTTGTCGAAGGTACGCCATTTTTTTTATTATTATGGTGTACACTATTTACGTGAAGTCCACAATCACGCTTATCCCAGCACATCAAATCTTTCTCGCACACTTTACAAATTATTTTAGCACCATCATAGAATAAATCCGGGAATTCACCTTGAATTTATTCACTTTGTCAACAAATGGCAGTTTTCTACCCCTGCGTACGTCTGCCATGCTTTATTATTAAATTAATATCAACAATACAGTACAACAAATAAAACAAAAACAATATGCAATAAGCCCAAGTGACTTAACGTGTACACAACTCGAAAGCTAATAATGGACTGGACTGGAGAAAGAGTTTCGCGGTCATGGTGAATGCCGGCGACAGTAAGTACATCTGTACTCACGACCATGATACACAGAAACGATTTGCAGCTTTAGATATTACATTGCATCAAGTAGATGAGGGACGACCGCACGTGGAAACGTCGAAACTTAACCGTATTAGGAAAGCTATACTAAAAAAAACTGGGCACATTAAAACAAAAAAAGTCAATAAAAATTTACCGGTATATTACTGACGAGTTAGTTTACCTTCCTGAAATCGAATTAATGGACAAATGGTTGGTTGGGAAATTACAATTTTTTTTAATATTTGAAGAGTTGTCTTAGCCCCTGGGGCCCTTTGCAATTCCATGAAGATTTACAGGTATATTACTAACGGGTTGATTTACCTTCCATAAAAACGAATTTATGGACAAATAGCTGCTTCGGAAGTTACACATTGTTTAAAAATTTAAACGGTTGTTTTGACCTTTGTGACCTTGTACAAGTCAATGAAAATGTGCAGATGCATTTCTAACGAGTTTGTTTACTTTCTATTAAAACAGAATTATTGACAAATAGCAGATTGTGGTTATAATGTTTTTAAATATTTTAAGCAGTGTTTTGACCCCTGGAACCCTTTGCAAGTGGCTGAAAATTTACAGGTATATTACTGATGACTTGGCTTATCCTCCATGAAAATGAATTTATAGACAAATAGCTGATAGGGAAGCTACAAATTTTATAAGTGTTTAAATTGTCGCTCTGACCACTGGGACCTTTTCAAGTCAATACAATATTTTTACTTTCTTATTAAGTATATGAAGGGTTGTTTTAACCCTTAAGATCTATTGCAAGTCAATAATAATTTACAGGTGTATTATTAACAAGTCTGTTTACTGTCCCTAAAAACAAATTTATGGACATAACTGGTTTGAAGTTACAATACTTTTAATTACCTAAATGGTTGTTTCAACCCATGAGACCCTATGCAAATCGATGGAAATTTACAGATACATTACTGAAGAATTAATTTACCATCCATCAAAACGAATATATGGATAAATATCTGGTTGGGAAGTAACAATATTTTTATATATTTAACTGGTTGTTTGATACCCTGGGACCTTCTGCAAGTCGATGATAATCTACAGGTGTATTACTAACGAGTTTGTTTATAGTCTCTGAAAACAAATTTATGAACAAAATAGCTTGTTGAGTAGTTAAAATTTTTTAAAAATGTTTAATTGGTTGTTTTCACCCCTGGAAATCTTTGCAAGTCAATAGAGAATTACAGGTACATTGTACTGACGAGTTAGTTACAAATTCAAAATTCAAATTCATTTATTTTGTTTAAGGACAATTCCACTTGTATAACAATAGTCAGTAGGTAAAATAAAAACAATAAAATCTAAAAGACAAACGAACAATAAATACTACTTAATCTAAGCAAAAAACTCAGATAAGGAATAAAAACATTTATCAACTAAAAATAATTTCAGTTTTTTCTTAAACTTAAATTATCAGTCAAATTATTAAAAATTTTCAGTCCTAAATAATTTGGTGATTTATTTGTGACTAATAATTTAGAAAAAGGTACACGAATATCATTTCTATGCCTAGTATTTACGCTATGTATGTCTTTATTAAGGTAGAACTTATGTATATTTTTAAAAACGTATGTACACATTTCAAATACAAATAAAGATGTTAATGTAAGAAGTTTAAATTCTACAAAAAATGTTTCTGCAAGTGTGTGTACTAGGCAAACTCGCCATGTTGCGCAGAATACGTTTTTGTGATGTAAGAACAATATGTGATAGTGTGGACCCCAGAAACAGACACCATATCGTAGTCGCGACTCTACCTGTGCATAATATAACTTTATTAATTGTTGTTTCATTAAAATTTCTTTCATATTTTTAAATAACAAATGTATTGAATTCAAAGTAGAAACCAGAAGATTGCAGTGACCTTTCCAATTGAGACATTTGTCTAAATGAATTCCTAAAAAACTAACACTATCTGCAGCAGCACTATCAAGAACAGTATTATTAATATTTACTACTACATTATCACACTTTTTCTGTCTATTATGAAATCTGATCATTTGTGTTTTATCAGTATTGAAATATAAATAGTTCTGATTAAACCAGTTAAACACATTTTCCAAAGTTTTGTTAATATCATTACTCACTCTGTCGGACGATTTGTTCGAAATAATTAAAGACAAATCGTCAGCATACATAGTAAAGGAAGTTTTATTCAACACTGATTCAAGTGAGTTGACATATAAAATAAAAAGTACAGGGCCAAGAACTGAACCTTGCGGTACACCCATTTCAACAAGGCAAGAGTTAGAATTTATCTTTCTCACGGAATCACGACTAGTATATTGCAAAAGAAACATACTGCTTACGCAGTTTTAGAAAAGATAGGAGCCAGTCAACGGAGGACCCCGTATGCCATAATCGTAAAGTTTATCGAGTAAAATATTATGATTTACGCAGTCAAATGCCCTACTGAGGTCACAAAAACCCCAACAGGACATTCGCCTGCGTCAATACACCTAATGACTTCACTCAAAAAAGAATTTGTGGCAGTAATGGTGGACATTCCAGATCGAAAACCGTGCTGGTTATCAGATAAAATGTTAAATTTATTTAAGAATATTGTTAATCGATCTAAATAAGCATACAGGAAAACTTTTAAAAAATCCAGACGGGACAGTAACCGGTCTATAATTTTCTAAAAACATTGGATCTTTTTTTTAAAAAAATAGGTACCACTTTTCCTTCCTTTAATAAATCGGGAAAAATACCATTTAAAAAAGGTAAATTCACTAGGTATGTTATTGGTCCTATTATTAATTTCAATACACGTTTAATTAAAAACATTGGAACATCATCTGGTCCTGCAGACCTTTTATTTTTCAGTTTATTTTTTAATAAACTTAACAGTGCATCTTCAGTGAAAGGTTCTAGAAAAAAAAGTATGATTTACTTTTATCTTATTTGGTATTACAATATCAAGAGTAGATATTTTGTCAACGAAACTCTTTGGGGCATCAATAAAAAGAATTAAAAGTTGAAGCAACTTCCTTGGGATTTTCTATTATTCTTTCATTATTTTTTATTATTATGTTATTTTTGATTTTCTGTTTATTAGAAATTTCCGCTACACTCCATGAAAACGAATTTATGGACAAATAGCTAGTTGGGAATTTAAAATTTTTAAAATGTTTAAATGGTTGTTTTGACACTTGCGGGGACGCTTTGCAAGTCGATGTAAATTTATAGATGCATTATTGACGAGTTTGTTTACCCTCCTGAAATCGAATTTGTGGACAAATGGTTGATTGGAAAATTACTTTTTTTTAAATATTTGAAAGATTGTTTTAATCCCTGGGACCTTTGAAATTCTATGAAA
>JANEYF010000171.1:0-240050 GCA_029963845.1 Rhamnusium bicolor | reverse complement strand
TAGATTATACTGTCTTAACTATAATCACACTTCATCACTTATAAGTCTCTTTCTTATTTCTTCTTTACTCATTCATGTTCAACTTTAGACTGAGTCTCGGCCCACCGTGTGTCTTATTTATACATCCATTCACACAGTCAAGAGCATTCCAGAATATTCCCGGCCGTTCGTGTACAATTTCAGTTTCATCTAACCATATATATGTATCGCCGTTTCTACTTCAAGATTGTTGAAATGTTTCTGAGCCTCAGAGAAAGCTTTTGATTCACTCGAATTTAAATGCAGAATAAAAGTCTCTTTTTATTAGTTGCGGCGGAACTACGATGTCAGAACAAACCAAATGGAAACTTTTAGCACATTTGAAAATTTTTAAGTTTAGATATAAAAATGATTCTCAACGCTATGCGATAATTTGTATTATCATAGCTTAATAACCACACAAATTATATATTAAAAAAATATATAAATATAGTGTCCATGTAGCTCTATTGCTAAGCTTCTTGTATGATTATCTTAAGATCAGTTCTCTCTTTGAGTCAATGAACCACTACTGGGCTAACACATAACATCTTAATAAGGCAAGTTACTGTAGATCAATTAAGTATATTTACAGTAATAATATGATGCCACATTTTTTTTCATTTTTAACATTTTACTGAAATGTTAATCACCTCAAAATATATTAATACAATAAAGATAATAATCCAAATTCAAAATTATTTCAATTAGTTTTGTCATTAAATCTAACTAATACAAATGTAGGAAAACTCTTAAGTACACCTACAGATATATATTACAGTAAATGTCACTCCAATAGAAACTTTGTCGTCATGAAGGAAACTAACAACTGTAATTTGAGTCCCAATAATATCACGGTAATCGCAAAAACCTATCAGAATAAATTTCTTGGCATTATAGAAATAATGTAATAACTGCTTTGAGTGAAATATGACAATACAAAAAATAAATAATCATTTTTAGAATTATTTTAGAAATGGGAACGATAATTAGATGTGAATATATTTGTTATAAAAAACCTCTATTCGTAAGACAATTCCCAAATATGAATTATTATTGTCACTTAACAAATATGAATATTGATTAGAGCAAAATTTTGCCTAGTTCTATTACGATTCTCGATGCAAACTATATTTTTTTCTTAAAAAATAAAGAAACTTTTGCTTTTGAATATTTCAAAAATATTTATATTATTTTTGAAACCTTTGAAAGCAAAATTTCTTTATTTTTAATAATTTCAAGAATGTTTCACAAGCAGCCAACCGAGGAATCAGTTTAGTGTATGATAACTCTTTTCTGTAATTTATATACTTTTTGAGGAGGCACAGAATCGCAATAATTAATTTAATTAAAAATTACTTGATTAACTTAACAATATACAGCGTTAGCCAGTATGGATTTCGATTGATAGAGGAAGTGGCATTAACTGTATATTTCCACGGATTTAAATATGGATTCTCAATACGAATTCAGCAATATAAGGTTTAGTGATGCCATATCTACTAAGATGGAGACAAAAAAAAACTTTTTTGGGTTTGCAAGATGGCAGGTATGCCGAAAATTGCAGTATGTAAAGATAGTTCAGGTACAAATCCGAAAATGTGTCGGATTAACCTTTCAAGTTCCCCAGCCACCGCACCATCAAAAATATTTTGCCTCATATTGAAATTTGTTATGGCAGTATGCCAGCTGGCTTTTTTGCATCATAAATAACAAATATATCAAATTTCAGTACAAAACATCACTTTTTGAGATACCTCTGTTTTTCGGTACAAAATAATACTTTTAAAAATGTTTATTAAAAAATTTTTAATTAAACTGTTTTAAAGAAAAACGAATCCAAAATCCAAAACATTTTTTTAAAGAACTAACTTATTACATATGAAACGAAATTTCTGTGTGGGTGGCTGGGGCATCTCAAATGGTAGTCCTGCCGTTCTACAAAACTATAAGTAATTTTATTTAACTTCACGTTAAATCTACTCGCTCCTACTAGCTCGCTACTCGAGAAAGAACAAAAAGACAATAAAAAGGAAAAAAATTTAATCTTAATGATGTAAAGGTATGATGACAGAAAAAGTTATCTTAAACATATGTATCAAATATTTAATGAAAATATCCAACCAGAACCCTATTACGCATTTAAGAGTCAGTAGAATTCCGAAAAAATATAACGAAACTGGTAATGTTAAAGGTGCTCCCAAAAATCAGCAACACCTAAATAAACTGCTCAGAATGTGTTACTAAGTATTGAAGAGAATCCTCTATTTAACGACGTCATTATGATGAAGTGTCCCAAAGTTTTATGACATGATTTTTTAAAAAGCAATCCTATGCTCCTATGGAATCAAATCAGTATAACGGCTGTCAGCTGATGTTTGTGACAGGCACTTAAAATTTTGTGAAATAATGATAAACATGCTTGCAATAAAGATCAACATTTTCTAGACAATCGTCTTCTCAGATGAAGCTACATTTTATCTAAATTTTGAAATAAACTCATGAAAATCCCCACTGGGTAAGAGAATCCTATACAGTTTTCAATAAAAATAAATGTATTAGCTGGAATTATTCATCAACACAATTGGTACATTTTTTTTTAAGACAAATTTAACAGCTGCAAGATATTTACATCATCTTATGAATGAAATTATATCCAACCTTTGCTGTCTTATTTGCCCATTCCAGTAAGTTAAAACAATTAGTACTACATATCACATCACATTATTTTTTTATTCAGATAATAATCGACTTAATGATAACATCTGGCTGCGTTGTGGACGTAACACTCAACGATATTTGAAGCAAAAGTTTCCACAAAAAATGGATTAAAAGAAGGGGTGCTATTTAATGACCACCCCGATCTCAGGTTATGACCCTCTGAATTTTTATTTAAGAAGTTGTTTGGATAGTGCAATATGCGAAAACAAACCCAACAGTCTGGATGATTAAAGTTGAAAATCCAGATCCAACACGAAATTCAACTAACTGATAAATAAGAATGTCTTGTTGAATTGCCACGAAAGTTTTCGTAATTGGTGTGATTATTGTCAAAAAGTAAATAATGGACATTTTTGAGCAACTGTTGTGACCACTAATAAATTATTTTAGACCTAATAGGAAGTTTTAGTTGTTTCTGAGTATCTTGGTAGGGAATAGAAATAGTGCAGCTTAAGCCTATCTGGCTAAATTAGTGTCAAGAATTCAAATTTAAATCCGTGAAAATATACAGAGTGTTCCATTTAAAAAAACAAATTTGATATCACTTCCACTATCAATGGTACAGTGGTACAAAATTTTTAATGACACCAAAGCGATTGCTCTACACTAATTTGGATTGCTTTTGTTATACTTAATTTCTAACAAATGAATAACTATCACATCTGTGTCTGCAAATTCTACTCAAACCACAAGTTGTAGCAGGTTTTTAATACAGAACTCGAAGAATGGCGAGTTTCACCATCGTGTTCAGTTAATAATTACCCTTTTAAAGTATTTCTTTTCTTAGACAAGCATTCTCTTATACCGTCAAAAAAAATGTAGTCCTCCTTCATGAACAGGAATGCTAATTTTTTGTATAATAGTAATTTTCTTACCTTTTAACGGATTTTAATCATTGTGCATTTCTCAATAATTTATTCTTTTTTTTGCTTTCAAACATTTTTCTCAAATTTAAATCTTTTAATTTTTAAGCAAACTTCATGAATATTTTAAGACCTTGTATACCAAAATTGGACTAGTACTCTTAAAAATATTAACATATTAATATCGACTCGTTTCTTGGCATAATTTTGGTACCCTAACAATTAATTAAATCATTGTCAATTTCATCCTTGATAACTTTGAACACAATTTAAAAAATTTGCGCTTAAATGATAGCAAGTCTGTCAAACTTTCAAAGAAGGAGAACATGTACAATTATTTCTCATGTCGCATTTTGTGGATATCTCTGAAATAGTGTTTATATAATATATATATATATATATATATATATATATATATATATATATATATATATATATATATATATATATATATATATATATATATATATATATATATATATACATATATATATATATATATATATATATATATATATATATATATATATATATATATATATATATATATATATATATATATATATATATATATATATATGAATTTGACGCGGGTTTAATTACATTACAGCAAAAAACAATAAGAATTAACGGGTACGCCCCGCATAAAGAAAAAAATTGCACGGTGGAAAATGCAAAAATTGCAAATGGCAGAAAGATGCAAACCGTGGACACGTGTTTCTAACTAATTGGTCTTCATCAGCACGGTGTAGCTGAGTTAAAATGATGGACAAAACTCAAAAAGACACTAAATGAAAACCACTGACAGGGAGCCAGTCGCACCTTTGTGGCTTCCACTTGGATGACTCCGGTATAGGAGCATCGTCCAAGCATCGCACACGCGGGCAACTATAGCTACCTGCGTGGGATTCCGGACCCAGGAGAATGGTCAGAAACGCGTGTCCACGGTTTGCATCTTTCTGCCATTTGCAATTTTTGCATTTTCCACCGTGCAATTTTTCTTTATGCGGGCGTACCCGTTAATTCTTATATATATATATATATATATATATATATATATATATATATATATATATATATATATGGTTAGAAAAAATTAAAAACGTTAAATCAGAATTTGTGAATATTAAGTCGTCAAATTAATAAATCTCAAATCTGAAATTTGAAAATTGAAAATTGAAAATTGGAAATTGAAATTTGAAATTTGGAATTTGGAATTTGAAATTTGATATTTGAAATTGGAAATTGGAAATTGGAAATTGGAAATTTGGAAATTGGAGATTTGAGATTTGAAATTAAAAATTGAAATTTGAAATTTGAAATTTGAAATTTGAAATTTGAAATTTGAAATTTGAAATTTGAAATTTGAAATTTGAAATTTGATATTTGATATTTGATATTTGAAATTTGAAATTTGATATTTGATATTTGAAATTTGAAATTTGAAATTTGAAATTTGAAATTTGAAATTTGAAATTTGAAATTTGAAATTTGAAATTTGAAATTTGGAAATTTGAAATTTGAAATTTGAAATTTGAAATTAAAAATTCGAAATTCGAAATTAGAAATTCGAAATTCGAAATTCCAAATTCGAAATTCGAAATTCGAAATTCGAAATTCGAAATTCGAAATTCGAAATTCGAAATTCGAAATTCGAAATTTGAAATTTGAAATCTTCTTAGCCTTGGTTCCGAAAAAGTTCATTCAAATTTCAAATTTCAAATTTCAAATTTCAAATTTCAAATTTCAAATTTCAAATTTCAAATTTCAAATTTCAAATTTCAAATTTCAAATTTCAAATTTCAAATTTCAAATTTCAAATTTCAAATTTCAAATTTCAAATTTCAAATTTCAAATTTCAAATTTCAAATTTCAAATTTCACATTTCATATTTCAAATTTCAAGTTTCAAATTTCAAATTTCAAATTTCAAATTTCAAATTTGAAAGGGCTTTTTTCCAAACCAAGGCTAAGAAGATGCTATCTTACCTATGTTTCGTTTATTTAGCTCTAAATTTGGACCTGAAAAAAGTTGGTTCCAAAAAAAAGTCCTTTCAAATTTCAAATTTCAAATTTCAAATTTCAAATTTTCAATTTCCAATTTCCAATATCAAATTTCAAATTTCAAATTTCAAATTTGAAAGGACTTTTTTCCGAACCAAGGCTAAGAAGATGCTATCTTACCTATGTTTCGTTCATTTAGCTCTAAACTTGGACCTGAAAGAGTTTAGAGCTGAATACACGAAATGTAGGCAAGGTAAGAAAAATTGTTGGTTCTGATCCCATAATTGTATATGAAAAAATTAATAATTATTTATTAGTGAAATAATAACAATTCTTATTTTCAAGAACGTTAACAACATAACATCACAGAGACTCTTATTCAATAATGTATTTTAAGATAATTCATTGCTTTTTTTCCATAGCAAGTACAAAAATAAAAACTAAATTAAGTATAAAAAATAGTAATTTCAATTTATCAGAGTAATACTAGTTATTCTGAATTACGTGGCATTTAATTAAACATTAGTTTTATTTTATAAAAAAATATTTGTAAAATCGGAAGAGCTATTTTTCAAAATCCGATAATTATTTGCTTCGTATTTTGTATTTTTACAAAAAATAATAAGTTAAGTATTTGGGTTTTAGGTACATGTCGTGTTTAATTTATTAATTATCTTCCTGAAACTGTTGTGCTAGCGCATTCACATAAGAATGACAACGTAAAATATAGGAAAATATATTGTACCTTACTAGTATCGTATTGGCTTGAAAGGATGCTTATGTAATACCCAAACAACTAATTTATTATTTTTTTCCAGGGATCTTTTAGATAATATCAAAAAAGGTTACAGTTTTTTATATTGCCTTGGTCCAGAATCATTAAAATCAGTTAAAGGGTAAAAAGTTGTCATAAACTATTAAACAATTCCGTTTTTTATGCCCACCTGGTATTTGTGTGAAAATTGGAGATGGCTACTCAAAATTATCTAACAATTCTGCACGAACATATCCTTTTTTAAGCTGACCCAAAAAGTTCCCCACTTTTTATTAAATAGTTCATATCTTTCCTACTAATAGGATTCTAATTATTTTTTGGGTGAGCAAAAGGATGCAGTTATTTGAGAGAAAATTCAATAAAGAAAAAGGCGACAATTTAACTCACACTTACCAACGTAGAGAACTAAATTCAACTGCTAACACATAAAATACATGAAAAATACAATTTAAACTGAAGCATGCATGAAACATTGTGCCTTTAATTTATTAAAATTGATAATGTTATTGTAAATAATTATTTGTTCTCTCTGTCCTTCTTTGTTTGCCTCCGCCCGTTCGTCCACAACGCGCATGATTTTTATAGAAAACAAAGGTATGTAGCTTTCAGTGTTAGGGCTGCAATATTGGCTTTATGAAAGTAAATTAGTAAATAATGTTTAGTTCTGGCTTATCTGTTTGAAAAACTGCTTTGATATTATCGAGTGCGTAGCAGGAAACAGCGAAATTCTATTCACTAAAGTTATTTTCTATTATATCTAAAAATATTATTTTATTTCTCTTTCTCTCGAGTTATATTTATTTTGACTTTGTTAACAGAAGAAATACTTATAGAAATATTATCACTGTATAATGAAATGATTTTAGACTACTTTTACATGTTTAACAGACAAAATAGAGGTGGCTCAAGGGAAAACAGGCTATCCTAGTTTATGCAATTTTGTCCTAACCTTAGACGAAATGCTGGAATAAGACGATTTCATTTTCAAAGGGGATACTTAAATTCACTATTGGTACCATGTCAGCCCCTGAACCAGGGATATTTATCTCCATAATTTCAAATGATAAGAGCGTTCAAGTGATAATGTTAAAACCCCTTAAATATTCTTTACACAGATATTTTACTTTTTAAAATTGATCTGCTAGTTTCCAAGAATTTGCGTTCAAACAAGTTAGTGCCAAATAAAGTAGATTATGTATGTGTCAGTTGATTAAATGTTCGAAATATCCTCCATCAACTTCTATATAATAATAAACCCTTTGTTCAAAATGTTGTCGGATCTTCTGCTTCATTTCTGCAGTTATTTCAAGGAATTAATGCGCGATACATTGCCGTAAATATTCTAAATAACTGTCAAATTCTATTTACAATAGTGTTTTACTATTTATATAATAGTCCAGTCACATTAGAGGTTTCACCTCGGAATGAGAGATAATAAGCTGTAAATTTGTATAAGCCTTTATTTTAGCGTTCTAAAAGTTGTCTCAAAAGTCTCATAAAATCTCATGTCCGCGTCTTGAGATATTCAAGGTCAAAGGTCACAAAAATCGGTTTTTTGCAAATATCTCGCTTCCTATGGTTTTAATGCCATTTGCATTTATTATAAAAATTGTAGAGAATAAGATTCTCTACAACTTTTGTCCCAAACATTTTTTTATATACTCAACCGTTTTTGAGATAGAGGACGGAGAGCGCTCCGCGCTTACCTATTCACAGCATAATGCAAGGTCAACCGTAAGTCCCAGTAAATAATACGCCGTATAAAGTCTATAAATCATTAAAAAATATATAATTATGAATAATTTGCATTGTTTATTAATTAATACATTATATTTAATAATATTTTTCATTTATCGAATATATATTTGTTTAATATTACTTACCTTTCCGTGTAATCAAAAAATTGTTGAGTGGAATACTTTAAGTATATTTTAATTATATTCTAATATATATGTTAATTATATTTTAAGTAGAAAAAGAATAGAGTAAATACATTTTAATTATATCTTTATTTAGAAATACTTTTTCATATATTTATTACAGTTGAAGTTCAAATGTGGGGAGGTTTTTCAAAAACTTTTATAATTAGAAGGACTTGAGTCTTAATTTTCTTCTTCTTCTTCATCATCGTCTTCCGGTCGCTCGAAAATTTCCAATTCAATATCATCATTTTCGTTGTCAAAGATATTTGTCTCTAGATCTTCGAGAATTTCGGGGTCAAATGTACTACCTTCATCGAGATCGCTTTGATACGGTGAAGCATTGAGGCACGTTTGCCCATTACACTGGCCACAAGCTAAAGAACATTGCAACCCCGATTTCCTGCATCCGCAGCGTGAACCACAACCATTCTTGCAGTTGCAAAATATAAAAATATATAATATAATTAAAATATACTTAAAGTATTCCACTCAACAATTTTTTGATTACACGGAAAGGTAAGTAATATTAAACAAATATATATTCGATAAATGAAAAATATTATTAAATATAATGTATTAATTAATAAACAATGCAAATTATTCATAATTATGTATTTTTTAATGATTTATATACTTAATACGGCGTATTATTTACTAGGACTTACGGTTGACCTTGCATTATGCTGGGAATAGGTAAGCGCGGCGCGCTCTTCGCCCCCCTATCTCAAAAACGGTTGAGTAGATAAAAAAATGTTTGGGACAAAAGTTGTAGAGAATTTTATTCTCTACACTTTTTTATAATAAATGCAAATGGCATTAAAACCATAGGAAGCGAGATATTTGCGAAAAACCGATTTTTGTGACCTTTGACCTTGAATATCTTAAGACGCGGACACGAGATTTTATGAGACTTTTGAGACAACTTTTAGAACGCCGAAATAAAGGTTTATACAAGTTTACAGCTTATTATCTCTCATTCCGAGGTTGACCCTCTTTTTTGGCTAAAGTGATTGGATTATAAACTGAAGATAAATCAAAACTATCTCCAAAACAGTGAGGTCTTGGAATTTTTTCATTAGCAAACTGCCAGTATTTCCTGACTTGTTGAGGTTTCGCAGAAGAAATGACACATTCTGTATAGTTCTAATGAGTTACTACATCAAGTACTAATAATACTTGAGTATGATATGTAAGAAATTGTTTCCAAATTTTTACGGGTGCAAATTTTACAATATTTAGTAATTTTCTATTTCTAAGTTAAAAAGGTCGTAGTACTTCATATTCTATTACGAAAGTTAGGTTTAGCACTAATTTAAGATTCAAATTGAAGCACGAGTGCCAATATTTTAGCAGGTATATTATATATTGGAGTAACAAATAAAGCCTTATGTAATAGGTGTTGAAAATTGAACAGTTTTGCCAGACAAAAAATAAATTAATTTTAATTTTTGAAAGTTAATTATTTGAAAAATAACAGAAAATATGTTTCAAATTTTTAATGTGTAGCTAAAAAAAGTTAATAAAAAAGTCTAATACAAATTTGTTGCCTGCCGAAGGGTTTCGGAGAAAACATTGTGTGTATTTCAGTAATTATTAAAAAATGGCATATACGAGATCATATGACAACGTCTTATAAGGTTCCAAGGGTCATCTTGAGAAATGCATGTTCAGTCTCTTTACTGAGTACTGTAAATCGTGTAATCGGTTTTAAGTGCGCACCTACCTATTTGCTGTCATAATTTAATGTTGATGATTTGACTAATTTGTAAAATGGAAGAAGGTTTTACAGTTCAGGAACATATTCATTACAACAGGATTCGAGAATGTCGAGCTTGTATAGTCGGTGGGCATTTTGTTTTGAACATTTTTTATAACCTATGTATTTGCCCTATTGCTATTTGGTTAATTACTTCCTCACCACTCAAAGTAAGGATGTTATGTATTCGTAAAAAAAATTTTGAAAATTTTTATTGCACATCTGGACGAATCTCGACGAATTATGACGATACACAAAATTTCAGACAGACCAAAATTATCTGTCTGTGTGTCTGTGTGTGTCTGTGTGATTCGCGATAGCAGCTACAGTTTTTGAGATAACGCTTTCAAATTTGATACACACATTCTAGAGGTCAAGGAAGAGATTGGGTTCTTTGATGAGCAAAATCGGTCCCAATGTTTAAAAAAATATATTAGTGATATTCCACCAATGTGATATTTTTGAAACGTCAAAATGTGACTCTTTTGAAACGTCAAAAAATGTGACTTTATTGAAACGTCAAAAATTATAAGTGACATTCCACCAATGTGACTTTCTTGAAACGTCAAAATGTGACTTTTTGAAACGTCAAAAAATTACTTTTATTATAAACTCCACCATACGTCGAGTTTTACTACGGTGAGGAAGTTCTGATCCCCAAGTAATTGGCAGCGTTTTCTTTATTAAAGTTAGTAAGTAAATTTTTGATAGGATATTAGTAGCTAACTAATGGGCATTTAGTATTTAAGTTGTAAGTATTCGTTGCAAACAAATTAAGAATTTCTTTGTTCAGTTTAGTCCAATACATCACCTTTTAAAATAATGGAACTTATACTTCGAGCACTCAAACGGGGAAAATAATATCAATCAAACAATTCAATCAAAATTCATCGTCATAGAATACTCAGCCATAGTCTTGTATAATTAATTATACAAGATTATGGCTCAAAAGAATTAGTATGTATTTCAATAAACATCTTACTTATATTTCACTTTTTTATCATTACAAGTTTTCATAAGGTTAGTTAGCTTGTTACATATTTTAATAGCCATCATTAATAAATATTACAGCTATCAGAAAACAACATTTGTGTGACCCAAATTGTATTTAAATGTATTGTTCAAATACATTAATCTAATCTAATTACTAATAACATAAAACAAATGAATTTAAATCTGTGTTGCAAATATAACAAAAACTGTTTATATTACTTGAATGTCCACAGTGGACTAGTTAATTAATTTATAAATTAATGATTAATATTCATTAGCTGGTATTTTTTGGATTGTTTAAACAAAGCAACTAGGAAAAATAAATTATTAAATTTTTAAGAAATGTTTTGCACCAAAAAGAAGAAAAGTATGATGTACACAGTAAACAGGGTGGGGGAAATTAGATTCCGAATGTTTTCAGGTTTCTAAAAATATAGGTAGCTTGCCGACTTTTTCGAGATAAATTTATGGCACAGTTAGAATCTAACTAGTTCTTTTGTGGTATCCATTTTTTTTAAATTTTGTAGCAAATTTTAAATGTCCTTATGTCTTGTTTATGATGGAAGTTTTTAAAATATTTCTCTATTTTTAATTTGGACATAGTCACCTGGGCCTCTATTTAAAAAACAACAAAAAAAATTGGCCATAACCTTTTTTTTTAAATAATAGTAACAAATTACATAATTTTAAAATTATAAAAAAATGGCGAACCAAATTATGAACAAATTAATTATGCATTCCGTTTTAATAAATTAAAATTAAGATTGTTATCCTGAAAATGAAAGAAAGTAGAATATTTTCAAAGGTATCATTAAAATCCTAGTAAAAAATTGCACAGAAAAAGCATTTTAAAAACTTTCATCCCAAACGAGATACAAGGAGATATAAAAATAATTACCAAGTTCATAATGTGATAACAAATAATAACAGATAAAAGATAACAGATAATAAATAATTAACAACCAATCGACCAAATATAACATAAACTGGATTATTTTTTTATTTTAAAAGTTCAAAAATTTTAAAAAAACAAACAAAACAAAATCTCTTACCCCGGTATTATCAACATATTGTAGGGACCTTAAACTGAAAGGTAGTTTTAGTAACAAGAAAATGTATTACCAGCAATTTCAGCAAAACTTTAATTGAGATACAAATACAATAAATCTATTACTTCATCACCCCTTAAAGTGAGGATATAATTCGTGAAAAAAATTTTGAAAATTTTTATTGCATTTCGAATTATGACGATACACATAATTTCAGATAAAAAAATTTCTGTCTATGTGTCTGTCTGTCTGGTTTGCGATAGCAGTTACAGTTTTTGAGATAAAGCTTTCAAATTTGGTACACACATTTAGATGTCAAGGAAGAGATTGGAATTCGTTGATGAGCAAAATCTGTTCTTAAAATTTGAAATGTCAAAAAAAAATTAGTGACATTTTTGAAACGTCAATTCGAAATGTCAAATTTCTTTTTTTGACATTTCAAATTTTAAAATATTAGTGACATTCCACCAATGTGACTTTTTTTAACGTCAATTTGAAATGTTAAAAAAAGTATATTAGTGGCATTCCACCAATGTGACAAAATTACTTTTATTACAAACTTCACCACACATCGAGTTTTTTTGAAACGTATACTTTTTTGAAATGTCAAAAAATTTGACTTTTTTGAAACGTCAAAAATTACTTTTATTATAAACTCCACCACACGTCGAGTTTTACTACGGTGAAGAAGTTCTGATTCCCAAATAATTGGCAGCGGTTTTTTTTAAACTATGGGGTTGCTATCTAATATTTATATTTTATTTGTAATACATTTTCTTGTCACTAAAACGCCTTTTAAGTTAAGGATTCCTTTAAAATGCTGATAATACCGGGGGTTACTTACACTATATCTCTCATTATCGAAAATATTGTTACTGTTTATATATTCAATCTCCTGCTATTTCTTAATATAAATTCCATCTATGGTCAAATTCGGTCTTTCCTTGTGTAGTGACGAAAATTAGTATTTTGAAAATTGACCATCATTACTTGGTAGGACTTCCTTTGGCCTCGACTAAAGCTGCAACCCTCCTGGGTGTCCTATTCATCAAATTTCGGAGGAAGCACTGAGAAATTGCTTCCCATTCTTCCTGAATTCGTTAAAATTTTCCATTCGTCCTTTCCGTGTCTTTATTATTTTTTTTTTCATTCTACTCCATAAATGCTCGATTCAATTCATATCTGGAGAGAAGGGTGACCAATCCATTCTCGCAATGTTGTAATTCCCATAAATTCGTTGACAATGCGAGCGCGGTGTGGTGGAACATTATCTACAAATTAAATTGTCACCGAAAGATACCACAATATATCGCCTAACGTATTATGGCAATATTTCTGAAAAAATTAGTAACATTTTGTCAACACATAATCTTAAAGTTAGTTTTAAGTCAGCTGTCAAATTATCAGATATATTTTATAATGCTAAAGATAACACCAGTTATTCAAAAAAACACAGAAGTTTATAAACTAACATGTCCAGATTGTAATGCCTTTTATATAGGTCAAACTGGTCGTTCATTTGAATTAAGGTATAAAGAACATTTACGTTAATTTAGATTTAAAGAAACAGACTCAACTTTCGCAAATCACACTGTAGAGAAAGGCCACAATTTCCCAAATCTAAACGATTTAAACATATTACATGTACAAGGAAAAGGCTTTAAATTAAATTTATTAGAATCCATAGAAATTATTAAATCCAACAAAAGTTCCGACAATATTCCAAATGACCAGTTAGATCTATATCAATCAACCCTCTTTAATGTATTCAAATACTAACCTTTTACAATTTCATTTATTTCATTCTAAGTAATTACGTTAATGTTTATTGTCAAAATTTCCAAACCCTTGTTAATACAATCCTCAGGTTATAAATATCCCCAGTCTCTTTGTAAATTCATTAATTTGTAATCAATGGTTTGATAATGGCACGTTAAGGTGCTGAAACTGCAGTAACCTTTAAGTTATAATAAATTAGTGATAAAAACAAAGTAAAGTGTTTTCCTTATATCTTCATGATTAACTATCACAAAGTAACAACTTTCTTTTGGCTCAGAATTTCCACAGTTCTAGAACAGTTCCTGTCATGCACAAATTAAAAATATATCCTATTTTGGTATATTGCTCATGACGGGAACTTATTTGAGCATGACAAGAACAATTCTAGAACAGTAATAAACGGAATCAAAACAAAGCTGACTACTTCCGCAATAGAATATTGGTAGTGATAATTGATTTTTATCAGTCTTTATAAGAATTAAAAGAAAAAAAATCCTTTGCTCTACTTTTCTTTAATCCCATAATACCAAGTATTTACTATTACGTTTCAGAAAGAAAACTTTGTCAACGTGTTAATAAAAATATTTCATTTTACTAGAATAATTGGCTGCGTTATCTCGTAATTCATTTCATTCATCTCTTATTAAGAAAAGTGATAACAGATTTATTTTTATGTTGCGAAATGTGTTGAAAAGATTAACCAATCACTATTATATCGAAAGCAATGTTTGTTAAAAAAAAATAGTGTAGAAAAAATGTTTCACGGTAGCAATGCAACGGCAGCGCTGCGGGGCGTATTTCTGTGATAATAAAAACACCGACCCTCAGGATAGCTGTTTTAATCGTAGTAGTAAAGAACTTTTTCTGGTAATTTAATCCTGCTTTGGAAATAAGTACTATCAGCCTTAAAAAACTGCAATAGAAATGATTGTTTCGGCATAGAAAAATACACTGAATAACACATACAAAATTCCCATTATTTTAGGCACAGGAATTGACCACCATACTGACTAGCGACACAAATGGATTTTTAAAAAGCAGTATATAAGTGAATGAGGAAAACTTTAAATATTTAGTAACTACATATAACTACATATAAACCATATTTTTTCTGGACAATGTGTAGTTTTAGATTTAAAAATGATATTCCAAAGTCATTCAATATGAAATCGTCTAAAAAAAATTTTGTTGCTCCACTATTTTAGATTTTGCTTAAACTTTGTGAGAATCTTCTTTAGAGTTCCATAGAAGGAAATCCACCGTCATTTAATTTTCGCATGCGTACGTATCTTTAATAGAAAAATTTGTACAGCTAAAAATATTAAAGCATAAAAAATTACGTTTCTTAAATGCTTTAATTCGGACAGGCGGGAACTGACGAATGCGAAAATTAAATGACGGTGGATTTCCTTCTTTAGAATCCTAGAGAAGGTTCTCACAAAGTTTGTGCAAATTCTGAAATAAGCTGGCTTTACCGATTAGACGATATGGAATGACTCCAAGGTATTGAAGTGACTTTTTTTGTTTCTCTCGATAATCTACGGAATTTATCGAGATATTTTAATTATATGTAGTAAGTAAATATTTCTCAATAATAGCTGTGTTCTTGATAATTTTCATTTTCCTACTTTAATCAGATACATAGTTGTAGGGGTATTTACGATTTCTAAGAAATGAAAAACATTTTAAGCCATAGTAAATTCAAAACTTTCTGCGCCCTTAAATTGTAGGTACTACTATTTTTTTTAATCATTAATGTAATTTTTCCACAAAACGGAGCCATATTTTGTAAAATCGTTTATATCTGAATCGATCAAGCTTACAACGAATTGGGGGCCAAATCGACATCATATATTCATTAATTGGAATGTATCAAAAATGCAATGATGTGGGTGGTTTGCATTTTGAGAAGCTTCACTAATAATTTTCATCTTTATTTGAAAATGTTTTAAGTATTTGGTTAGATACTAAACAAACTACTGAGTTTTAAAATGTATTTTGTGCTTCAAATGTATTTTTTTCATCGATAAAAATGACATTAGTTTTTATTAAAACATCTTTAAAACTTAGTAATTGAATACGTAATTAATTAAAATCATTTTGAAATTAAACATTTTGTGGCAATTATAATTAATTTCTATTTCATAAGGTGTACGATGTTGATAATCATTTTACAGAATTTTATGGAAAAATTACAAGAATGAATGAATTTTCTCACCAAATGATAGTATATTTTAGAAAGGCAAGAAATTTTGATTTTCTTCATTGGCGTACCCTCTTTCCTTTTTTTAAAAATATCATGCCTTCACCGCTATATCTCTGGTTGAGGTAGGAAAATAAAAATTGTCAATACAAAGCAAACATTAAGAAACATTTACATACCAATTTTGATTAAAATATCTCCTTTAGTTCCGAAGATATTTAAAAAAAAACAAAAAAAAAATATATCTTTTTTACTGTAAATTACTATTATTTTCACAGATTCCAATAATTCTTAAAGTTTGAAAGGTAAACTCGGACTACGCTGTTTAATAGCATTACAAAAAAATTGTATGCATAATAATTAATAACTTTAATTTCTTGAACCCTTAAATAGGAGCCTGGTAGTTTAATAAGGATACGTAAGACTAAATACGAATTATGGCAAATACTGTTAAACCGAAGTAGCTAATACATATATTTTTAATTAAGTACCACATTTCTTTTAATAATACCCATAAACCATAAAACATTTCATTAAACAAACAACACATAAATCAACTCAGTAAGTAAATCTCTAAATAAAATATTTTTTTATTTTCCTACAGGTATCCCTGAAGGTATGTAGTTGATATAATAAAACATGCTATATATATAACGCTATTTTCCTCTTATCTCTCTGATTCTTAACTTTGCTTGGTAGAGTGTAGATATTTTCTTCTACTTTTAGTATGTTTATTATATTTTGTAAATTGTTAACTTTATTATCATTAATTTTGTAACTATTTTTAATTCTCTTCACTTTTTATTATTTAAAACAAGTGAATTACATAAGAAAATGAATAGAGGCTTGAAAATGTTGAACCGCCTTACCTTGTCTGAAGCGTATCTATATTCTAAATGCAAACAATTTAAGGTAATTAAAGCATACCAAATGTTTCAATCTAAGGATGGAATTTACTAAGGGAAAAAGATAAATATTTTAATTTACGCTTTACTAAGTATATTATTTCTAAAACTTACCTTAAAAAAAGTTCGTCTTTACTTACTACTTGCTACCCTTTTATCCTCAAACCCCTACCTTGAGGGGGTAGGGTATTTAATCACAAAACTACTGGGCGTGAGGATGTAGCAAGTCAAGACACTATTCAGGCCGGATAAGTTAGTGTCACGACAAAATAAAAACTTGTTCAGAACTCGGGGTATTTCAATACAAATAAATTAATTACTCTCCTTAAACTTAACACCATGAATTATTATTATAAGGTGGTGCTTTAAAATAAAATATCAATTTCAGCAACTATGAAACAGGCTATATTCATACAAATTTCATAAAAGCGTAAGACATATATAAATGTTACCTTATGATACTGTGCCTCAAAAAGCTAATTAATTATAGTATTTACTATTACCCTTATTCACATAAATCAAAACAAGGTTTTAACACCCTGAATGTGGCCACACTGAAGGTTCATAGCGTATTGTTGTCAACCTTTAATTAAATAAAATAGAGTGTTGATATTCCCTTATCATAAAAATCAAAACAAAATGTATAAAATTACCAGCTACCAGCGTCACTTAAAGGTAGGTACATCTTAAAACTCTTCCTCGTCCCCTTTTCCCTGGACTTGGAATTCACATGGTGCTCTCGTAGGTACGTAGGCTCTTCAGTCTTACGTGGGCGAAATTATCACAGGTCGTTCCTCGGACGTACAGAATGATACAGACCTCGCACCCAGGTTTGCAGGACGATACAAACTTCGCCCAGACGTGCAAACTTTGTCCCAGGCGTACACCCCAAAAAATACGTTTGTATCACACACCTTTAACTCAACACAGAGGGTATAGGTGTATTCCAAATTATCCAGTAGAACCACCAAAGTCATAACCTTCTCATTTGCTATGCGCTAGAACACAACATTCCTCAAAACAATATTTATATTGTGATATCTATTTTAAGTAAGCGTTTATTACAAACCAACCTAAAAAATAAAGAAATAAACCTGCCATCTTATGAAAAATAAAATGTCTAAGTGACGACTTACCATAGATCGCATTTATATCCTGTTTTCAGTAAAAGTCCCCTTCTAAAACAATACTAACACATTCTACACAGCGTCCAAAACAAGGAAACTTAAATTTGAGGACAAATTCCTTATATCCTTATCGGATGACCGTAGATTAGTCTTTATGGAAATTGTTCTTCACGATCTGGTAGCAGGCATATTTCACAATGAACGACAAAATACCGGAAGGATGGAAGACAATGCCTTGCGCAGAAGAAATGCAGAACTAAAGGTATTATTGGTTTATAATAAACTTACTATTAATTATAAGGGAATGCCTCATTGCATTCTTATATCTTAATAAAAACAATCTTCTTAAACCTTTTTATAATTTATGTTCTTCTTTATGCCAATACAGTTCAAAGGATATTGTTCTAATTAATCCATATTAGAAACACGCTTAATAGCATGTTTTCTTACCCAATCATAACTAAGCCTACCTAAGCATAACATTACAATTAATGAATTTAACCTACATAATACTTATTCTAATATATGGGTCATTCTACAATATGAGGTTTTGAGTCCATAGGAGATGCGGCCAGGGGGAAAAGTTGGAGTTTTTTGATTAATCACATATATTACGATTTTAGTCCCTTTTATGTACACATTCACGTAAGGGCAAGTCACTTTATACATATTTAGTTACTTTTTAGAAGACCAGGGTAAATACATCGGGTAGGGTAGAGACATCAAGATCAGTGTAGATACATTTTTGACCAGGGGAGAGACTTTGACGTAATAAAACAATGAATAAAATCAACTTTTATTAAACATTGTACTTAACTTATAATCAGAGTATCATTTTTGTATTACAGCCTTTCTTTAAATCTAAAACTAGAGCTTCCTTAGAGTCTGTGACAAAAAAATATCAGTAAATTAACATGAATCATCTTCAAAAAGTTTATAATTTTCCTCTTCATTATTTCATAGCTTGCTTTGACTTTTCGTTTAGTTTCCATCAATCGTATTTTTCCAAATTTTCTCAAAGGTTTCATATTTTTTTCGTTCTGTAGTATGTCATATTTATTTACCAATTTCCCACTTATAATTCTATTAAAAATTCGTTTTTCCTTTTCATTTGGAAGAGCAGAATAAGTTTCTTTCAATTGTTGATTGAGTACTTCTGCAAACAGTAATTTTTTCTTTATTGTGTCTCTGGCACTTGGAGAATTCATCACTTGTTCTACTTTGCTGTTAGGTGTAAGTTTTTCAGGCTTTTGTAATCTTTTTTTTGTAACGCGCTAATTTAGTCTTTAGATTATTTATTGCTTCATCTTTTTTTTATTAATTAAATATCTTTGTCTTCTAGCTCGGTCTGATTTAATTTTAGCAGCTATAACTCTTCTATCAAAAGTCCCTTGCGGCATTTGAGCATCATCATCCGAAATAGATGGTGTTACCGGGACATTTGTAACATTTTGAAGGGCAAGTCGTTGCCTACGCTCTCTTGCTTTCTTTTTCCATTTCTTTCGTGCCTTACGTTGCTCTCTGGGAGTCATTTGGTCGACAGTTTTTATTATTCCTTTCTCCTTCTTTTTTAAATATTTTTCCTTTTTGTTTTTTCAATTCATACTTTTCTGGATCATTTTTAATCCTTTGATAGCGTAATCTCTCTGCTTGACGATTCTTCTCTAATCCTTTCTCCTTCTTTTTTTAAATATTTTTCCTTTTTGTTTTTTCAATTCATACTTTTCTGGATCATTTTTAATCCTTTGATAGCGTAATATCTCTGCTTGACGATTCTTCTCTAATCGTTCTTCACGTGTTAACTTTTTTGCGTGGTGCCATGATCTTTAAATAAAAAAAAAATCATTAAAATCGGATAATAACCAAAGGAATTATCCGCGAACACACATAAAAAACAATTACTGATGAACTGAGAACTTCCTTTATTTTTTTACCATACTCCTTTTCTTTTACCATAATCATTTAAAGCGCTTCTTGAGAACGTTGATAGAAGTTAGCTATATCTGAATTAGTTTGCACAAACATCTTATGATCCACATTATCTCCCCTGGTCAGTGAGGATCTCCTCTGGTAGTTATCTTGCCAGGGGGAAATACGGCAGAGGAGAGACGTTTTCGTGACAAATTTAAAATTTTTAACTGACAAGTTAATATTGGGTTAATAATATATCACATCTCAACTATTATAGTATTGTTGAATTAAGGCAGTAAATGCAAATAAATTAAGTGAATATTATAAATTTTACGACTTACCAGTGGAGAGACACAATAACCTTACAAAACCACTGCACCGCACTGTCGCGTAGCGCCAACTAACAAATGACAGCGAATTAACAGCTCATGTGTTTAGTATTACTAAGTTCACGTTGATATACGTCCTTGTACGATATTTTCAATATGGTCGACTAATATTTCTGTCTGTATTAACGGACCAAAATTCGCTAGGGTAGATACGCAAAAAAAGTGGGACAAAAATTAAGTTCGAAAATTATTGAAAATAAACAAATATTGTTGTATTTTACCTTCATAATACTTAAGTATACTTCTTTAAATTCATGCTAAATATACTTTAATTTGGCAACTGCGACAAAAAAAGGTAATTACTGTCTGCATGTTTAACTAAAAACTTCAAGGGGACAGGCCAGGGTAGAGACTTTTGCAGACTTAAATATGGAATTTCAGGAAAATGTACGTTAATTGGGCATTTAATCATAATGCTATTTATAAAATACATTAAGATGTGGTGATTTATTGCATAAAATGACAACACGTAGAATAAAAAAGCTATTTTATAATGATTGCCGTACACATTACCTCTTATTGTAGAATGACCCATATACAGGGTGGTAACATTATACCATTACAGCACTACTATAGCTCAATTGATATTTCTAGCATTAAATAGCAAATAAAGAGTGAGGTTTGCGATGTATAGTTCTATGAAACTTTGGAATGTGACATACCATTTTACCTATAGTTTAAGGAGGTATTGTATTCTTGATTTATTTCGACTACAAAGTTTAAATTGATAGACAGACACATTTTAAACATCACCTGACGCATTTTCTCCGACTTTATCAAAATGTCTTTTTGTCAGTGGCGGATCAAGGGAGATGGAGACGGCCCTTGGTGACAGGTAGCTAGAGGTGCCATCTAGTGATGTAAAAATGCTGTATTTTATGTTTGCTCTATTGTATTCCGTATCGTACCCTGTATTATATCATGCATTATACCCTGTATTGTACCCGGTATTGTACAGGGTGATCATTTTAAGTGCCTCTCTCGATTTCATTGCTTTATTTAGCACCTAGGAAAAAAAACAAAAAACTGTACTTATGTATTTTTTCTGAGGAATCCAAATTTGAAAAACAATTGAACGTCAAATAAAAATGTTATGACCGAAAAACTGAAAAATACAAAAATTAACACCCTGTATATTATTGCTCAAATGAACATATAATATTCCACTGATTATAAATACGTAACAGTTGAAGTGCATTATAAAATGGGACTTTTCTGAGTCGCTACCAAGCCTGTCTCAAGCCAAAAATATAGATTTCAATTACGTAATTGAAAATGTTAGTTCAATAAAAGCGCGAAAGCAGATATTAATGAAACATTTCGTATTTCGATTTTTTTACTCCAAATCCAATACATTTGCCAAATAAATACAGGATATCCAGAAATTAGTCTGCCATAGAGTAATCATGACTTCTTTTGTTAGAAATAATAAGAAAATTCTTATAAACATTCCCTCTAAAATGCTTCGTTTTAGAGTTATACGGTGCTGAAGAGGCGCTTAACTTAAGGGTTTTCAGTTTTTCTCAGAAATAACTAGAGAAAATAGCAATTACTCCTTATTATTTTCAAATTGAAATGTCTTCGAACAATTACTGTAGGAGTAATAAACATTCTGTGCTTAACAATTTTTGCATGAATAAAATTCAAATATTTTATTTTACTGTTTTTCGTTTGGAACACGATGCTTTTAATTACGTTCCATTTAGACTATTCTAGAGTTCTGAGTTAGTCGGATGTTCATATTACTGCCCTTACTTTCAAGAAGAGGCTATGTAGAAACTACCAGAGAATACCTCTAATTTTATGGCTGAAGCATTTGCGATATACAAAGCGTTGGGATTTTCTAAAGATAAAGCACAATTTTCTAATATTGTTATTATAACTGACAGCTTAAGCATAATGCAGAAACTTTCGCAGCCCTCCTGGTCTCCTAAAACTAATTTCCTTATATTAAAAATTTTAGAAGAATATTATGCTTTAATTTCAGGAAACAAAACTGCAACTTTAATCTGGGTAAAAGCTCATGAAAGTAACGTTGGTAATATTGTTGCTGATTTGTTAGCAAAAAGAGCCACAACAGAAGGTGAGCCAGTCGCGCCTATCTCTTTGCCCATTTGATGTATTCACTTTATGTAAAACAAAAATTAATGATGTATGGCAAAATCTTTGGGAAGAAACTAGTGCCGTGAAAGGCCATTCATATTCGCTCAAACAGCCTACTATAAGAAAAAGGCCTTGGTTTTATAAAAGTAAACAAAACAAAAAAGTCGTCTCTACTATATGTCGAATATGATTTAATCATGGTACTTTCTCCAGCCATCTTCATAAAATTGGTGTACTAGACAATTATTACTGTGACTGCGATAACATATCAATTGGTGACGTCAACTACTATCTATTTACCTGCAGCAAGTATCAAACTTACAGGACAGAATTGTTTAAAGAACTAACCGACAACAGAGTTATATTTCCGGTGAATGAGAATAAAATTCTATCACTATCTGAAAAATTTTATAATCCAGTCATAACATTTATAAAAAATACGTGTGCAAGATTCTAAGGGGGGAACATATTAACGTAAATAACATGTCTTCTCTATTGTAATCCTTTCCGTGGTCTAATTCCTAATTAATGTTAGTGAAAAATTGTGAAAACTATGCCGTTGACGGACCCCTCGGCAATCCTTCCCCTCTTCCTATACTCCCATCTTTGTGTTCTTGTAATTCTGGTCAAGTTATATATATATATATATATATATATATATATATATATATATATATATATATATATATATATATATATATATATATATATATATATATATATATATATATATATATATGCAGCTCATGATAAGATAAAATATTTACATATAAATTCTATGATTGGCTGAGGAACCAGTCTGTGTTTCTGGCTGCCATTAAAAAAAAAAAAAAAATTTAGACTATTTTTATATCAGTGCTCATTTGTGTAAAACAACTAATACATTATTTGAAAAACATAATAAGGTGTATGGTCATGCATGATTTTCATTAATTATTTCCTCTAGTCATTTCTGAGAAAAAATTAAAAACAATTCCGGTTATACCGGAAATGACAAGCAACTTCGTTATTTTAAATGGAACACTGTGTATATTTTTGCTCTTTCAAGTTCTATGATAAATTCTAATATTATTTTATATACCATACTTCATATCAAAATCTTATGGTATTCAATTTTTTTAAGCTTTTTTTTGACAGATTCAGACATTTCAAAAACAGATAATAAATATCTGACAGATATAGTCATACGGGGTAATCAAAAAATATCACTTATGTTTCAATATGTCAAAACTCATTTTTTTTTAATGGCAACCTTTCATATATCAAAACTGTACAGTTTTCGAAATATTTACTGTTATAACAAAAGTTATGTGAATCTTTTCAAAAATGTATTTTCTAATAACATTTTGTCAACAATTTTCAAATTAAAGAACATGTTCAAAACAGTTGCCATTCACCTCTAAACATTTAAGAACTCGTTTGTTTACTTCACGCTTTATAGCGGCGCTAATTTGCTGGGGAGTGAGTGATTCGAACGCACTTCGGACTCTTTCTTGGCAATTTTCTTTTGTCGTTAAAGGACTAACAAACAATATTTTTTAAATGACCCCGTACCAAGAAGTCTAATGGAGTCATATCCGGAGAACATGGTGGCCATAATTGAGGACGGCTATTTGCAAACCACTGATCACTAAAATTATTGGTTAAAAAAGTGTCAATAATCCTTCTACTGCGTGGAGGAGCACCATCGTGTTGATGCCATATTTTCCGATGTTCTGCTAAAGCCAGATGATCCATGTATGGAGTAATCATATTTTCTAAAATTTCAAGATATTTCTCTCCTAAAATCAACCAATTCTTAATTAATTTATTCATAGAATTTTCTTGATGTCACTTACCAAGTTTTCATCGTAGAAATGATCAGTTATAATTGCATCGTTCTTGATAACACAGTAAACATTAAATTGCCACAAATCTTGAATAATTCTCTCACAAACAACGTGTGGATTATAAACATCCCAATAATGGGAATTATGGTGATTGAAGTGGCCTTTTTTGTAAACTTTGTTTTGCCTGTTCAAATTATATTTTCAAAGAATGTGTCATTTTCTTGGTTCCTTACGATCATAAATCGGCATAATACACCCTTCTTGCATCATCTGCGGGAAGTAATCTTTGTACCATTTGATAAGAATGAGGGTGAAATTTATGTTTTTGCAAAATCCTGTGTATTGATTTAAATGATAAGCCGAATTCTAATTCTGCATCTCTCAGAGAAGCGCATGGACAAGCTCTAAAGTATCCTAAAACCGTAATTTCGTTTTCTTCATTATCGACAATTGGTTTAGTTTTCTTATATTTGTTAGTAAAAGATCCAAATTTTTTATAATTGATCAGCAGTCTTGAAATAGTATCATAGGTCGGTTTTGGCTTTTCGGGATATCTGTCTGCGAAAGTATCACATGTTATGGTGACAACTTTATTACATTCATCATAAATAAGAATAATATTAAAAAAATCTTCATTTGTATATCCTAAACGTGCCATTTTAACAATCACCAACTTTTTATAATAAGCTAGATTTAACTAAAGTTGACGACTATATGTATAAATATCAATTGTTTCCCTTATTTCAGATATTATTCCTTTCCTACTAGATTATTGTTGAGTATTTTAAATCATACGTACAAGCATTTTCTACTCAAATTCGACAATTATTTAAATTTCAACTGTTTCCCTTTTGTCATAATATTCCTGGCCTACTTGATTATTGTTGATTAAGTTAAATAATATGTAGGTACAAACATTTCCTACATACTTTCAATTTTTTTTTGTCTTATTTTAAACACATTCTTTAATTATATTTTGAATATAACGGATTATGACAAAAATTAACATTTTTCAAAACATTTAAAATATTGATTTATGTAAAACTGACTTTTTAAAAGATTTCACATGTAACTTTTGTTATAACAGTAAATATCTCAAAAATAGTAAACTTTTGATACATAAAAGCTCATACAGTTTTGCATTCTTTTTTAATGAAGAATAATGAACTGAAATAAAATTTGGGGGTTGACATTTAAAAAAAGAGTTTTGACATATTGTTGAAACGTAAGTTAAGTGACATTTTTTGATCACCCCCGTATGATTATTTTTGTTTCAGTTCATAGTCAATATCTACCATCTCTCTCAAAAGGTGTCTCTTTACAATTTTAGTTAACTAACATCTATCTAATATTGGTTATCTGTTTTTGAAACATCTGCATCTGTCAAAAAAAACTAAAAAAATTGATTAGCGCCTAAACCGTAAGTTTTTGATAGGGAGTGCTTATATAAAATAACATTAGAACTTACTATAGAATTTAAAAATGCAAAAATATACAGGGTGTTACATTTAAAATAACGAAGTTGGTTGTCATTCCTGATATAACCGAAAGTGGCAGAAAAATGTAAATATTTTAGTTGAAAAGAACACCATTGAAAACCTACAGAAAAGAACAATCATAACTGTACTCTTAATGGTTTCGGAAATACAAATAGCTTAAAGTCGTGGTGACACACCATGTAGTGTTTTGTTGTTTCGTGGAAAACTACGTCATTATTATAGAGTGTATTCAATACGAGGCAGTGGGCGTAAACGTTATAAAATAAAGAAGGTTTAGTGACATATTCCCCAAAAAAAAACACAATTATACAACTACGGACATATGTTTCGGAGTTATTGTCCCTCATCAGCGCAGCGTTGCTAAGGAATTGGTTCTAGGATGAGATAGATCAGGAACAAGAACTAAAATAAGGTTGGAAAGTATGGTACACAGTCCTCAATAATAACTCCGAAACAATAACAATAACTCCGACACACATGTCTGTAGCTACATAATTGTTTGTTTTTTTTTTTTGGGATAGGGCATTAAACCTTCTTTGTATTGTTTTGAACCCCAATAAATCTATCTTGTTTTGTTTGTCTTTGCCAGGTGGAAGCGAGCAGTACACGTAGAGCTCTGTGTATCGACTGTGCTCATCGAGACCCCATTTGTGGCACATGGGAACATGAAGGCACTAATTGAATACTGTGTGCTGTACTTTCTAGCCTTATTTTAGTTCTTGTTCTTGATGTATCCCATCCTAGATCTAATTTCTTAGCTACACTAAGCTGATGAGAAGCAATAACTCCGAAACACATGTCCATAGCTGCACAATTGTTTTTTTTGGGATATGGCACCTAACCTTTGTTTTATTTTGAACCCCAATAAATCTATCTTGTTTTGTTTGTATTTGCCGGGTGGAAACGAGCAGTACACGTAGAGCTCTGTGTATCGACTGTGCTCATCGAGATCCCATTTGTGGCACATGGTAACATGAAGGCACTAATTGAATACTGTGTGCTGTACTTTCTAGCCTTATTTTAGTTCTTGTTCTTGATGTATCCCATCCTAGATCCAATTTCTTAGCTACGCTACACTGATGAGAGCTGAATAATTGTTTTTTTTTTTGGGATATGGCACCTAACCCTTGTTTTGTTTTAAACCTCAATAAATCTATCTTGTTTTGTTTGTATGTGCCAGGTGTAAACGTTATAGCCAAAGTGGATCCGCCTATCTATCGATGCATTCACAATGCTATTGTATACTCGACAATAACGAGCATCTCCGTCAAGGTGACGATCACAAATTGTTTGTAATAGCTGCGAGCCGTCCAATTACGTGATAAAAACCTTTAATATTTGTTCCCATTTTTATAAATAAAACTGATTTATTTCATAGCACATAAAAATATTATCAATTCATATTGCTTGGAAATGTTTCATTAGGTGTTTACAATATAATATATCTACGTAAGTAAGACGAATAATTTTATTCAGATTTTCGTCGAATTTATTTATGTACATGTAACATAATAATAAAAATAATAATAATAATAATAATAATTTTTTATTTTTTTTTTATTACAAAAACCAATACATAAACAGATCAATATCGGGAAAATGATAATAATATAATAATACTTATTCATGACATAAAAAACACATAAATTAGACAACCCTCAAATTCAAAACGTCTCTGCATGATCGGGGGTTACACTGGTGAAAAAATGCGGACACACATCCACTCCCTCCCAGGCTCGAAGCCGGAACTTGAACCCAGGAGTCAGCAGACAGTAAAACCAGCTACGTTTTTCACTCAACGTTCTAACCAACTGCGCTACCTAGTTCGGTATAGAATATTACTATACAATCTGATGCATTAAATTTAGAAGTACCCTGTATAAATGAGGAATGTATCATTTTGTATTAAACTTAGGTATGCACGTATAAAAATTATAAAGGAAGCGTAAATATCTGCAATATCAAATTCCTCAACTCGACCGAAAGATGCCAATATTTCCTACAATAGAATGTCATCAATTGTTTAGGACAACATAAAACTGCTGAGCTTCTAATCAATTTATCTTTGTGACTCACTGCACACAAGGTTCGAGCATGTGTAAATATCTTATCAAACGCTTAATAATTCAGCGGATACCAACCGAAGTTTCAAGTTGAAACTGATTAGTATACATGAGTGTTTATAATATTTAATTTAAAGTTGTATACTAGAGGTATAGTCATTGTCCTTCACTATAAATTTGGAAAAGTAACAAAACTTTAGCTCTTACACAAAAATATACTTATACCAAATTCTTAAGCAGACAAATTGAACTTAAAATGTAGTAAACTTAATCAATTAATATGAAATTCTTTAGAAGTTCTCAAAAATATAGTATACCGGGTGGCCACGAGTCAATGTACGCCCCCAATATTTTGGTTATTTTTGAATTTAAAAATTCCAATAATTTTTGACGGAACTCTAACTGGACCAAGATATCTAGAATTTCTACAAATTATAATAGTTCCACAGATTAATCAAATTCCCAATACCAATATTGACGAGGTTTACTTCCAACAAGACGGGGCTGGACCACACAATGCTATTATCGTTAGGGATTACTTAAATCAGTTGTTTTCACATCGTTGGATTGGGACCCATGGTCCAGTCAGATGGCCTGCAAGGTCGCCTGACTTAACCCCAAGCTGAGCTAACCTGAACGACTAACCCCCGTATCCATTTCTTATGTGTGCATAGTTAAGCGTGCGCTACGCGCACACTTGGCGCAACAAAAATTTGTATATTATTGGCCGCCACGCCGTTACGATGCGTCGGATCAAATTCGGTCATTAGACTTTTCTGCACAGCTGGTGACGTAGAACGACCCGCCATGCCATACGCGAATTTACCGAAGGGGCGCGTTCCGAAATCAGCACCTCCTTCTCCACCCCCAAACCTCCCTCCAATTTATTCGCGAAAACCCCTCCTCGAATAATGTCCGCCCAAGGGAGCGCGTGCCTTAATTATTCGACGAAGTATTTTTTTCGGACGATCGAAAAATTTTGGCGCGTCGGCGGCCGCCACTCCGTTACGATGCGTCGGATCGAATTCGGTCATTAGACTTTTTTGCGTCGTTCGCGACTAGAACGACACGCCCTTCGCAATTTCGCCGAAAAGGCGGGCTCCTCCTCGAATTTTTTTCGAAAACCTCTCGTCGAACGACGGCCCCCCACGGAAGCGCGTTCATTAATCTGCATATTTAGTATTTTTCCCGACCGTTTGAAAAAAAAGCGAAAACGCTGTCGAGTGCAAACGATTTGCGGCGAAACGACGCGTCGTACGCGTTCCGCACCCCTATACTTTTTTGTCGGCCTCGACGTTCCCGAACATAATTTGGGGGTCGCGTCCCCCTCGTCTGAACACGGGGTATGTAGCACCCCCTCCACGCACCCCAATGGGGGGGTCGTCGAGATGGAAGGTTTTTCATCTCGTATCGCCCCCATGGCTACCTACGGGGTCAAAACGGAGCTCGAAAAGTAGCTGCACGAGATAACGGCAAGGGGGGGATTTTCCGGGGTTTATATCTCGGCAACGGGAAGAGCTTTCGAAGCGATCTCTACGGCGTTGTACTCATCTAGTCGTCCCATACGGTACTCGAGGCGACCATTTCTTCGAAAAAAACGATTATTTCAAAATTCACCCCCCACCCCCGCGAAAACGCGTGGACAAACCATCCAACTCTATAAGGGCAAAATGTGCGCAAAAGCACCCCTTTTAAGTAAAAAATTCGTCGCGCCCGCGAGAGCTGTTTAGACCCAGGTCACGTTCCCCATTAGCGGGTTATACATCACTGCTTCAACCACAAGGCAAGATCTGGAAGAAAGTGTTCGACACGCAATTGCACAAATAACACCTCAACAATTACAGAATGTTATACGTGCAACAATAAGTCGTGCTACTCTGTGTATTAATCAAAACGGTGAACAGTTTGAACAATTTTTATAATGGTTTATTATAATTTAGGTTTTAAATAGTTTTGTTATTCTATTTATTCATGGTTGTAACGTTTTATTAAAATTATTTCTTGTTTAATTTGTGTTTACCTTTTAAAAATACTTTTATTATTACGAAGGATATCGTTAAGAAATGATTAATGGCGAAAAAAATTATAGTTTATGAATCATTATTTCTGATTAATAAAAAAAAACAGCACAGTTTCATTAAAAAAAATTTCCATAGGACTTCTACGGAAATGAAAATGAAAATTAAATTCCGTTTTTTGAAAAAAAATCTGAAAATACTGGTACCTATCAGTAATTCAAACAACTATTTTCTTCTTTACAGACAAGTCTACAACCTTACTAATAATTTCCATAGCTTACTTAGTAATTTTCTTATATCGCATTCATCTGACGCGGCCATTTTGAAAAAATTAAAAAATTGTTCGTATCTCACTTATTTTTTTGGAATTTTTTAAAATCTGAATAAACCGTTGCACTTAGAAATTTATGCTTAATGAGAAACCATAAAAAAATATAGACATTCCATTTAAGAAAAAAAGTTGATATCACTTCCGGTTCAACCGGAAGTGATATTTTCATTCCTGTTAGTTTAAAAGTATTGTCTAATTTATGTGTACCAAAAACCAAATTTTTAAATTCAAAAACAACCAAAATATTGGGGGCGTTCATTGACACGTGGCCACCCGATATGTATTGATATACTGCAATTTAATTTCGTGTCCAGTAAAATCTGTTATACGTAATGGTCAATTTCGGGGGTTGTATGAACAAAAAAATAATACAATTTATTATAGATAACGCGTTTCGTTGATTTTATTCAACTTCATCAGTGCCTACAATAACATTATATATCAAAAATCATAGAAAATTGTTATTTACACAAAATAACAAAAAAATGGGCAAAGTAATATAAACATTTTGAAAACTAACCAACTATAAAATTCTCTGTAGTTAATAAAAATATTCGCAGTCATCTAGTTTGTCACACTTTTTTTTAAAACATTATAAAAACATATGAAAACAATATTGAATTTTTTGAGAAATTTTATATAAAAATAAAATTTCTAGCGTCCTTAAAATAAACATAATAACTAAATAACATTGCAAATGTGTTTGGGAGATGTTAACCATATGAATCGTATGACTTATACTCACTTCAATGTATATTCGTTGCTAATAATCTTAATCTAGAAATAATGCATTGCACAGTTATTAAAAGTAGAGAAAACAAAATACTTAACAATTTTTTTTTTTTTTAACTCGTTTCTATATGTATCACAAAGACCTGCTACGTCTGATCTTACATTAATATCTACTATTTTTTGTCTCATTAATATAAATTATTTCTAGTATCAATCTTTCACTTAGATTGGTTTCGTTGCACAAATTTTGAACATTTTCCAAATCAACTTTATGATTGTTCTCTAAGGCATGTAGGGACAAAGCTGTATGACACGTCTCTGCACCGATAGGCAGTTTTGGTGAACCGGCCCCAAGGTTCCAACACGTGCACATCGACCTAGTGGGACCCCTACCACCCTGTAAAGGACACAGATATATTTTCACATGCGTGGATCGGTTTACACGGTGGCCCGAAGCAATACCCCTACAGGACATTACCGCAGAAGTAGTTGCTAGGACACTCGTTGAAGTGTGGATCGCTCGCTTCGGAGTACCTGCGGCAATCACCACAGATCAGGGTAGACAGTTCGAGTCGTGCTTGTTTAAAGAACTAACACGCCTAATGGGCACGTCTCACTTTCGCACCACAGCCTACCACCCGGCTGCCAATGGTTTAGTAGAGAGGTTTCATAGACAGTTAAAAGCAGCTATTAAATGTCACGAACACGAAGACTGGACCAGCAAACTCCCGATGATACTCCTTGGCATCCGCACAATAATCAAAGAGGGTACCACCTCAGCGGAAATGGTTTACGGAACCAATTTGCGCCTACCAGGCGAAATAATTGCCACACAAACTGGTGCAGCAACGAATACGTCCGAGTTTGTCGCAAATCTACGCAAACACATGCGTACGTTGGAAACCTATACCTATACGCCGTCACGGAAACCGTCAAACTTTCGTTTTCAAAGACTTGGCTACAACACCATATGTTTTTGTTCGACATGATGCACTACGTGCAACACTGGAACCGACTTACGATGACCCCTTTAAAGTACTCAAACGCAAAGAACGGAACTTTGTCATACAATTGGGAGACAAAGAGGTTAACGTAACTTTGGATAGATTGAAGCCAGCCCACCTTCTAGGCGACGACTTCGAGAACATCACACCGGAGACAAGTGATAGTGAAGTGCAAGTGCAAGACAATAGTGATAGTGATGTGGCAGTTCATAAAAAACGGGCAACGCGTTCTGGCAGAGTGGTAAGATTCCCAGAAAGATTCTAAAAGTATGTATAGACATTATACAGACAATAATTAGTAATACAATACATTTTTTTTTCATATATGTAACGTTAAACACTAGCGGGGGGGTGATGTAGCGTACTTCCCGAAACGCGATAATAAATAAAAACTAATTTTCATAATTTGGATTTAGCAATCAACGTCCTTCCCTGAAGCACGTAATAAATCACCGCACTAAAGTAGGGAATTTCCGTTCATCACTTGCCCCTGTACATAAATAGTGAACCAACTCGAAAGAGGTATCATTATCAAATCTGTTTACCTATCATATCATATCATACCTAGTCTAGGATACACAACGTATCTTCGCATAACTGTAAAGTTCGTAATTGTTTTGTTTTTGTTAGTAAATAACTTCTTCTGATTTCAAGTTTTATTTAGTAGCATAAGCGCTACACTGTAGATCTTTTATTTTTAGAAATATCATATTTATGAGAATAAACAGGTTATTTTAACGCTGTTTAATTTGACCTACATATTGAGCACAACACTCACATCCTAATTTATACACAACCTTACATCTCATTTCAAAAGGACATTATATCTTTATGTTTATTGTAAAATTTTCCAAGTATTTTGTTATTGTAAAGTATTATTTTTGTATTTTTTGTTTGTAAAATGTTCTTTGAGATTGGCGACTTCCGAAACTTGCGTGCGGCACGTGTCGTAAACATCACCCTCGTGAATAATAGCCATCATTATAGGCTCGCTGAATAATATACTTTTATATTGAGTCCCATACTAATATTCCAAAATAAATTTTATTAGAATTATAGATTGTTTTTCAACAGAAGCTATTTCAATTTCAAAAACGTTTTTTACAAACAAATATTTGGTACAGCAATGAGTAATCCTGCATCTCCAATTTTTTCTAGTGTAATAAATATGAATGACATATTGGGAACTTCCATAAACAGGCTACCATTTACATTACCCTTTTCATACTTATATGTAAATGATTATCATCACGGCTGTACCAAAAGACATGACAGACGTAATTCTCAATTCATTCAATGAGTATGACCCACATTTGAAATTGACAGTAGAAATTGAAATTAACAACAAGACTTGACGTTGCTTGAAAGACGTCTTTACAGCTTGTACAATGTAAAAAAATTACTATTGCTGTATAAAGCGCAAATACGTCCTGGTTTGGAATATTATTGCTCAATCAATCACTACTTGTTTACGTAGCCCTTGAGAACCTCATGGTTGTTTCAATAGAGACTCAGCAGAATTTGCATTGATAATACCATCATGAACGATTTCTAGCCGTGCTAAATAAAGCTTAGCAACTCACCTGTTTGTCTTGAAGCTATATAACAATCGTACGTCACTTAACCAGACATCCTCTCTATCAAGTACAACAAACTTTGGAATTCATTTCCAATCACGTTTTCCCTGTATCTTATATTCTTCAAATTTTCATCGACAGGATCAATATGTACTTCCTACAATATTCTAGAATTTATGACACCTTATGACGAATTGGATCTGTAGCTTGTGAGATATCAATTGATAAATAATAAAAAAACTGCGTCCTCTCCTCTACATAATTAATTTCTTGTACTTTATGTGTCACCTTTTCTACAGTATCTTTGTACACTTAAAATTTACGTGGTCTTCTTAAAACGTCTGAATTACCAAATTCAAAAGTCCTACTAAAATATCAACATTTTGTTCTTCCTTTTTTGATCAGACTAGATTTAGTGATTTTGTGAGAAGCTAGTGTTTCCAAAATAAAAATTAATGATTTCATTATTATCATTAATTACATTTTGTATGGTTTAGTTTATAAAAACTTTCTAAAATATGTCCCTAATTTAGGTTCTATCGTTCGGCAGAGAGAGGTCACAATCCTCTTATCTCGCTTATCTTATATAATCACATAAATGTCGTGTGGTGAGGATGTTCCATCACTGGATATTTTATGTGATTACTACAATCTACCGTCTCATTTATATTATAAGCACCACTTACAAGATCCTCAACTATAACAACTATATATGACATTCCGTAATACATAACTGTCATGTAGACTGCCAGCATCAGTTTTATGTCAATCTTTCAATTGCTGAAAAATTGTTTATGTCTTTCTTGCCCCATTATGAAGATGTATATGTTTTTTTTTCTCTTTCTTTACCGTTAATACATATTAAGTCTGGGGGGACCAAAATTCTCTCTGCCTTGTAATACTTTTCCTATCGATAAAATAATTGCAAGTGTAGAACAAGGCGTAATAAATATTAACAACGAAAATAAAATCGACATTAGAAACAAAATTTGTAATGTACTTACAAATTATAAAAATAAACTAAAAAATTCCAATAATAGAACCAAAAACCAATTAAATCATTACATTGAAGAAACAAAAAAATGTTAACAGAAAATTCAAATATTTTTATACTAACAGCCAATAAATGTAATAAAACAGTAATTATGTATGAAACAGAGTATGAGTATGAATAATATTAAGCATATTATGACGAAACAACATACAAAATAGAAAATCACAACCCAACAAAAAAACATTCAAAATAAGCTTAATGACCTCATTAAGTCATGGCTTAGAAAAAACCTAATTAGTGAACCACAAAAAAAAAACTTATTTGTCACAATGGCCATGCTCCCTTCATATAAAGCCTACCAAAACTGCATAAAGAAAATATTCCATTAAGACCAATAGTAAGCAATATAAATAGTCCCACATATAATCTTTCACAGTTTTTATCTAAGATACTAAATAACGTTTTAGGAAAAACTGAATCCTTTGTTAAACACTCATGGCAATTTTGTGAATTTATAAAAAACCAGACAGTTTCCAGAGATCATATTATTATTTGACTTGATGTTACCTCACTATATACTAATATTCCAACAGATTTAGCAATAGAATGTATAAAAAATGAATGGTCCGAAATTAGTAAATATTCACCCATACCCAAGACGAATTTATCAAAGCAATAACCTTATGTCTAAACTCTACATATTTCACGTACAACAATCAATTCTTTTCACAAGTTTTCGGAATTGCCATGGAGTCACCTATATTGGCCACTATAGCAAATTTAGTAATGGAAGAATTAGAAAATAATGTATTAAAATCAGTAAACTATAAACCAATATTCTACAAAAGATATGTAGATGACTGGATTATTTGCTTACCAAAAGACAAAATAGAATATACGGTTAATATTTTCAATAATTATCACTCAAGGTTACAATTCACTAAGGAAATAGATCAAAACAATAGCAGAAACTTCTTAGATTTAACAGTTAAATATAATAAGGACGGTATTATCAAAATCAACTGGTATACGAAAGAAGTGTGGTCGCAAAGATACTTAAACTTTAAATCCCACACACCAAACAACTACAAAAAAAGCGTCATCAACAGGCTAACAGATCGGGCCATCCAACTTTCACATCCAAAATGCAGACCAAATAATCTGAAAAAAAATCAAAAAAGTTCTAGAAGCTCTCCTATCCCAAACACTTTTATGAACCAATAATGAAAAAAAGAATACACAAAACCTATAATAAAACAACCCCGCACACCAAATAATAGTATATAATTAAATTGGGTTTAATTACAATCGTTAAGAGATAAGAGTTAAATTGTGTTGTCGGTGAAGGCAAAAGATAGACAACCCCAATTATAACCCACCACGGCTAGTCAGCTATTCTAGGAGGCAAGAGTCGTGGGTAAGAGTTCAGGCACTGCTAAATTTGAGAATTAGTTGTTAAAATTCGGTGTTGTTATAGCAAAATATTATTCAAGAATGGGAACGATTTTAAAGGGCTGTGGGCGCCATGACAGAAAATCAAGAAAAAGACAGAATAAAATTGAAACTAGTTTAATTAAATCTATGTGTAGCAAAAATTTACAAAATATCACAACACTACTAGCCCAAAAAATAGGCTTAGTAGCAGCAACTATACTAATGAGATATGCAAAAAGTTAAGCATAACAAATCAAAATATTAACTAGAGCAGCAGCTCAAGCGCTGACAGCGATAAGATAAAACAAGAAATATGTACAAGGTATAAGATGGGTTAAGAATATTCAAGAATATATCTACTTACTAACGTACTCTACTCTCTACAAAGTGGTAAGCACCAGCTAAAATTGCACAAAAAAACAAAGCATTTAAAGCCCGATAAGCGTAGGCAACTAACCTACAAAGTTACTTACCCCTACGTGAGTTAAAAAAGGGTACTACGACTGTACTACAGATTCTTGGCAAAGGGCCACCTAAATCAACTATAGTAAGCAAAAGTACAAGCACACGAGCCCCAAATTGTAAGCAAAAGGCAATTACAATGGCTGTGCTAGCGATTTTAGGCTAAAGGCAACTAAAATCAGGTAACTGTGGTTAACATAACTTAGTAAGTACCAAATATACAATTTGCAAGCAACAACATATCCTGCAAGCAGTAAATTACAAACTACATAAGGTCCTATGCCTTACGCATTTAAACAGACACTAACACTGGACTGATGGTCATAAAAATACAAAAAATAAAAGGTAATGGCGTGTCCGCTTAAATGCAAACAGGCACAAAACAACACATCTTAAAATATCATCAACGGCTACAAGCAAACTACAAGCAAATAAAAAAGGCAAAAAAAGCAAACTAAGGCCGGCTACAGGCCCTAACTGTAAGCAATCTATATCCTGACTGGCAGAAAAATATAAAAAATACTTATCTTAAGCAATCGGGCTGAACAACAGCTTCTTCGGAATTCCGCATACGTTGGCTAGATCGGCATCAGGCTGTCGGTACCATCCCATAGTTAAAGATCTCACAAGCTTAAGAATTCAGTAATACGTCTAAGGCACAGTTAACCACGTGCGTAGTTTTCCAGGTAATCCAGTTAGTACTCAAAAAAACTCCTTGGCCAACATCAAGTTAGGAAAAATATCGCTATCCCAGTTAGAGGGTAGTAATTACGGGTTGTATTACCATAAAAACGTAAAACTCCAGTACACCAAAAAAAGGTGCATCAAGAGGAATGCATAAAAAAAATGCCTCAAAAAATGATAGGAAAAAAATCACAGTAATAATAATTACATTAATACTAATAATAATAAATCGCAGTAATAATAATAATAAATCCCAGTAATAAATCACGGTAATAATAAATAATCAATCAGGAAAATCTGAAACAAAATCCCGATATGACTATACGTTCTATAAAATGAATAAATTAAGTTAACATACCTGCAACTAACATCCAATAAAGCGATTGAATTATTCAAGCCACGAGGTGTTTCAATAAAGTGCAAAAGCCGACCGCTGCTTGTAGTTGCCTCGCTGGAAATGCCGGTGTCGGAAGTGAGTTAATCTAAATTCCCCACCGCGACCGCGCAAAGGGTACCACGCAATTGTTGAGTAGTTAAATTAAATGGATATCACCATGGACTGATATTGTACCGATCAAAAAGGTATGTATATTAAGTTTCAGACTTTACTGGTCATCATTTTCAAATTCAACACCCTGGACGTATTACGTGAATTAACAGGTGGTTAACAATTTGCCAGTTGACTAGCCTCGTGCCGCCGTAATATTCTGGAAACGGAACCTCGAGTGGGTGTTCCAAATCGAGAATGGGTAATAAACTTAGTTGTGACAGAAATTGAAAATTTACTGTTACAAGTAATAATAAATATGTGTCCATGCCATACATACCAACAGTATCCGAAAAAATAGCAAACGTATTTAAACAACATAATATAAAATAGCCCATAAACCATACAATACCACAAAAAAATTTTCACAAAACTTAAACCTAGACTACCAACTGAAGACGAAACTAAACTATATACAAGATAGACTGCAACGCCTGTAATGGTACCTATATAGGCCAATCAAAACAATATCTACATAAAAGAGTATACACGCACAAATATAGCATAAAAACTCAAAACCAAAACACGACAGCACTCACCAAACACGCCATAGAACAAATCCACCGATTTAATTTTAACAACATACAAATATTAGAAAAAGAACCTAACTATAACCGAAGAAACATACATGAAATGCTGCAAATAAAAAGACATACCAACGCAATAAATAATCGCATTGATATAGAAATTTTAAGCGAAACCTAATTTAACTTAATTAAATGATTGGGGTACATTACAACATGAATTCAATTTTTACATCTTACCGATACAAGATAATAATTCTTGAAATAAAATATTTTATACACTCACTATTTAAGCAAAAACACCTACAGTAAATTATATGTATACATTCCCAACGTTATCTCTGTAACATAAACAAAACTTTAAGAGCCTACACACCATGTTAAAATAACACAGTTGTGTTAAAATATACAATCCAATAATACCAAACATGTAACAAAATTTAAAACAAGTACCTAATAATTAATAGTGTAGATAAATAATGTAATGTAAAATAACCATTACTATGGTTTTCAAATATTATATTAATTGTAGTTCTCTGATGATGGTGTAGTAAACCGAAACGTTAGAAAAAATAATAAAATTAGTTATCCCTGACCGAAATCCCCAAAAGAACTGTCAGATATTATGAAGAATAGCATCTTCCATAAGTTTGACCAGGAATCATTGTCTTTTTGAGAGGTGTCAGACAGTTATGCCAAAAGTAACTGAATGCAGTTTGTGCTCAAAATCATTCGTCCGTTTTATTGAATACTAGTTATCTGTCATCTCTTCAACTTCTCGAAATAATTTTTGAAAAAAAATCATTGATTGCTGTGCAATATGACTAATGAATGGTAGCTATGTCATTCAGTTTCTCAATAAAGATTCCTCAACATAACTCTCTGTTATGTTGCTATACGCAGATGACATAAAAAAAAATTTGTTTAGCATATCTAGTTTAGGACAGATCACTATTTCCGCCTCTCAGGTGGGGTTTTTTTAATGATTTTTTTCTCTTAGCTGTCTAGTGCTTGTTTAAAATATAAGTACAGAAAAAGAATCTTAATCACCATTGGGAATGTCAAATCAACCACAGGCATTCAGCTTGTTATGATCTAATGACGTAAAAATCAAGGGCTGAGTCATGCCACCACGGTAACATACACATATAAAGATATAATAAATGATATATTACATTTTATTGACGATTTTGTAGTATCCAAAATAACAGGAGCAATAAATATTTCACTAAACACACAACATTGCACACTAGTAATTTTTTGAGTTCTAGTAAATTAGCAGCATCTGTTCTAGACGTTCAGGAATTAACTTTTTAATACTTTCTGCTCAAAGTACACATACAAATACAAAAGATTCTTTAAAAGATCGAATAGATGTTAAATAAGTGTAAACTGGCAAAACCACCCTCTTGATGCCCACGTCGACTTTGACAACCTACTATCCTGTGCAAAAGTCTCAGATCCTTTGAACGAAAAAACAAAGAGTTTTGTAAATATTATAACGCTATGCGTCAAAATGAGACGTTAATTCATGTCGTACCAAAATAAATCTGAACATCTTACCAATCTTCGGCTAGCTCGATATATCCCAGGTTATGTTACCAGCGTCATGCAGACGAAACTGGTGCCTTCAACTTCTCAGTAGGTACTCTAAATTCAAGAAATAAACAATTAATATTTGACCAGAGAATTCGGTATACCTTACCACACTTTATATTTTTAATGAATCCTGTTCTGGGAAATTAAAGAACATAAGTTTAATAAAATGTTTAATTATATCAGTTAATCAGCCAGGTTTTAAATATAAAAGAAATATTTACAAATAGGTATGTGAAATCTTTAAATTCATAAACTATCCCCGAAACAAAAGTATGTAATAACAGTAGGTTGATTTATACCAAATGTAATTGCATGCAAAAAAAAAAACACAAGAAAAATATTTATATCTAGATATCACTATTATTACATTTTTCATAATCAAAGTTCAACGATCTATCACAGATCTAATTTCGACTAGACTATATTTACAACATGAATACCAGTACTAATTTAAATTTGAATAAGTAAAATTGAAAAAAACATGCGCAAAATATATGATTAATTATTTACATCAAAGTCAAGATTTATAAAAAGTACAAAAAAAAGAATATTAAAACTTAACTTAACCTGGAAAGTGTGTTCAATTTTTGTTCAATACCAGACCAATATTGTTCCATTAACCAAATTGCAGCATTACAAAACTCGACGATGAAATTAATTGGCTCTTGACTTCCAACACTTATCAAAAACACAAATCGACCCTCTAATGCAGCTCTACTCGGTACATTAGCAACACTTGATAAAATTCCATTTTCCATAGCATCAAAAGTACATAAAAACCACATACAACATAAACAAATTACTTAGGTCATAACCCTAGCGGAGCCATATAACGTTCTTATTTTAAACAACAATTCACCAAGTCGAAACCCAGTAAAAGTCCTATGGTAACTCCGTGATAGTCCCCTGATAGTTAATAAAAGCCAATGATAGCCATCTTTCCTAAGAATCATTCACCGAAATCCAGTTTAAGTCTCATGGTGGTCTAATAAAAGCCCAGTGAAAACCCCTTTGACAGTTGCCTTTCTATAGGGCAAAGTCCTACGTCCATGCACATATTTATTTGTAGAAACAATCCAGCATTTAGCTGACAAAGTACTAAGTAGCACCCTAAATAATACAGCATTTAGTTGATAAGATACTAAGTAGCATCCTTTAAATTGGTGAACGAAATAATCCCAAAACAACGATGATTAACATCCACTTAAATAATTTTGGATCAAAATTTCAATCCTTCACCAGCTACAAGATACAAAATGTAGGTACGTACGCTCACTAAGACGACTGACTGTGAAATGGGAGGAAATCAACCGATGAAGTTATCACGTGATAGAAAAAACAGAATCGCAGAAAGTCTGCAAGAAAATATCAAGGTCGGTTACCTTTCGAATGAATGTGAAATTTTGTAAACACCTATAAATACTTATCAAAAATATAAAATGTAAAACGTTAATTAGAAAATTTAGGAAGACAAGAAAATTATATAAAGTAATATTTATGCAAGGTGAATCATAAAATACCACGGCCTGAGATTCGGTTATTTGCAGAATCCATAAGGTTTGTCGACCCCTGTGCTAATAGCTGAGGTGCATTCCATTAATGTAATTAAAATGTACTAACATACTTAGCTTAAACAGTAACAGTCTGGAATTATTTTGAAAACAACCCAACTATTATCAAACTTTTGTTATTCTATAGTTACTCATTTCACACACAAGGTAACGATCTTTGTAACTGAACAGGTCTATACAAAACAGACGAGCTAACGTGACCACAGATCAACTCGGAGTGCAACTCCGACAACAATTGAACACTGCCAATAATATTCGAATAAATGACATTAACTGATGGCATTAGAAAATGAATATTTCCATTGCTCACAGAGATATAATGTTGAACAGAAATCATGACGTCTATGATATAGATGCAAATAGATAAAATATTACTAATTATAATTTTTGTGAAGTAAATTTTGAAAATGTGATGTTAAAAATGTAATTTATAAATAAAGTTAATGAACTAGTTGAATTTTATACCTAATATACATAAATATTTCTCACAATGGTGAATTCAACCGTAACAAAATTCTTTAAAAAATAAACTGACAAAACCAAAAAAATCCTTTTAACTCATGAAATGATGTAGATATCGAGGAAATAAATGGAAAAAACACCCCTCTACGCACCTATCGATTTTGGCAGCCTTTTTATCCTGTGAAAAAGTCTCAGTCCCTTTGGACGAAAAACAAAGTTCTGAAAAAAAATTGTATAAAAAATCGAATATAGGTTAAATATGTGAAGTGTAAACTGGCAAAACCAAAATGTCCGTATTTTGTAATAGTTATTTGCAGCAATATGATAATCATTTTTGTCTATATATTGATAAAATTGTCTAGTAGAAATATTATGTATTTGTGTTATTTGTGTATAATGCTCTGCTATAACAGGAAGTCATAAGTGCAAAAATCGTTTTGGGGTGTTAATAGTATTTGTATTCCAGGTTATGTTATATACATGGTTACATTAATAAAAGGAATGAATACAATTTAATTGCCAATAACGAAAACTGTTAATTTCGGAATGTGGGTAGTATCACATTATATTTCTCTAAAATTATATTTTCCAGATACGATCTTCTGTCATAGCAGGGCAATATATGTATCTGTTAGGAAGAAATAACTGCATGAGAAGATCTAAATATTTTATGAACCATTAATACCAAAAGAAAAAATTAAAAAAATCACAAATAAACACATAGACAATTTAAAGTTAAACTTTTACCAGCATTACTTCCAAATATGTTTAAAACATTTGTAGAATGAATTTTCCTTTGAAACCTATAGTATTTACATAAAAAGACAAAGAACCAAAACATGCATAAAATTTTTAGTAAAGGATTACTCAAATTAGGTCATTACTCATTAGTGGTAATCAATACAAATAATATTATTTTATAGTAAGTAATTAATTATGCTAAATTTTAATGAACCACCAATGACTGTAAACTAATTATTCATAAATTTATATTTATAAGCGGCAAACTGAAACACATGTTTTAACAAGTAAACAAACTCCAATTTTAGTGTTCGCAGCTATAATCTCTGGAACTCATTAAAATTATTGCATGTATTCGCTTTTCTTTCCGTTTTCAGCTTTTTTGAAATTCACTGTTTAAACAAAAATATTAACAATTTTATTGGTCATTTGGTAATACTTTATCTAGAGGTAAGAAAACTGTCGATTAGTACAGAATTAAATGAAAAATGGTGATAGATTTAAAACACAAACAAGCCGCATATAAAAGCATGATACACAGGTTAATCAATATCCCTCTTTCTCAGGAAAATTTTGAAAAAGAATTAAAAATTATAAAACAAATTGCATAAAACAATGGTTATAACCCATCAATGATTGATAATATTCTGGCTCAAAAAAACTTACCAAAAAGCAATACAACTAGTTTATCCTATTGTTTCAACCAAGAAAACAAATTTCAAATCCCTTACATATATTGGGACCCCTACAGAAAAAGTCGCTAAAAATTTAAAGAAACAAAAATTTTGATATTGCTTATAAAACGAATAATTCCCTTGGTAAATTAATTAAAAATAATAAAGGTAAAACTAATAAAGAAAATAAATCTGGAATCTATAAGCTAAAATGTGGTACCTGCCCGAAAGTATATATTGGACAAACCGGAAGATGTTTTAAGAAAAGAATATCAGAACACAAAAGAAGTTTTAGAAACAGAAGAGAAGATTCTACTTATGCAAATCATGTCCTAGAAGAAAACCATAGTTTTGATGAAAACTTCGAGATTTTGCACTCCAAAAAATAAAGGATTAAAATTAACACTACTAGAATCCTTGGAAATCAATAAGCTAAAAGATTCAGAAATAATTCTAAATGATCAACTGGAAACAAACTCCTCACCATTATTGAACATGTTTTAATATTGAAAAAAGTTTACTTTACATACATATATTTAATTATATTTAAAATCTTTATACTTTCTATATTTCTACAATTTGTTACGCTCTTTTATAGTCAATTTCAATGCACAAATATAATCAGTAGACATTTTTAGGTTTTTGGTAAAACTTGACCCTTATCCTTTGGCATTTTACGAGCTTGAAAAGAATTATAGAACAATACATATTTTTTCCTTTATTATATATATATATATATATATATATATATATATATATATATATATATATATATATATATATATATATATATATATATATATATATATATATATATATATATATATATATATATACATATATATATATATATATATATATATATATATATATATATATATATATATATATATATATATATATATATATATTATAATTTTAAATGTGAAGGATCCGTTTATATTTAAGATTTACAAGTTTACAATTCTATCTTTATTTTGATTTATTTAGGATGCACTTTTTACTATGTCATCAAGCTTATTTATACACCCTACTCATAATTGTAATATCTAGTCTAGTACTCACATCTGACGAAGCCACTGTGTTGGCGAAACAATTGTCATGTTTATATATATTTCGTAAATATATGAATATAAAAAATTTTTTGTGAAAATCTTAAAAACGTGAAGTTTTATTTAGTTCGATGTTAAAAAATGGATTTTCATCAAGTAAAGGTCGAATCAATCAACTATAGATTTATCCCGTTGTCTGTAATGGGACCATTGGATAAACTGAAATTAGACGCATGAACTGGGTCAGTCAACTTGCCCCCACCCAGTTATATTTTCATCCCATTTTTGCTGGCATACAAATTTTACATCGAGCAAAGCCTTGCACAATTAGTTTTACGGCTAGCACACTCTTAAGTAATAAATAAAGTTTGCATTTGGAGGCTAGATTGACGCTACCCCCCATTTCATATCAAGTTTTCGAAATTATTGCACAACTAACCTATAACAATCACAGTCAATTCCAAAGCTAGCACATTAATAGGTATCAATGTTAATATAAATGCTTAAGAGCATTTTATTCCCAGCCTCCAATCACGGCTTACTTGTTTAAAATTTAGGAACACAATGCCCTCTCCCAGCATAGATTAGCACAAGACTATTACCAATAAAAGAAAATATTTTCTTAACCGCCTATCAAGTCGCCGAAGTAACTTCCAGAAAATCCTAGGATTTTGTGTTGAGTAAAGAAAGATGAGGCCCTACAGTTTATTATGGAATCCGAACCACATCTAGGGCATCGACAGTTCACACCATCTTAATCCGAAGCAAATTACAAATAAAATTTGTTGCTCCGGGATGGATTCAAACCATCGATATTCAGCCCCGAGTAAATATCTATAAGCGCTTTACCCACTCGACTACCATGCCCTATGGAATAAGAAATGGATCCTTTAGCAGATCAAAGAGGAGCAAGCAGATTATGTGACCACACTTGTCGATGTACTAGCTCTCAATATGGTTGAGTCAGACTATGCTTGCCAGAGTTTGTAAAATTCAATATGAACTAGGAAGACAAGGCTGCCTCCCCCCAAAACAATTAACAATTATCTGCTAATATATCGATTTCTTAATGTATGAACAGTCTTGTGCTAGTTTATGCTAGGTATGGTAATTTCTTTTCTAAATTGAAACAAATAGGGAGCGAGTGGGGGCTGAGAAGAAAAGTTAATCCTTCGTATGACCAGCCTTGTAAATATGCTAGCTTTGGGGCTACTTATGCCAAGCTGTGCTTGATATAGGCTGTTTGTGCCAGAGTTCTAAAAACATATTATAAAATCTTTATCTATTTATTACATATGAGTGTGCTAGCCATAAAACTAGTCATGCAAGGCTGTACTTGATGTAAAAATAGTAAAAACTGGGGTCTGAAAGTAATTGGCAGGGCGGGTAAGTAGACTTGCAAGTTTTTTTGCGCTTAATGAATTGATAAGATTTTAATCAGGGTGTAAAGTTGATCAATAAATGTTATAGAAATATCATCAGCGAAACATATTAAACATTTATTTTTTAATGCACCCTTGTACATTTTTGGTGTAGATGAAATAAAGGAGAGGGAATAACATAGAATCTTGAGTAACACCCTTAACTAATAAGCTCGTTGATCATATTAATTCTCCATCAATCTAGAACATTGTTTTCGATCTTATGGAACTGTATATTATAAATAGATTTCGTCAAAAACAGTGCATGGGATTATTTGTTATTAATTATATACCAATTAAAACAAAATATTTTTTAAACTATTACTACTATCAAACTATTAGTAGAAACTAACAAACTAGGTATTAAATGAAATTTTACTATAATCAAACTAATTATTTTAATTACATAAAAGGTTTTTTAAATTACATAATTAATGAAAATGTATAAACAAATTAGTTTATAAATGGTTATAACAAAATTTATACAATGTAAACAAATTCACGTGACATAAACTTGCATTTCTTATCAAAGTTCCTGCAGACGGTACTGGAATGACTCACCGATATCCGAACTCTAATATAAGCATAAAAAGGTTGTATCTGCTCATATTTGTGTGTGGTAGTTACACGTAAAATCCGTTACATAAATAATTTAAATGTATACAGCTCTGGCTGACTCCTGTCTAACTAATGTGTTCAACTACAATAGATTGAATTCTGCGGTTCCATTTTATAAAAAAAGCTAAATTTAAAAAAAAACTTGGCATACAAATAGTTAGGTGACTACAAAAAATTTGACAGTTATACACATAGGCATTTACACAGACAAGAACTTTGCAGATATTTGAGTTCATGTTGTTCTGTGCTATTTTTAAACTATAAGGTCTTTATAACCTTGTTCAGAACTAAATACATTACCAGAATATTCATTGAATTATCCCCAAGCGTCACTGACAAGGAATAGCAGGCTTTCCTCGCGCAATAAAATGGGTCACTACAAAGTTTTGAGGCATAAAAAAACTATATACATGAATATTCGTTTCTACTGTGCATTGTCACCACAGTAAAAATTTTCCCATTCGCTTAAACAAAAATGTTACAAGTTTTTTAATTGAAATTGTAAAATGGAAAGCATAACTTCTGTTCCTGTTTGATATACAGGGTTCAGACATTTCTGTTATTCACCATTAGGATTCTGAAAACTATTACAGATATTTACATGTGTATACAAGGTCTAACAGAACGATACGGCACAAATTAAGGAGGTGACACTAATTGACAAAATAAGCAAGAAATTCTATATAAACAGATCTTAAGATGTTGAGAACAATTAGTAGACAATACCAGTTTACAGAAAAATGATACTCCATACAAAAAAATACGAGATTCCTTTTTTGTTTAAAATTAAAAGAAGATACCGAAAATTCTAAAAAAAAATTGTAGGGACTAGGGGCGTACCATAATTGTTCGTAAATTGGTATCACTAATCCCCTCTGGCCACGTTCCTGACTTATTGACTTAAACAGACAGAAATAATTATTTTAATAATCAACCTGTTTAAGTGAAAATTATTCCTCAAGAATCACTTCAATACTTCTAGTCGTTCTTAAGAGCGTATAAAAATAAGATAATTTCAGTGTAAATTTAACGCCCTGTATCTAGAAAACATTGCATATTGAGACACGTTTATATAGATTTATTTTCTTATTTTATCACGCACTATCGCCTAAGTTCAATATTGTTAAATGACATTTGTAATTATCAAAATAATTCAAAAAAAAATCACAAATTTTGATAAAATACGGTCTAGGCTTTTTGTGATGAGAAATAATCTTGACCGATTTATATTTCTTGGTCATAAATTTTAGCATAAGGATTCTTCTAATTAATCACAAAACAATGTGTAAATTTCAATTTTGATACTAATGAAACTTAATTAGGAATTTTATTTTTCACTTTTTTTAACTCTATTGCTCCAGTTTGAAAGCTACAATTTCTAAAGGAACTTTTTAATAAAGATACTGTCGCATGTTTTCTATCCACACAAACACCTGTACTGTAGATTCGTTGATTGAAGGTCCAGGTAACACGTACTCACTACTTTATTAACTAATTAATAATAAACAACAATAAATTAATCACTGTCTTAATTATAATCACAATTAAATACTTATCAGTCTTTACTTGTTCACTTTCAACTTAAGACATACTCCGTCCCATCGAGCACCTTATATATATACATTCATTCACGCGGTCTAGAACATTCCAGAACATTCCCGGCACTTCTGGTACAATTCCAGTCCCATTTTTCCAGTCTACACAGTCCAGTAGCGTAAAAATACACTTCTGCTATAGACGGCCTTTATATTAAGATGAACCATACAGCTACATAATAAGAACGAGAAAACTGACCAGAAGCAATTTGTCAATGAACTCCCTCGATCGAAAACTATATGTAGATGTTATCTATCGGGTGACAACGAGATTAGTCCAGTTCCGATTTCTCGGTTGATTTCAGGAATACAATTATGAAATTTTGGCATATCATTTGTGAGAGAAAAAGCCACATTTTGCACTTATTAAGTGAAAAATATCACTTTCGGTAGAAGTAGCACAACTTTTTGATTTTTAAATAGCAATCTATATATATTTTTGCATATTTAGATTCCACATGAAACTCTCGTTACAACGATGTATCACAAGTAGGTAATTGAATTTGATGTATCACCTTCATTTTTATAGGCGCATTTTAATAAAAGTTTATTTCATGCAGAAATCACTATTTTGAACTGAAAAACAATTGTTCGAAAAAACATAAAAAGCAAATGGATTTTATTCAAGTTTATTAAATGGTAACCATATTTTTTTAATTGCACCAACAAAGCCCAAAACATGATCCTTTCACTTGATGTATAATACGTCTAAGTTTTGGTACTAATTTACTTTGAAATTATTGGATTACAATTTCAAAATTGTGTCGTTTCGGAGATATTTGACGTTTTGTAAAAAATTTGACGGATACAACGGTTTGCAAGAACCTTAATAACTTCTTCGTGTAGGATATCTTCAGTTGCTTTTTGGTGTGTAGAGAAACACAAGATGAGCTACGCTCTACAGTTAAGTTAATTTCAATAATAGTATACCAAGTGTTTGATATTTCACGTTACTTTTTGTCAACTTCAAACTGCGAAAGCTTTTTAGTTCAAATTAAACACTCCGATGCAATAAAGACAATTCCTGAACTTCGCTTCAAGTTGGAGCTAAAATATTGCTTTTTTATATTTATCTGATTGTGGCTTCGACGTGGAGCCGTAAGAACACTTGCCTCTCATGCTTGAGTCCCGATTTAATCCATGGCCGACGATTCGGGATTTTTTCTAAAACAGAAATTAATCCTAGCAAATTTTGCTATTGCGTGATTGTGTGTGTGTGTGTGTGTCCGTTGTCTCTAAATGTGTAGCTCCCTTCCCGTGAAAGTATCTTTACAGATACAGGGGGTGGTTTTGTGTGATACTATCCATCCGGTTAAAGAAGGCCCACGGGGCAAGGGAGAGTATTGCCGATAAGTCACCAATTTTCTGCGAACCATACACTAGGAATACAAAATAATATCTCTCCCAATGAGTAGGTGCGGATGCAAATGATCACGAAAAATTTCACCATTTCATTTATTTCATTCACGCTTAATTGTGAATGGAATGCAGAAATCACATTCTTTCCGTGGAGCTTCTTTCCCGACCAGACAGTATATAATTATTTATGCCTGTTTATAAAGACAATCGTTTTAAACAACACAGAAACATAGTTGATTACACTTTGTAGAATTCATAAGATATTTGTGTTGATATTCCGAGTCTATGTATATCAGTATAAATTAACTGTGAAGGTGATAATTCATACCAGAGTGGTCATAAGCCAAATTATAAATGCCCGAGTGAAAACGTACTTTAATACAAAGCTTGGGTAGTATTCCGGAAATTACAACTTGATGAAATTGGCCATCTACCGATAGTTATAAAGTCACCAGAACTAAATCTAGCATGCATTACTCTTCCGAGTTTATAGAATGCTATAAACCAACATCACACTGATAATTTATTTTTTAATGTAATAAAGTTATATTCAAAAGGTAAATAACCCAAATTAAACTCACTTCAAGGACTTTTAAAACTATCCATGAGTATTTGAAATATCTTTTTTATGTATACTTAAAATTAAATAAGCTCAAGCATTTTTTTTTACCGTTTAGTGATCATAATCAATAAATTACTCCTCCACCTACAGATAAAGTAAACAAATTAAATATTCTACAATGAAGCCAAATACATGCATTCATGTGATCGATGAGTGCATACTTGTCAGATTCTGTTGGTTAACGTTTAGCCACGTATAGAATAATTCATTAACACCAGCAAGTGACCTCCTTTTTACATAAAAATTATTTAAATATGAACATCAAAAAAGATACTCACCTTGGGATATGATCCTTACTTTCAGCTTGGTTATTTATACTAATTTTCTAAGAAAGTCACTTACACGTTTTCTAGTAATTTTTTCTTTATTACGTTTTATTTATTTGATGTCTTAGGGAGGCCCTAAAATAAAAAAATGTCATTTTATAAATTAGTCATAGGAAATTAGCTAAATTGCTAGATTACCATGTCAGAAATGTAGGTCATTATGTTGCCACTAGTTTCCAGACCTCTTTGACCAGATTTTTAGCAAAGCTGATTGATCCTTGTCACCATTTCTATCAAGAAACAATGGACATGAAACTGCGTCAGTTTCTATCTTTCAAAAATGCTGAAAATATTCTATTTCATTATCTTTCGAATAGTTTTCAGGCCTACTTAACAAGGTTTTGGGCTAAATTAATTATTTATTGGCATAATTTTTGCCATGATATGAAGCTGTATTATTTTCTTTAAGGATTTATATTAATACATATATGCAGATCAGATCTCTTGAACCATAAACAAAATATTTATTTCACATAAAATAACAAAGTTAATGTTACTTTTGGTTTAACCAGAAGGACAGATGAGTCGCTTATTATTTCAAAAAATAAAACTTCTCTACTATTAAAAGTTCCAGAATTCAAAATTGTTATAAAACTAAAGAAATGTCGGCTGCCCTCGTGTCATCCATGTGTCGCCCTATATTAGTAAATACCGTTTTAGAATAGATCGTTTACAATAAATTCTATTGAAATTTCAGCAAAATATATTTCAGTATTTTAGCAGAGAAGTGCCTGAAATAACTATACAAAGTTAGCTTAAATCGTCCGTGTCTGCCAAAAATGTTTTTAAATTTACTTTGAATAGATCACAAGCGGGGATAACCATTTATCTAAATTATAAAGTTATGCGGGGCATTGTATAATGAAACAATGAAGTACGTAATCCAGGTTTATAAAGTAGAATAATATAGCAGAAAGAATATTTCATGAAAAATTAGCTGCGAGCACTGAAAAAAATTTTCCTCATAATATCTACTAACTCAACATGGTTATTTTAAATTATAGGACCAATAAGCACCTAAACGACTGAAAAAATAACAAACTTGTATTTACCTTTTTTGAAATTTTAATTTCTTATTGAATTTATTTTGAAATTTATATTCTCTCTCACATCTTTTCGAAATATTGATCTAAAATTAAATATACAGCAAGACAGACGTGATAGCGAGCGGTGGAGATACACCGTTGACCAAATTTCAACGTTACCCCTCACCTCGGCTAGAGCAGATCAACAAATGTGTAATTCAGAAGTGTTGCATACATTAGCTCTGTTTTCGTGATTATTTCTTATATCTTCTATTGTTGCTTTTATATCTAAATAGGTATCAAAATAATTACTTAAATTAACCGATGTTAACCCATGAAAACTATGTTGTGATTGGATAATAATTATTATTTCTTTGTATTTTGATAGCGTTCATATTAATTTATTATAATTTACACGTCACTGGTATTCTACTTCGAGTTGTCGCACAACTTATGCGTGAGTATGGCGTAACCCGTCTGTTTTTTTGTATCTATCTGTTGAAATCAACTATCCTATGATAGTTTTACTAAAAATGATATATATCGTGATATTTGTTGGAGAAGTCACGTACCTTTTCCCTCCCAATCTGTGTAGTACGTCACTGGTCTTCATGATTGTATTGATTCAGAACATTTAGTATCTAGTAGTGCTTTGATATTTTCCTTCGTTAGGATTTATTGACGCAAAATTGAAACACACGTTTTAAAATTTAGTACATATAGTTTTTTTATATCTACATATGAAAACAAGATGTTGACAATGTCCACCTCAAGCTAAAATGCAACCCCAACTCGTCGTCTCATTTTGGAGAGTTTCCACATTTTGAACAGGTGTGGTAAAAATCTAAGGGATACAGGTTTGGTTCTCTAGGCGGCCACGCCTGTGGTTCTCCTTGACCTATTCAAGGCTTGGATATCTAACATTCTAAGACTTGTGCACATCAAGGAGAAGCACATTTATCGCATTGTTATTTTTTCTATAAGGTCCGGAAAATTATTTTCAGTCAATTTACGGTACGAATCGCTATTTAGAAAATTTTACTCAGTCAGATAATCGCCAATAAATCCAACTCAAATATTCATAGGAAACCTGTGCTATGGGAAAAATTGTGTCTACTATGACATGCGGGCTTTCTTTGTCCCATATGTGGTTATTATGGAAATTCACATTATCTTATGGAAAATCTCGTTGTGAAAAAAATTTGCAGGATAATTGGGATTACTTACATATCTGAAAACTACTGACACCAATTAAAGCAAAAAAGATGGTCATTTGGTAACAAACCTTGAATGTGTTGGATATGATATGGACACAAGAGATTTTCCTTTAAAATTTTCGATCCTGTTTTAGGACTATTATTCATTTGGGCTGCACTTTTTCTGGTGCTACTTTTTGGAGAAAACAATATATTTTCAATTTTGATTATATGAATAACTTGTTGAAAATGTGTTTTTCAGTTGTGGAATTTTGACAGCTGATATTTTTCTACATTGTTTTTATATTTTACACTATTACTTACCAGTTTCTTGCAGATAAATAATTAGGTGGATAAAGTTCTAGATTAGAATAAATTGAATATCGTTCTGTATAGTATGACTCTAGGACACAGCTAGCTAGACTCGGGGTGAAGGGAAGCTGCCATTATCCAAAGAAATGCATATTAGCCATTTCATCATTCATAAAAAGCAGTCATGGTAAATGTGATGTTATAACAATAAATCAATCAAAAATGATAAGACTGCTATTGAAAATTTCAAAGCCCACTACATAGAATTTCATTCAATGACTTAACTAATGGAAATCTGTAAACATTCAAATGACCGAAAATCAAAAAAGTGAAAAAACAAATAACTTACGTCTACCAGTGGCGTATTACAGATTATTTTGGAAGATAAAAGTCGTAGCATTATTAGCTTTGGCAAAAAATATGTATACCAAAAATGCTTAATATAAACATGCATTTTAATTTTGCCCAATAACTTATATAAACGACAGAAGGTATAAAAAACTGCCAGAGAGAAAATAGTTCCGAAACAAACTTCGTCAGCCAGTAACGTATTACAAACAAATTTGGGAGGGAAAATGATACAGGACTTCCCAAGAAATATCACACTCTACATCATTTTCAGTAACAGTATCATAGCATTGTTGGTTGCATAAGAACGTAAAACGAATTTTAGATCAATATCTCCAAAAATGAGAGATAGAAAATAGAATCCAAAATAAAACAAACATTTCAACACACTCCGCTTCAAAAGCCTTTAAGACACAATATGTTCATTTTCTCCGTAAAAATAGTTGCTAGATCATCTACTCAATTATTTAACATTACTACCTGTATATTATACAGTGTGCCCGTAAAGTATTAATTAAATTCTTTATTTCTTAAACCAAGAATACTTAGGAAAAATCGATTTTTAATTTCAATTACGCACCTTATCATTTTTTGTTATGACGTCATCACTGTTTCCGTTATGACGTCATCGATATTTTTAAAACTCCCTGTATGTTTCTCAATTTTTTGATTCTGAATCAACAGCTGATTCAAAAATGTATCACACTTAGGGTCTAAAATTGATGAAGTTGAAAGGTACGGCCATTTTGATAATAAGAATTTACTAATTTTACATGACTTGTTTGAACAAATAATAGTCACTAGAACTAACAGTTAGTTAATAAAAAAAACAATTTATAATAAATATTCGAACTGTATGACTTGTTGTAGCTGACAGCATAGGGTATGATGAATAAAGTGTTGCTGAACCTTGTTTATAGTTTCCTAAGAAATATTGTTTATTTCTGTTCTAACTCTCGCTTTTAATTCAACAATGTTTTCTGGTTTGGTTTTATAAACTGAGTTTTTTAGATGGCCCCACAGAAAATAATCTAATGGATTGAGGTCCGGTGACCTTGGTGGCCATTCGATGGGTCCACGTCTACCAGTCCACCTATTCAGAAATATTTGGTCAAGATGCCTACGAACGTCAGCTGCAGAATGGGAAGGCGCACCATCCTGTTGATACCACAGGCTTTCGTCAACATTTCTAGGATTGATTCTACATGGGAATAAATTTAATAACATTTGGATGAGATAGTCCATTAAAAATTGGAGATATGCCGGTCCGTTTACGGTTCCATACAAGAAAAATAAGGTCCAATGATTCTATTTCGTACAATTCCCGCCCACATATTTACCCTTTGTGGATACTGTGTGTGCTGCCTCCGCATTTATCGAGGATTTTCCCTTACCCAGTATCTACAATTCTGACGAATCACTTCATCATTTAATTTGAAAGTGCAGTCATCAGAGAAAATAATATTTTTTATCAGAATAGGATCACCATTGCACATATTTATTATTGTTTCACAAAATTGTATCCTCGGATCTGGATCATGATCACTCAGTTCTTGCACAAACTGATTCTTAAAGGGATGCCATTTTTTCTAATTTTAATACTGTATGTACTGACGTTTTAATAACATCATAATCGCGACTAACCAGTAAAATATTTAATTTTGTATCCTCGTCAACACCTAGGTGACTTGTTTTGGGTTAATCTCTATTTTTTTTTCAATTTTACTCACTGTCGATTGAATTAAGGGTCGTTCTGGATATTAATATTAAATAAATTACATACTTCTTGTTGAATTCACATCCTATCGTCATATTAAATCATTGTAAGAATTTATCTGCTTACAGATACACTCATGTTATAAATTAAAATAAATCGACGACAATTATTGGGAAACCACTACTGGCGTCAAGTATTATTAAGTGATTCACTGTCAAAGACGATAATGATAAATCAAAAAACAAACAAAAATTGGCCTACTTCAAAAATTAAAAAAAGTGTTTAATTTAATTTTTTTACTTGTATTTTTTTAAATGGCCGTATCTTCTTACTTATCAATTTTAGACCCTAAGTATGATACATATTTGGAATCAGCTGTTGAAGTAGAATCCAAAAATAGAAATATATAGAGTGTTCCATTTAAAATTATCGCTGACGTCATAACGGAAACACTGATGACGTTATAACCAAAACAAAATGGATAAGGTGCGCAATTAAAATTAAAAATCGACACGTCCGAGATTTTTTCTAAATATTTTTGTTGAAGAAATAATGAATTTATTCCATACTTTGCGGACACACTATATAATGATTATTATTATAACAGTAACTTGTGTGCGATGATGCGATTACGTCACGTTTCAAATATTTGAAAACTGTCCTACCAGAATGATGCACGTTTATCTCAAACTAAGTGACAAAGTTTTGCCACAACATTTAAGCTTGTATTCCATACTATTTATACTATACCATAAAGTTTCGTATCAAGATGTCTTTGTTCATATTCAGAACTGTAATAAATGGTTCTCGAACTAATGCTGTTTCTGTAAACTTTATAAAACTTATTCTGCTGGAGATTTTCCACTTTTACACTCACCAAATACAGTTAATGGTACAAATAATGTAGACGAATTATAAAGAATTAAGAACTAATTACGATGTAATTTTTTATAGTAGGAATATCCTCAATAATATATTAAGCGAAGCTTACAATGTTACCTTTTAAACGTGACATAACTTGCGTCTTCAATTTACTTGCTTGTTATGGGTTAAATATTAAATTCATTGAGATTTTATTGGGTGCACGATATATTTACTAATCTTCTTCCATATTCTTGTCAAGAAGAATATACAGGATGCTGTTTTTCAACTTGGCATATGTGTCTTTATAACACTCCACCCCCTTAGCCACTTTTTGCATATACCTAAATAGTTAATAAGAAATAAAATTTTTAGTTATTCGTCCAGCATCTTTTTTGATTAATCTTTCATTTTGATAAAAGGTAATAGCATAGATTAGTATGTAGTCAACGCATTTTGAATTTTTTAACTATACTCAACCGTTTCTGAGAACATGGCCTGGGGAGTCGAGTTTGGCTCAAGCTGTACGAGTTAATTTATCTAAACATTTTCATAGGAGAGTACAGTATTTATTTATAGGTTTAAATTTTTCTTTGCTCTCGAGAAATCTAACTTGAGTTGAAAAATATTGATTGCTCTCTACTTAAACTACTTTTCTTGCTTTACTGCAATATAAAATTGTATAAGTGTGTTTAATTTTTCTCAGGAGATTTTAATGCCAGGATATCTAATTTTCTTCCACCAATGTTTGTAGGAATTTAATTGCCTTTATTTACCTTTTTGCTGAATGTACAAATAAAGTCAAAAATGATAATTACATTATTCTGCAATAAGAACTGAAATATTAGAAATATTCAACAGACCAGACCTAGGTTGATTTAATATTTTAACAGGAAATATTAAATAATTTGAGTCCCTATTAGGAAATACAAATAATTAAAATCATGTTTACAATTTGTATTAAAAAATATTTTCTTTAGACTTAGTGGGATTAAAGCCAATAATTAAAATGACAAACCGTTTTTAAAAAAGTCGTTTCGAAAAAAATTTATTTCATCTTCAGGACACTAAAATAAAGCACAATGGTATTTTTATGTACACATAAAAATAAATTATACACTTTTACCGATTTATTATCACAGAATAGATTTTCAAAAAAAATTATGTTTACTCAACATTTATTAAAAAGAACAGTAAAAATTAAATTAAAATTGTAAAAAGTAATGTAATTTAAAAACAGTTAAAACGGAATTAATGTTTAAAGATTATTAATTTTTTTTACTTATTTATTTTTTTGGTAAAAACATTCATAAAGTTACAAAAGCATATTAATTACGTATTTGAATTAATAACAATCTGTACTTACATTTAAAATAATTTGTTGTTGTCAAAGTAATAAAAATAGTGGATAAAAATATTAACTGACAAAAGTTATACACAAAACACAATACGATTGCCACTCTTGAATATCAAATACAAAGTGAACTGCAATAAAATCATATTTGTTCTGCTATAGGTACATTAGATACCAAATTGCACACATACATTGAAAATTTAAAAACTGCATATTATAGATATTTACATATGTACATATCTTATTTTTTATTCCATTAATAATATTGAAATATGCAGTGCTTAAATGATCAGTATCTGTTCTTTTGTTCACACTTTTATATTTTTTGTATTGATCATTTCTTGTGTAATTCTTTTTTTATAATTTGGATGATATCTATCAGTAAATGAGATATTATGATTAGTCCTACTACTAAAGCACTTTTATTGACGTTTACTTATATCCTATTAATCTTTTTAATGTCATTTTGGTGCTCATACATCCATTGTTTTAAATATCTGCCAGTTTGTCCTATATAAAATTTATCGCAGTTATTGCAAGGTATGCTATATTATATTAGACATTAGGTCGACTGAGGTGTTAGCTTTCAGTTTTGTGAGAAGATCTTTTTTGTTTCTATTTGTGTTTTTGAAAGCTATGTTTGTGTAATCATTGTTTAGGACTTGACTTAAACTTTTCGTATATATGGAATTGACAGATATTTTTTGTTGTCATTTTCTTTTTGGCCGATGTGTGCAGTCGATGCTTACATTAGCATTATTATATAATAATTTATTTATAATGCTAATTGGGTAGTTATTTTTTGCTAGATATGATTTTAATTTACTCTTATTATCTTCCCAAAATCATTTATGTGAGAGCTTTTTTAATCTATTATTTAAGTTTTTAATAATGTTTATTTTTGACAATAAAATGACATTAGAAAGATAATAGGACAGATGTAAAAGCCAATGAAACTGCTTTAGTAACACATAGTAGGACTAATTATAATTTCTTATTTACTGGCGTAAAGATTATTGGACATCAACCTAATTAAAAAAAAGAATTACACAAGAAATGATCAATATAAAAAATATAAAAGCGTGAACAAAAGAACAGATACTGATGATTTAAGCACTGCATATTTCAATATCATTAATGGAATAAAAAATAAGATACGTATATGTAAATATCTATAATATAAATTCAGTTTTTTAAGTTTTCAATGTATGTCTAAGTCTGTATACAATTTGGTATCTACATATATGTATGTACCTATAGCAGAACAAATATGATTTTATTGCAGTTCATTTCGTATTTCATATTCAAGTGTGGCAGTTGCATTGTGTTTTGTGTATATTTTTTATCAGTTAATGTTTTCATCCACTATTATTTCATCACCCCTCAAAATGAGGAAGTTACGTATTCGTGAAAAAATTTTGAAAATTTTTATTGCATTTCTGGACGAATCTCGACGAATTATGATGATCACAACATTTCAGACAGAAAAAATTTTCTGTCTGTGTCTGTCTGTCTGGTTCGCGATAGCAGCTACAGTTTTTGAGACAAAGCTTTCAAATTTGGTACACACATTCTAGATGTCAAGGAGTTCGTTGATAAGCACAATCGGTCCCAATTTATGAAACGTCAAAAAATGTGACTTTCTTGAAACGTCAAAGTGACTTTTTTGAAACGTCAAAATGTGACTTTTTGCAACGTCAAAGTGACTTTTTTGAAACGTCAAAATGTGACTTTTTTGAAACGTAAAAAATTTGACTTTTTTTAAACGTCAAAAATTACTTTTATTATAAACTCCACCACACGTCGAGTTTTACTATGGTGAAGTTCTGATCCCCAAGTAATTGGCAGCGGTTTATTATTATTTTGACAACAACAAACTCTTTTAAATGTAAGTACAGATTATTATTAATTGAAATACGTAATTTAATATGCTTTTGTAACTTTATGATTGCTTTTAGCAAAAGATAAATAAGTAAACAAAAATTTCATAATCTTTAGGTATTAATTCTGTTTTAATCCTTTTTAGAATTACATTACTTTTCCATTTTAATTCAATTTTTACTGTTATGCCAATTTTTCCTTTTCAATGAATGTTGAGTAAATATGTATATTTTTTTTATGTCTATTCTGTGGTAATAAATCGGTAAAAGTGTATAATTTATTTTTATATGTACATGATTTTCTTCATAGAAATATCATTGTGATTTATTTCAGTGTCCTGAAGATGAAATAAATTTATTTCGAAACGTCGAATTTTTAAAAAAACAGTTTGTTGTTTTAATTATTGGCTTTAATCCCACTAAGTCTAATGAAAATATACATATAACAAGCAACCAAACATTCAGTTAAAATTAAAAAATATTAATTGCTAATAAATAAGAAACGACAGAAATAAAATGTTTACTGCAAGATTTTAAAAAATTCTGCAATATGTTCAATTGGGAATATTTACTACAACTCTAAATTGATTTTGAAAATACTTATAAATCCTTTGGCAGTAGTTGCAGGTATTTATTATTTAATTATATATCATTCAAACACGTCGACTTCTAAAATAGTGCAGGTGATAGATATATAAATGCTGCAAATTTTGATAAGAATATCCCCATACATATCAATGTAGTTTATGGTTATGCAATGAAAACAAAATGGGAGGCATCGCTCAAAGTGATAGTAATCCAAGATGGCAGCTATAATTCAAAATGGCTACACGTGTTGAAATCTTGTTAGAACTTTTTTTTTGCACATCATTCAAAATAATGTTTACTATCGATTTATATGCTTTTAGGTCAAGAATATTATTTTTCATGTCAAAAAATAGGGTAAGAATCAAAACTGGAGGACATATAGGAGACAAGAAAATGTTTTTATCGCAATTTCAGGATTTTATATTTGCGGTAAGTGCTTTCACTCGTATTTTACCCTAACATTGGCAAGATTTTTTTGAGAAATTCAAGTAATAAAGAAAACCTCTTGGAATATTAGCTATAAATACTATCAGAAATGTACAGATTGTAACCACTCCAGGTAAAGGAAATATTACTGCTCAACGTTCCCTAATTGGTGTTACATGCCCTGGTTATGAAGAAGCTGACTCAAGGATAATACTGCAGCTCCAAGACATGGTAGAAAACGGCTTCAAAGATATTGTTATACGCAGTGTAGATACCGCTCACTTAATTTTAGCAATTGCCTACTTATTTACCTTGTTAACAAAGGGTCTGGATATATTTTGAATTGCATTTGGGGCAAGGAAGAATTACAGATTAATTTCCAGTTCATGCTATAGCTGCAACAATTGGAAAAGAAAAGGTTATCGCTTTACCAGGATTTCATGCTTTCACAGGCTTATAGAAATTCTACTTTCTCAGGAATGAGAAAAAAACACTTGAAAAACATATATGGTTGTTTAAGAAGGTAACTACTCATTTCATTCATACCGTTATCGCAAATTTCCATTCCTACGAAAATTTTTAGACATTCTTGAAATATACGCAGTATTGCGACTGTACTGTACAATCAGTACAATACAAGTGTTTATGATGCAAGACAAGAATTGAAGATCTTAGGGCAACAACGATACAAGCCATAGCACACTGATCTTGAGGAAATTGAATCTAAAAATTTCAATTAAAATCTGAAATGCTAAATACTGTGAAATTTAATAAAAACGCCTTAAGTAACTATACTTATAATTTTATTAAATATTGATAAAGTTTAAGAACAAAAAAAACATACAACTCTAACATTTCAACAAATAATAAAAAAAGTATGGCTTATATCCTTATTAACGTAAGAATATTGCATGACCTTTTAACAACATAAACAATAATATATGTAACAAATAATATATTTAAATATTAAGAGATATCAAGAGAAAAAAAAGTAAAACAATGTCAACTAAGAAATAAGGCTTGCACTCTATTGATAACAAAAAAATACCAAAAACTTTAAATACAAAATTCTCGAGATTCTCGAGAATCACATAATAATCTCATCCTCATCAATCTCGATATCACTAAAATCATCTAAATGTTCCACTTCATCACCTTGAGAAGGACCTAGTAATGCAATATCTTCCACAACTCCAATATCTCTATAATATTGCACATAAGCAGGAGGTATGTATTGAAATAGTTCCAATAGATTGGAGAGGTTTTTTGGGTTTAAAGGAACAGGGCCGTCATATTTTATTTTTCAGGTCCCTTAGACTAATCTGAACGGATTTCCTTAAACCTTTTTTTCCAATATTCACAGGTTTGTATTCTTCATTGAGTACATACTTGATAAACATTATGTTAGGACTTTCATGTGAAAATTTAAAAGCAATAATCTTGCTAAAGTTTTTCTTTTTGGTCAGTCAGGGTTTTTTTTACTATTTGAATTTGTAGGTCTTTAAAGCATAGTATATCTTCCTGTTTAATAACAGTTACACTAAAAGGATTGTTTCTTCTAGCCTTTTGAACAGCCTTATACCAATCATCAGGAACGTACACTTGTTTCAAATAGTGACGTTTGTACTTTTCAATTACAGCTAAGTCACGATCGGAGGGTAGATGAGTATGTCCTACAATTAAAAACCTGTGTTCCACGGTCTTAAAAATCTTTTCTTTAACAAGCTGTTGCCAAAGACAAATGGTGGACCAATTTTTGTTTTGTCCACTGCTTCACTGTATATAATAAGTTTATCATGTCGACTGGGATTTTCTTTAAAATGTTTGTACAAAATGCTAGCAATCTCATCGCTGCCTCGTTTAGCCACATTTTCAGACCACATATACATGTACCCTTTATCAGTAATACAATCATGAATGCCAAGGTTGTAAACCCATACCTTTCGCAAATAGAAAGCTGGACCTACGGTAATATTAGGAACAGGCAAAGCTTGTTGTAAATCGTGACTTAAAACAAGTATATTGTTTGTATTTTTGGCATTCTCTGTTTCGTCCTTGAGACTTTTTTGCAAAGCTGGTGTTTCTGCGCTGATGCAGTTCAAGTTGAACTTTAAGATTATTTACTGTTTTTTTTTTTTGACTAACAGCATTTTCAATCTGAATGTTCAAGAAATCACATGTTTTGCAAGTATCGGTTTTAAGTAATTTAAAACCAATATTATATTCACTGCAAAACACTCGCCTATAATAACTTTTCCTTTACTGGATCAATGGCTTTGTTGTTACACCATTCAAGATAGTAGTCATGATACAGCGCTGATATAGACAAATCATGATCTATGTAGACCTTTCTGGCGGCTATAATGACTTGTATACTTGGGTATTGAGTTAATGTGCGACTTTACATTTTCGTGAGACTCTTCACTAACTTTGTTGGCTCTATTCTGATGTTTACCCCTTTGATCACTTTTAGGAGTAGAAGCTCCTTGGCCCATTTGCTCAAATAAAAGCTGAATACTTTTTTGGAATTTTGAAGTCCGTGCACTGAAAGGAACTCTCCTTTACATACTTTAACATCGAGTCCATTTACCTTCACAAAATATTGTATTGACAATTTGCACGAGGAAACTTCCCTTTTAATCTTTTTAAGGTAGGTTCTCTTTTTTGGAACAGATTTTAATTGAGAGAATAAGTAAAGGTTTTGTTTATCATAGTTTTCTAAATCCTAGAAAGACTTAAATATTTGACCTTCCTTTCCTTGCAGTAAATCATGACATTTATTTTTACACTTACAAGGAGGTCCCATTTCTCTAGCCGACACCACTTACTGTCGTTTATTTGTGTACTCATGGCCCACATTTCTTTTAATTCTCCTTTTATTTTCTAACTTGCCTTTCGTAATTTGTTTTACTCCATATAGATGTAGTAGCTTTCTCTGGTGTGGGTAAATTTCCTCTATTAGTCTCAGAAGAACTAGGACCAGGCATGTCATTGCGGGACTGATTTTCCTAAACAAGAATAAGTAAAATTATTTTAGCAACAAGGTGATAAGCCAAGTTTTTTATAAGGATTGGTCTATTCCAATGCTATTATCTGCTAAGACACTTATTATTAAAAGACAATTTGATAAATTTATTTTTTAGCCATCAGGAAAGTCAAGAAAGGAAATGGTATAGTTATTTAAAAATAACTGTTTATGCCTCATGTGTTTGAGTGAATAATGGGATAAGTCACATACTGTAATTATTTACCTGGTCACACTCGCCTGACAATGTTTCACTACTAGTTTCACTTTCCACATAATCTTTGTCCTTTACACTATCGTCCGAATCTAAATCACTGTCGCTGCTGCTGTTTGAATCTTCCAAATTACGGTAATTTTGTAACATTGCAGAATCATTTGCGGCAGCCATTATTAAATCTATGTGGCTAATACCGTTTTGTTCATCATATTAGCTCTGTTGGTATGAAAGCAACAAAAGATTTTTACACAGTGTGGCTCCATCTCAAAGAAAATGTCTTAACTATTTACTTACTGCATTAGAATAGATGTCTATGAAGTTAAAGTTGGATATAATCTGTTCTCACTGAATGTGTGGCTTGTATCGTTGTTGCCCTAAGGTCTTCAACTGTTCATGACCAAAAATCGTCCGCTTGAAAGCCTGCTACCGACAAAAGGTGCATTACAACATGTATCACGTAGTTCTATCCAAACTGGACACATTTGGGGACAAGCAAACTAACATACAATATGTGACCCATCATTGAATGATTTATCAAGGCAGATGAAATGGTCGAACTGCAAAAAATATCTTTTTCTTGTAAAAAACTAATCAAATGTATGTGCAAAATTTGTAACAACAGGTGTTACTGCAGAAGTGTTGGCTTGTGTTGCACACTATTGTGCAACTATAACATCGAATGTGAAAAATGTATTTCCAAAATGCCATTTTTTAAAAAAGTAATGCTTAAATTTTGTAATATTTTGTACAATTTAGGCATTAATAAATACATATTTTTTTGTTAGTAAGAGAATATATTGAGTTTCCTCCACTTTACCCACTACATGCAACAAAAATGCACCTATATTGATTCTTAACTTATTTTTTGTTAAAAATATGAAATCCACAACCTCAAAAACATATATATCGATAACAAACACAATTTTGCATGATATGTAAAAAAAGGTGTAAAAACATTAACACGCAATTTTAATTATAGCCACCATCCTAGATTTTCATCACTTTGGGTCCATCTGCCCATCTCAGAGCGGCGACCCCTAGCCCAGGTGGACTAAACTAATGTTATTAAATAGCCAATATCATTTGTCAATTCCTAACCTGACATAGACCGGTTTCGAACTTATTTGTTCTCCTCAGTATGCCATAGGGTATGGAACAGACAAATGATAGTGGCCAATCTGCTAGTCATATACTAATTAAGGTAAATTGAATAGTGGTGAGAGGTATGAAACTTCTCGTATGGTCCAAATGCTACTATCCGACCGACATCTTAGATGTCTCTGTGGCGGATAGATGTTGGCTTTCATCTATGCATGATTTGAAGGTGTAATTCAATGCAGGTCAGGGTATTTGCCCGCTGAGTAGTTGTTTCCTTCAAATCATATTTAATAACATTAGTTTAGTCCACCTGGGCTAGGGGTCGCCGCTCTCGGTACTTGCTGTGAGTGCAAGTCGCTATCCGCCACAGAGACATCTAAGATGTCGGTCGGATAGTAGCATTCAGACCATATGAGAAGTTTCATACCTCTCACCACTATTCACTTCACCTTAGTTAGTATATAACTAGCAGGTTGGCCACTATCATTTGTCTGTTCCATAACCTATGGCATACTGAAGAGAACAAATAAGCTCGAAATCGATCTATGTCTGGTTAGGAATTGACAAATGATATTGGCTTTCCATCTATCATGATTTGAAGGTGTAATTCAATGCAGGTCGGGGGTATTTGCCCGCTGAGTAGTTGTTTCCCTTCAAATCATATTTATAATATATATATATATATATATATATATATATATATATATATATATATATATATATATATATATATATATTGTCACAATATCCATGGTTCATTAAAAATAAGTTGTTCAAAAGGGACAAATAAGAAATTAGCTAAATTGGCAATTATTTTGAGCAGTAATATCATGAAATGTAATTTAGTAATAATACTGTGGTCAAATTTGAAAATTGTTGTTTGATATAACCATAAAATATTATATAGTAAAGAAATAACAAAATGTGTTGAGAATCATGAGGCAAGAAATAATAAAATATTAAATGAACATAGTTATTAGAATTTAAGTTATGTTGTTATAATATAGAAGTACATACCGTACAGATAATTAACAAAACATTGTAATTAAAATAAAAGTGAAAGTGATAAATTTGAGGAAGCATACAATCATCATAAGTTACTTGAAGTCAGTTTAGAAACTATGAAATATAAATTTCAGCTAGTATAGCACAATTGATTTAGTCATCCAGGGTTACTAGGGAAAACAAAAAAGTTTGTTAGGAGAATAGAATTTGGAAGAGGAAGAGAATTTTTAAGTAGAAGGGGAAGTTTTGATGTGGAGAAGAAATACAAGTAAAAGAAAGAAATAAAGCGTTGATAAATAAAGTGCAGTATAAGAAGCTAAAGCAGAGTAGATAATCAAACAGAAGATATTTAATAAAATTGGAAGAAGTTTGAAAATAGTAATAATTGAACGTAAAATTGATAAGAAAATCAAAATATTTAGTATTCAGTAATAAAAGGTTAGTTTCCGGCTTTTGATTATTGTTTTAGAAAACCTGTAGAAAATCTGTGGTTTATGAAGAAATGAATATTGGAAAGTGAAATGTCAAAATCAATGTCAGATGGGGAGAATTTAAATTTAAGAAAATAATCAAAGTTTGGAGAATACGAGAAGAGGAAAATTTCAAGGGTGAACGAAGGAGACGGGGTTGATGTGATTTGTGCATAAGTGTTATAAGAACTTGGTATGTGATAAACTCTATTTAAAATCAATGTCAGAACGTTATTAAACTTAAGGAGACAGATTGTTAAATATTTGTAAAAGTTAAAAAACATTATATGATCATTTGGTATTAATCTTGGCCTCAATTTAATAATAATGCCCTAGAACTTGCTCTTTGGATAAGTGTTTCATGTTCAAAGTATTTCAATCTAAAAATCCAAGTTAATGTATTAATTTGGTTGGCGCTCAGCATACTTAAATTGTGAAATTGAATTTATTAAAAGTAAAATAAAATATTGGATTAAAAATACCACAATATATATATATATATATATATATATATATATATATATATATATATATATATATATATATATATATATATATATATATATATATATATATATATATATTTCATCACTTTGGGTCCATTTCAGTTTCATTGTGTAACCATAAACTACATTCTTACTGATATTATGGTGATATTCTTATCAGAATTTGCAGTTTTTTAATGATTTGTGATGTGTAACACCTCCATTAAAAGTGATTTAAAAATACATATAAAAACACGGCTACCTAATTAAAACTTATATTATTTTACACATTTTGTGTTACTAATTTACCTACAGAATAATTCTATTATTGTATTTTGTTGTTATTCATAATTCTTTGTTATTATTATGTAAATTATCAATAATCTGAATGCATTAGAATTTTTACTGTTCAATAAATAGTATTGTATTAAAATTTCCTTTTATATCTACCAATTTATCAATAGCGCAGGCATGAGACCTTTCGGGCCATGATTGGGGGATTCAATGTAGGATAATTTCTGATTTTAGTAGAAATCGGTTAAATAATTATAATCTATTGTCAAGGTATATATACCATATCAAGACCTTCAGCAACAATAATACGTACCTGTGGCCAGAAAGAAGTTAATAGATGGACACATAGATAAATAATCAGATTTATAACTAGTAAAATACATCGTGATGTGTATTTTTGTGTGAGTGATAACTGTTTAAAAAATAAACTTTTACATTTCGCAGTCATAATTCCGAACCACTTTGATTACACATCTGAGGTACTCATAATTTCAAGTGACACTGAACGCCACTCCAGAGTTATTAGTATCATTGTCATCACACGAGTTAAATTAAAATCCCAGTTCATTTGCAATGCATTTACGAACAACGAGTATTTTAGGTCTGTACGAATTACATCGCACTCATCTCTATGAAATTATTTAAGTAATTCAAAGAACTGTTCGTCAATATTTACACTTAATGTGCACTAGTGCACCACAAAGTTAACAGCCTTTAAACTTTTCATTCATGCATGCATCGTTGAACATTAGGCACCAGTAAATGTTTACGCAGAAAACTTATTTTATTTTCGCTGCAAGGATTACTTGATTCGTTTATTTTAGAAACGAAGTATAATAAAATTTATAATAGAGAGAAAATAAAATGCTCATTAAATCGTTACAATTTGAAATTTTTTTTATTTTTCTCAAAAAATGCTATATGACTAAGAGTAAATTAACTCTATAGAGTGAAATTTGGCAAATTGTATAAAAATCAAATTATTTCATCTTCCTACACGATTGTACTTTAAAGTAATAAACAGTTTCTGATAATTGACTGTAGTTTAGTGTGTGTGTATTATTAAAAAAAAGTAAATTTGTTTGTATAAATTTTGCCAATTTGTCACACTAGAAACATCTAATTATTAATGAACGGTTTATAGATATTGAAGAAGAAAATACATTCTTCGTTAAAACTGAATCTTGCAGTAGTGGATTTTTGGTAAGTTACCAAATTTAAAACTATGGAGAGAATGATTAACTCGAATAAAAGGTAAATTACACCTGGCCATAGCGACTCTTACAACTTTAAACACGTTCGCTGCGATACGGGACATATGTGCCCTGTATCGCACTATGGTCGCTGGCGGCAACTGTCTAGACACATTTAGCTCATATGGCGAGCAAGATATTTTTTTTATATATTAACATTAAAAAAAAACTCATAGCTTTTCGTTTGATACAGTACATAGAAGCAATTTGTCTTATAAAACAATACGGGTTCAATGTGCCCGGTACCGCTCATTTAGATCTAAATCATTCAATCTGGCGGTACGGGGTTTTTCCCGTATCGCCTGGTTGACTGATTTCTTTAGTATTTATAATAATAATAATAATAATAATAACTTTATTCGTGTAAGCCTTACAGAATAGGATATGAAACGTCACAAGTACAGTACAGTACAACAATACAGGAATTGTATAAATAATAAAACAAATTACATATTAAAATCTAAGAATTCTTTTAAGGAATAAAAGCACTGAGTAAATAGGAAGGAGCAAATTTCCTTTTTAAATTTGGTTAAGCTGTTAACATTTTTTATGTGATCTGGCAACTTATTGAACACTGCACTGCAGGTATAATGTGCACTTTTTTTGTAAAGAGAAAAGTCTAAAGTTTCTTTTATATACATCATTTGCAAATCTCGTATCATAATTGTGTACACTGTTATGAAGTTGAAAAGTATCGGGGTTGTTTTTAACGAACAGGCTGGCTTCGTAAATAAAAACCCGCAAAACCCGCATATTGTTTAGCCTGTTTCAATGTAAGCCACGAAAATTAAAAAAAATGAATATTATATAAGCACGTTATTTTCATAAATTTGTATGTTCTCTAAATACTACTCTTGATTTATTTTCCGTAATAAGTTTTATTTATAATAATAAAGGTATTTTACAAATATATTTATGTGTAAATAATTAATCTTTTTATTGTTCCTGTCCTGGCGATGCGGGTTAAATGCATTCCGGGCTATCAAAGCCCAATAACAAACAAATGTTTGTGTATAGATTTCTGGAACTAATTTTGCCATTGACTGATAGATGTCCCCAATAGAGGTTACTTTTTTATTAAACAGGTACGGGACTTATGTAACCCGTATAGCTAGATGACGCGTACGACTACGGGATTCTATAGACCCGTATCGCTCCCATAGCAAACCGCAAATATCAGGTAACGCAGCGAACGTGTTAAATAAATTGCTATAAATGGAAACATATTTTTGTAGATTATACATATAGCAAAAGTTGATCTAGGAAGTTGTTAAATTGTTTTAATTTTAATCATTTTTTAAACACTAATTTGACTTTTTTAAACAAAAAAATTACAATTTTGTTAGACAAGTTTGTTTTGGCTAAATCGTCGTAATCTACATTTGCATGGGTACTTAACATGATTTTGACATCAAAATAGCCTTTTTGACAGCTGCCAACTATAAAACTGCAAATTGTATAGTTGCGAAATTTGTAAGAAAAGCTCCTTCCATGTGTAAAAGAATAACACTGCCTACGTTTTTGAGGGTGCTAAATATGATTTTGTCTATAAATGGCCTCTTTGGCAGCTTCCAACTGTCAAACTGTCAATTGCAGCCAATTGCTAAATTCCAAAATATCAAAACAAAAATTATAAGTACTATTGAAATCTACAGATGTACAGGGTGTTCCTAAATATCATGTACATACGCAAGTGGGTAATTCTTTGGTTTATTTCATGACTGAAAGTTTATATAAACATAGGTCCGCAAACGCTTCTTTCCTGATCTACAGGGTGTTGAAATTTGAAGATTTTTTGGCATTTTTACGAGATTATAACGAGTATTTAAAACACATATGTAGATACAAGTTACGATTTCAAATGCGACCTGTCAAAATTAGTAACAACAACAGATTATTCAAATAAAACTGGAGCCTACTAGACCATTTTAAAAATTTTCAATTTTATCTAGCGAATTACAAAAAAGAGTTTTTATTTTCTTTCTCGGTAACGGTCGCATATACGGCAAAACTACAAGAGACAAAAAAGTTTTTAAAGAAAACAGTAAATTCATATTGTAATTTAGAATCTACCAGCGACGCATGGAAAAAAGTTCAGGGGGAGAAAATGGGGGTATGACCCCTGAAAAAAATCTCCCTGTTGATTCTCACAACCATTTGGCATGGACAATGATGTAAGCCCTACAGCGTAACCTATATTCCAAATTTGAGCTAAATATCTCAAAAACTGCAGGAGCTATAAAGAAAAAAATCTTCAAATTTCAACACACTGTAGATCAGTAAAGAAGCGTTTGCGGACCTATGTTTATATAAACTTTCAGTCATGAAATAAGCCAAAGAATTACCCTCTTGCTTATATATGGGGTTATCATAAAGTAAGGGGTCTATTTTAAATTCTCATATAGTTTTAAGAAATTATGCTAGTAGCAGAAAGTAAACAGAATCTAGTTGCCTCTTTAGTGTATCTATGGAAAACAAAAGAATTGTCATGACAACTATTGATACAAGTGTCAAACGAAATAATCGTAATTTAGAGAATTGTTCTCAAAATAAAACTCGCGTAACGTAAATTGTAACAATTTCAATATGGATCTGCAAACAAGAATTGGTTTAGTGCAATGTTATTATGAAGGCGGTAAAAATTACACTACTGGATTACGAAGATTTCGTACGCAAATGGGTTTGAGAGCAGGGCCGTGCAAAATGAAGGCGTATCGTAATTTGATTAGCAAATTTGAAAGAACAGGGTCTGTAAAAACCTTCTGAGGTCAGGAAGACCTAGGATTAGTATGTCCAAGTTGCAAAAGTTCTTCAGGAAAATCAAAACGTAGCCAATACTAATCCGCTAGCAATCAGTAGTGTGAATGCGATATCAAAACGATTAAAAATGCCATACACCACGGTTTGGAAAATTTTACGGAAAATCCTAAAAATGTATCCCTATAAACTGCAACTGTTATTTGAATTAAAGGACGCAGATTTTGGTGTTTAGAACACGGCCAACAACGCTGAAGAAATTAAAGGACAGTATTAGAGAGCAAATTCGTGCAATTCAACCAGAAATATTGAATAGTGCTGTATATAATTTGGAGGAACGGTTGGTAATTTTACAACAAAATGGAGATCATATCGAGCATTTGCGATAACTAGTGTTTGACATCAGAAATTCCATTATCTAAGCAACTAGATTCCATTTACTTTTTGTTATTAATTTGATTTGTTAAGAATATATAATAAGTTGAAATACATCCCTTACTTTATAATCACCCGTTACATGATATTTAGGAACACCCTGTATAATTACGATAATCAAATCATATTTACTTGTTTCGAAAAGAAATTAATAAAAGTTTTTTTGCATGCCACTCAAACTATTTATCTAGAATTTTAAATGTGAGAATTGTCAGTTTGACATTAGGCAGCTGCCAAAAAAGGCAATTTTGATGTCAAAATCATATTTAGCGCTCTCGAAAACGTGGTAGTGATATAGGTTTACACATAGAAGCAGCTTTTCTTACAAATTTTGGAATTTTACAATTTGCGGTTTAACAGTTGGCAGCTGCCAAAAAGCCTATTTTGATATCAAAAATCATATTTATCGTCCTCGAAAACGTTGATAATGACTATATCATTACCAACATAGAAGACGCTTTTCTTAAAAAATTTTGAATTTTACAATTTGCAGTTTGACAGTTGGAAGCTGCCAAAAAGGCTATTTTGATGTCAAAATCATATTTAGCTCTCTCGAAAACGTTGGTAGTGATATAGTTTTACACATAGAAGAAGATTTTCTTACAAATTTTGGAATTTTACAATTTGCGGTTTGACAGTTGGCAGCTGCCAAAAAAGCCTATTTTGATATCAAAATCATATTTATCGTCCTCGAAAACGTTGGTAATGACTATATCATTACCAACATAGAAGACGCTTTTCTTAAAAAATTTTGAATTTTACAATTTGCAGTTTGACAGTTGGAAGCTGCCAAAAAAGGCTATTTTGATGTCAAAATCATATTTAGCACTCTCGAAAACGTTGGTAGTGATATAGTTTTACACATAGAAGAAGGTTTTCTTACAAATTTTGGAATTTTACAATTTGCGGTTTGACAGTTGGAAGCTGCAAAAAAAGGCTATTTTGATGTCAAAATCATATTTAGCACTCTCGAAAACGTTGGTAGTGATATAGTTTTACACATAGAAGAAGGTTTTCTTACAAATTTTGGAATTTTACAATTTGGGGTTTGACAGTTGGCAGCTGCCAAAAAGCCTATTTTGATATCAAAATCATATTTATCGTCCTCGAAAAGGTTGGTAATGACTATATCATTACCAACATAGAAGACCCACTTTTCTTAAAAAATTATGAATTTTACAATTTGCAGTTTGACAGTTGGAAGCTGCCAAAAAGGCTATTTTGATGTCAAAATCATATTTAGCACTCTCGAAAACGTTGGTAGTGATATAGTTTTACACATAGAAGAAGGTTTTCTTACAAATTTTGAATTTTACAATTTGGTGGTTTGACAGTTGGCAGCTGTCAAAGAGGCTATTTTGATGTCAAAATCATATTTAGCACCCTCGAAAACGCTGTTAGTGATATAGTTTTACACATAGAAGAAGCTTTTCTTACAAATTTTGGAACATTGCAATTTGTAGTTTGACAGTTGGAAGTTGCCAAAAAAGGCTAAGTTGATGTCAAAATCATATTTAGCACCCTTGAAAACGTTGGAAGTGATATAGGTTTACACATAGAAGAAGCCTTTCTTACAAATTTTGGAATTTTATAATTTGCAATTTGACCGTTGGCAGCTGCCAAAAAGGCTATTTTGATGTCAAAGTCATGTTTGGTACCCATGGAAACAAAGATTACGACGATTTATCCAAAAAAAATTTACTAACAAAATTGTAATTTTTTTGTTTTAAAAATTGCGATATTTACAATATATGTCCCGTAGCTAAAAATTGACGCAATAGTCATAATTTTTATGACCAGATTTGTTTGCAGCACATCAAAATACATAAAGAAACATTGTTTTGATTTAAAGTACAGAAATTATTTTTATTTTTGTGTGCCTGTCTGTGTAATGATCTCATTAGAATATTCGACTTGGGTCTTTTTCCCAAATTTGTCGAAAACAGCACTTTCTGTCGACTTGGAACAAAGAGCAAATTTCTTCGTTAATTCTGCGACTATAACTAAAACACTTATTACTGAGATTTGTCTGCTTTCCTTCTCTGTTAACTAATCCATAGCTTGCTTCTGCATGGTTTTTATGAAAAAATAATTCTCATGCAGATATACCCTACAATTCTGTAGTCTTCCTTAATTTATTTTAATGGTTGGTATTTTTACCATTTTCATTCCATTAATTTATATTTGTAGTTAAATTTGACAATTAACTAATAAACTGTTTATGACAGATGCTTAGCTTTCTTTTGCTTTCATGTGCAAGAAAATAATATTCCGCCATACGAATTAATATTTTAATTATGCCACTTCTCACATGCGAGAGTACTATAATTTCTCATAATCTATTTATATATGCATACAAACACCATTTCATTATTGCTGCACAGTAAAGAAGTATTTGCTAAACTAGAAAATCTACAACACGTCATAATGCGTCTATCGTGACTCACGCACATTTGGCTGAAGGAAAATCTGTTCGCTTTCCTCATTTTAAGGGATATTCATGCAATATTTTTTACCTTAGTCTTGATTTAAGCCTATATTCCATCTTCTTATCGTAAAAAAGAAAATGTTAGGCATTATTATCGCCCGCAGAACAAAACGTTACCCAGTGAATAGGAATATTTAGACAATAAATTTATTGTACATTACCATCAAAAATAAAAGAAACTTCATTAGTAAAATTGTTCACTTTAACATAAATTAATTTACCGTTTTACTGAAACTTTTTTCCAAAAACTGGTTAGTTCTCATGTTATATTTCTTGTGCGTAAATTTTTTTCAATTCTACCCATTACAGTACTTCTGAAGATGTACGTTAACGCAGAGTAGAAATCGCGGGTCAAGAATATCATTAAATTATTTATTACAAAGTGAGACCAAGAAACAAAAAAATTACCTTTTCCGAGAAAATTAAAAATGAACGAAAAGAACTAGAAAAATTAAATTGGTTGAGAAAAAAGCTAGTGATGAAAACCTCAATAACAAATATGACACTAAAATTACAATTAAACAGAGATATACAAACCGAAAAAAAGAGAACATAATAATAAAATAATAAATACTTCAAAAAACAAAAATAAAACAGCGTGGAATATAATAAAAAATATTTGCAGTACAACCTCTGAGAGACAACCTATCCCGTAAATAGAACACAATAACAAACTCATTATGGATAAACACGAGATCTCTAACATATTTGGAGAATATTTATCTGCTGTAATAGTTAATAAACTCCTGAATTACTTTGGCGAGAATATTTCTGAAAAATGCACCACAGCCAATAACATATGTAACTCGATGTTTTATCTCCCGTAACTGCGGCAGATGTTGAAATGGTAATAATGAGTTTACCAAATAAAAAATTTACGGGCTCAGATATGATTCCCGTTAACCTTACAAAAAAAAGCTGTACAGAATTATCACAAATTTTGGCAGATCTGATTAATCTATCAATTGTTTGTGGTAAGTTTCCAGTTCTCCTGAAATATGCAACCATAGTGCCCGTTTATAAAAAAGGAAATCACCAAGATATTGAAAAGTGATCTATAATAAAACAGTAGAATTTCTAGACAGCAATGACATCTTATCACCGTGCCAGCACGGCTTCCGAAGAGGCTTTTCGACAGAAACTGGCTGCACGGAGTTTGTTCAATATGTGTATGATAAAATGGATCAAAATGAAATAATAATAGCATTGCTTTTTGACCTTACTCGCGCATTCGACACGGTTGACACAGATTTTGTTTTCATGAAGTTACATGCACTGGGTATCAGAGGGTAATTAAAGAGTTGATTCACATCTTTTTTATTTGATAGAAAATTTTATGTCAAAGTTGATAATGTAAGGCCAGATGATTTCAATATGAATATGGGCACCCCCGCAGGGCAGTGTCCTTGGACCGCTAATTTTTTTATTATTTATCAATGACCTTCCATCAAATATCTCACAAGGGCGTGTTTTTATGTACGCGGATGATACGACCATCGTTATCAAACCCAAAACCAGAAAATGTTTACAATAAAGTTAATATTGTACTTAAAGATTTTTCCCTCTGATGTACGAAAAACAAACTAATGATAAATCACAACAAGATTATGTCTGCCAATTTATAGTAAATATCGAATTGACCATAATTTAAGTTTTAATTTCATTGAATGTGTATTGTCCTCAAGTACTTCAGCTAAATTACTGGGTGTACTTATTGACAAACATTTTACCTGGGACCAGCATATTGATACGGTATGCAGCAAAATAAATAAAAGATTTTTTCTACTGACTCAGTTAAAACACTCAATAGATAAAACAGTACTGTTAAATTTTTACTATGCATCTGTCTACTCGGCGATAGCTTACAACATAGTCTTGTGGGGACAGTCAAGAGACGTTAATAGAGTTTTTATTCTCCAAAAACAGATCTTACTACTGATATTTAATATACCCCAGCAGTCATCTTGTCGTGAATGTTTTAAAACTAATAAAATCTTTACTATTACTTCTATATATCTCTGGAAACTGGTAACTTTCATATACACTAAAAAAAAATTTTGACTACTAATAGTGATATTCGCTCGTACAACACTCGAGGTAAAAATACCATTACATCATTAAAACATTACCACGAATTTTATAAAAAATCACCCCTGTATGCGGGATCTCATATTTTTAATGCACTATCTGAATGCGTTCGAAACAGTCTCTCCCTAATTATTTTCAAAGGACGTTTAAAAAAATTCTCACTACTGAATCATTTTATTCAATTCGAGAATTCACATTATTCTTAAAAAACAAAGCCTCCTGAAAGTGGAATATTTATTTATAATTTCCTATATTTGTATGTTTCTACGGTGTTTTTTGTTATACACAATTTATGTATTATATAATTTTATATACCCGCCCTTTTCCTTTTTTTGACGTATTCTATTTACAATGATTTGTGGTATAAGAATCAGTAAAGTTATTATTATTATTATTACTTACTTGCGACGATAAAATATGCAGTAAAAATAAAATATATTATGACCAGCGCATTCACCAGATTTTGAAATAATTCCATAAAGTTGTAAATTGCTTTTCCGTAATTTTATGCTCGAATTAATATATTATTGTCCACATTTTACATGATTTACTTGTCTTCTCTGTTACTAGAAACACCTTACGTGTTACATTTTTAATGCATTTCCTTAATTTATTATTTATTATTGACTTAATTTTCTATAAAAATTATAAAATCAATTCTTACAAACTTCTGTGTATACATAATGATAAGGAGGGAGGTTTTAACGGTATGTTTGTCTCTAGAACTAGTTAGTTTATATTTTATAAACTACTCTACAGAAGTGGATGGTAGGAGTAAAATTTTTGTCGCTTTTTTTTAAGGTAGGGACCGGTTCTCTGACTTCCAATAATGTGCTTGTATATGTTATTTATCACACCTTTTTACATAAGATGTTTTCTAATCTAGTATAACAATATAAAACGTTTTAAATTAAAAGGAATGTGAACAGATAATCGACACAATATATTATGTAAATCTCTTAATAAACTCAAAAATGGTATATGCCATAGGCAACCAATTAAATACTTTTTACGTTTTTTACAAGAAAAATATTCAGCCTGACTCTTTTATATTAGATAGAATTAATTTTAATTTGAAATAAATTTCTATAATACCTGCTGAATGGGAATTTAAATTTTATATTAGTATAAAAAAATCTTTATGGAAAATTATAAATTAGATAAATTATAATAAAGCATTTTGTCTAAATGTTTGATTATAGCTATAAAATGATATTTTTACACTTTTGATAACACCATGCAAAAATTTGGTAATTCTTAAAATTTGAAACGTCAAAAATTCTCCCCTACTCTTTATTTTACATGAATAAGTCGTATCTTGTGAAGAAAAAACCTTATTTGTACGTGTAACTCGACTGTACTAAAATATTTCGTACATTTCTTACTTATTTATATAAGTTGAACAATTCATGTCGACTTTTTCCACGTAGTTGGGGAGCTTTGATCCCCAAATTGGAACCAGTTTGTGTATTTAGCGCGAATTTCCTTCATTCAAGTCTAGGAATTATCAGACTGCACCACAAAAGAGTTATAGAATAGTTCAAGCAGTATATAATGATGGCTCACCCTAGTGAGTAATAGTCATTACATGCGAGAAGAATACTATACTTTTTCTACGACTATTAAAAAATAACAATTTTTAATAAAATATCGCAATAAAAATGTCGCGCAAACTTTGATGTTTCAAATCAAATAGCAACTCCACGCTTTGATTGACATATGGTATATTCGATGAAATATTTTTCAATAAAAAATTTCAAAACCAATGAATAATGAAATCATTATTCTCCGCAGCGAATTATTCTTGAGGAAAAACAAACATAATAGATATATTATTTAATACTCGTGGATAAATAATATTTATTAAGAACCTTACATTGTATCATACAGTGTGTGAGAAAGTATGGATTGAATTCCATATACTTTTTGACCACATTAATTTTAAAACTCAGTAACTTATTAGTACCCGTTTATTTTTACAAACTGCGTTCCTGCGTTATAACGTCGACTTTATGACATTGCCAGATGATCACTGAACAATGATTTAAACATTTCCCTTCAAAGTTTTTTTTTACCATATGTTACTACAATTTCAAAAATATGCTCCTACGCGTTTCAATTAAATTAAATATATAATAGATGGTTACTTCTTATGTAAATATTTACTGCTCATAAATCTGGACGCTAACATTTTTATATCGACAGAAGCAGCGCCTGTTTGAGATATTGTTAATTTCGGAATAGTGAATACGTAGAAACTATCCTTAATAACGTAAAAACAGTTTCGAAACTAACAAAATTCTAAACCGGCACTGTTTCCAAAGATATCAAAATTTTAGAGTGCAGATTATTGGGTGACAAACATTTACTAAATATCTATTAATTATGTATAGTGAGAGAAATCGTTATAGTGACGGGATGTGCGGTGTAAGATGCAACAGAACGCAGAGCCGGATTTATCTGCATTGCTCGCTCGTTTACTTATTCAATGTAGGTTTTTGTGCTCAGTTTAGCTACCAACAATTTAATAATTGTAGCAAAAAAATATTAAATTAAAATAAAAGTATTGAATTTAAAGTATTGACTGCACATACAGTAGTTGCAACATTCAGGTTCGCTTAATATAAATTGTTACTACCCAGCAAGAACCGCGAGGAAGTATGAGCATTTCTTGTCAGGAAAGGATGGGTATGGAATATTAGTATAGAGCAAAGAAATTATTTAAAAAGTAACAAGAAATCTTTAAAAACAAAATAAAAACAAGAAATATGCTCTCAATATAGTAACAGACACATTTTTTTTCTCAATAAATAAACTAAAAATAAATTGCAATAGTAAAGTTATTACCATAATAAAAACAGAAAGATGGATTTTTGTCAAAATGAAAAAAAATAATATTAATAAATAACATCCTGAAAAAAGAATATTTCTCAGTCACTGAACACGAAAGCACAAAAACGGAAATAAATAATAGATAGTTTTTATTTCCACATAATATATACAGTGTACTACAAAAAAAGAAAAAAACTCTTGCAAATTATAGTACACATTATTTTTAAGAGACGTTTTGAGTTCTCTTTTAAATAATATTAAATTATCAGCGTTTTTAATTGTAGATGGTAGATTATTAAAAATTGTTATTCCAGCGTATAAGGGTCCTTTTCTGGTAATATTATAAGTGAAATCGGGCGTAATAAGAAGGAATTTATTCCCTGGTATTATATCCATGCATATCTAAGTGCGTTCTGAGCAGTGTACGTTTCTGAAAAATCATGGTTGCCAATTTATAAATGTATTGATTCACCATGCTAAATATTCCCAGCTTGATAAAAAATGGTCTGCAGGAATCTTGCGGTTTTAATCCACAAAAAATGCGTATAGCTCTTTTTTGACTAAGATTTTTTGTGCGTACTTCCACCCCAGATAGTTGATACCACAAAATTCACTTCTTCACTTCACATCACTTCAGTTTACCTCACCTCACATTGCTTCTACCTCCGAATCCTCGCCCTTCTCAGCCTCTACTTCATTTTCAGATGATATACTATCCTAGTTCAAATTTATAATAAATTTATTTCCACCATTTATATGACATTCAGCAATTTTTAAATAATCACTTATAATTACTTCCTAATTCTTTTTCCCAGTCTTCCTTGTTAATTTTCGACACTTATTTTGAATTAATTCTGCGACTTTTTTTATGAAATTTCGGAAAGGTATTTCCTTTTCTGACATTTTTCTTCAATTTACACCAAATTAATTCAGGTGGATTGAAACACTTTGTGGCCAAATATTTCCATTACAATATACTTCTTCTCATCATTTTTCGTTTGCAGGACTTCCAAGAGTTGTGCTTTATTATAATTTTCCTCATAATAGAGATCATGTTCCATTAAAGAAATGTGTAACTTCAGCTCAGTAGAATTCTTGTTAGGAATTTCATTTGTCTCGAATGGTACTTCGCATTGTCAAGAACAATAATGCTATTCGACTTTAATTTCGATTAGTGTATTTCCAAACCATTCCCTTTCTCTCTCCATGTTTTTTGTGGTAATCCACGTTACAGCCTTCCATGTTTTTTCCGCATAGCTTTTTAATACATTTTCAACCCATCCATCAACTGATCCACAGTGTTTATAAACAACCGAGTCCCTTTATTAGGGGGCAATGAGATTGGTTGATATTTCCTAGATCCATCAGTCCATTCTTTTTTTACAGTGTCATGAGTATCATGCCAAGTTTCTTTTAGATAATATATTGGTCTATTCTCCCTTCTGATTTCTTCTATCACTTCTAGATATGAATCTCGCCAATCCAATATTCGTCTGCTTTTCATAATCGCCATGCATTTATTAATATTTTGATATTTAAATCCAATTTTTCTCAGCCAAGTTCCTAAAGTTCTTTTGGTATATTTTAGATGATAATCCATTTCTTTTAATTTTCTGTCTTCCACGTCAATAGTTGGGACTTCCCTCTAAACTAGCATAATTAACTAGCTTGGTTATCACAAACGGAAGAAGATCTGTAAACACTTTGCAGTATCAGGTATGTTTCTATGGTTGTCTGCGTGGGTGATGTTCACTGTGACGAAAAATTATGCTTATATTTTGGGAACGACCATTCAACATCTATTGATGTAATATAGACATACTTAATAAAGTCTTTGAACCAACTTAACGGATGCACCATCAATACCATTAGAAATTTATCTAAATTTGGTAAAACCGGTGTTTTGCTTTAATACACGTTCAAACTTTCTCTAACACACTCAATTTTACGTCACCTATATCGTATAGCAGTCGATTTACTTCGTCCACTATTTGCAATGACTCCGCTAACGACAACACACTGTTTTGTAAGTTTTTTATGGCATCACGTAAACTTGTAAATAGATTTTAAAGTTGTTTTAACGGAAATATATTCGACTTTTCCTTAACACCTGCAGCCTCGTCAGGATTGAATTGTAATATCACAACTTTTACTTCTTGTAAATATTCACCATATTAAAAAAGCTGTCTTCAATCATGTTCCCCAACCTGTAAGAATCGGCTGTGGTGGTTCAGGAATACCGGGACACTTGTTGTGAAATGCGCGAAGACGTTTAAGATATACTTATTTTGTACTTACTATTAATGCATCTACCTCTAGAAAACCTTATCGAATAGTTTCTGCCACAAGATGTAAGGCATTTCTTGCTCATACTGTCATGAAGAAACCCTGATAGTTGCAAATTTTTATATTTATTATTTCCTTATATATCAGGTCAATTTTCTCTACTTAAGATATTTCTGTAATATTATTCGAAATATTTAAAATGTGAACTAATTTTTTTTTTTTATTAAAGTTCTATTTAAAAACATTTGAGAATTTTGCTAATCAGAAACTCTTATACAGGAGTGAAAGGAAACCACAAAGAGGTTTCAAAAAATGTTTTGATATACATGGCATTTCATTTAAAAAAAATGTTACCTGACCTTGTAGAATCGTCTTGGCTCATCCTGTATACTGGAAAACAATTTCCGGTTATAGGCTTTTTTGTCTAGTTTATTTATGTTTTTAAATCAAGTTTCTAGCTATCATAGAACTCGAGATATCGAAATCGGACGCATTATTGCCCCACCCTGTATTAGGAAATAATAAATTTAAAAATTTGAAATTATCAGGGTTTCTTTCTGACAGTATAAACAAGAAGTGTGCCAAATTTCAAATTAATTCATAAATTTTTATCGAAGTTATAAAAAAAAGTAACAGGTTAAAAAACTTGCATGTATTTTCAATTTAAAATTTTAACACTAATTTCAAAAATCGTTGGAAATAAGGACGACCCATATATATATATATATATATATATATATATATATATATATATATATATATATATATATATATATATATATATACATATATATATATATACATATATATATATATATATATATATACATATATATATATATATATATATATATATATATATATATATATATATATATATATATATATATGTCTGGTTAGGAATTGACAAATTATATTGGCTTTCCATCTATCATGATTTGAAGGTGTAATTCAATGTAGGTCGGGGTATTTGCCCGCTGAGTAGTTGTTTCCTTCAAATCATATTTAATATATATATATATATATATATATATATATATATATATATATATATATATATATATATATATATATATATATATATATATTATATATACATATATATATATAATATATATATATATATATATATATATATATATATATATATATATATATATATATATATATAAATTTACCGAAACATCAGCAAGTTGATGAAGTAGTTTTTCTCAAAATAAGGATTTTTACCCAACAAAACTTTTTCCAACTATTTATTTTTAATATTTTCTGCGATACAATGTATTTGATGTGCTGTGTTTAATTTATTGTCTATCTAAAAGTTTAATACTAACGCAATCAGATAAGAATGAAAGTGTAAAATACAGAAAACTATATGTAGGTAGTTTATTGTTATTAAATTAGGTTTGGAAGGATGCTTATGCATCCAAATAATTAATTTCTTATTTCTTGTAGAGATGAATAATCTGAAGTAAATAATATGTATTCAAATATCGAAACATGTTTTTTTCTGTTAAACTTTAATTATGTATAATTTCCCATTGTAAATATTGTTTTCCAACTCATAATGTATTTCACAACTTTCGCTTTAGAATTCTGCAGCACGAATCGCTATTATTAGGCCTGTATTATTTAGATATATAGCATATTGTGCAATGTTAATTTCTTAGAAAAAGCACTTGAATGCCTCAAATAATTCATAAAACAAAATGATTTAGTGACACATTTTATAGGTTTCTATTGTTTGCTTTTAGAAACACCACTATGGCTACTTCTACAAATATCGCCAATAAAAAACGAAAGAGATTTGGTCGTGCTCTTCCTGTTGACGTTCCGAGACATCACAGCTTTGAAACAACCCATAGAAACGGACGATACAAAAGGGGGTAAGGAAAATAACTTTGTTAAATGTATCGATTTTAATCCCTTTCAATGTTACAAATACTCTCATAGAAATGACGTTTTATTTTCGAAGATAACGTTTTCTTTTTTACTTTAAATATGCTACAACTACAAAAAATATTTTTATTTGAAATAATTTATTACTTTTAATTGTGAATAGAATAAAATTTGTTTAATTTTCGGACAAATATCGCAAACACTTTGTTAAAAAATGTATAATTCTGGTATCAGAAGAGGATTTTATTATTTTCTTCGTTAAATAATTCTAAATAATCTTTTTTTAATAATATACAAAAAAAGCCTGAAGTATTTTGTTATGACTCTTACTGAAGTAATTTTCCCAAACAGCCAATAATTGCACGCTACACTCAATGTGTGTTTCGCCAACTAATTTGGAATAATGGAAGCGTTAAGAACGAATTTGGACTATGAACATAACCCCTTTAAACCTAATCTCTTGTCACGGTTTATATTAAAAGATCACCAACAACTAATGAATACTAAAAACAAAATGATTTAGAAAACATTGTGATTAAAATTTAAATAAAAAGTTGCAAAACTGGTGTCACCCAGGTTATTTCTTTGTAAGAGAATTACAAAATATTTATTTTCATAATTGGAAGAAAATTATTTCGATATGTTTCATATTTCATTAAGAAATTTTGATTATTTAAAGTTACTTTTTAAAATTTCGTTTTAAATTAATTTTTCACTGTCCAAATTTCAAATGTTATAAGTTTATCATCAATATTAACAAAATATTAAATCCGTTAAAAAAATTTCCTCCTAAATATTAAAAAAAAATTGCAAATTTTTTAGGAAACTGTCTAGAAATAACTTTTTTGAGACTTATCATTTTAAATTAAAATGCAGTTTCAGGCAAAACTTCTTCATCTTCTGTTAAAGTAACAAAAATTTCAATTACATACCTCGAATATTTTCAAACTTATTAATAAAATTACTGAAATTAATCCTGTAATAGATAAACAAATATTATCGAAACCGTCGTTTTACTTCAGGGCCATTGGCTATTGTGGCAGACAAGCAAATTTTTTAGAATACCATTTAACTTGGTTATTTGCTGCCAGAGATATATATTTATCTACAAAATAATAATAAATGCTGAAATAATACCTAATCTTCAATTAAATAAATTGAGAAGATTTCGACTTTGGTAACTATTTAGGTATTATTTCTGGTATTTGTTACTATTTGGTAAATTAACTTTACACTCTCTGTTGGAATACTTTGGTAATATAATTTTTATCATACCTTAACATATTTGTGTGATGAAAAAATTGTATTTATGTTATCTCATGTGAAAGTGGTAAATATTATATTATATAAAGAAAACTTAAAGATTTCGCTATTATTTTATACAACGGTGATAAATGTGTCTCTAGTTGTTCTATAGATTTTTGTAGTAACTGGTTAATAATCCTTAGCGACGAGGCAAATAGAAATAACATCAATATGATTTATAACCCAAATCAAATCAATATAACATATTCTCCCAGTATCTATAACTGGGCTTTTCTGCCCTATTATTTTAATTTCATAATGCATAAATGATTAGCTAAAATAAAACAAGTCTAAAAACAAATACATATATTTATAATTGGTATGAAATGTGGCTCTACCCCCAGGGCGGAGAAGCAAGTAATTTACCAGACAATGATCAGATGACTTAGTGCCAAACAAAATTATTAAACAATAAAGCAATCAAAACTTAACAATAAAATGTACAACTTACATAATCAGTTTGTTAGGGCGCCACCTATTTTTGTCTGATACCAAAATTCTGACGAAGAAAAATTCACGGTTACCGAAAAATAGGAAAACGGGTAACTATGTCCATCAGTCTCTCAATACGTACAGTCTAATTTTAATGAAAAGAAATTCAACTATCTCTGTGCTTAAAGTTCATACTCACTGGACGATTTTCAAATCAATAATCGTTAAACTAGTATATGATTTAGTTTAAAATGGCCTTACCGGATATCTGCACAGCTCCAACATTTTTTCTCCTTACTCACAGACTAATTTTTTACTGGAGCAATTCCTCAGGGTCGGTGTTTCAAATCATACCTCTCCTGGGCTCGGGCAAACGCAACAGCAACGTACTCAGAGTCGAACGAGTTCTCTCCAGCAAACACAACCTTTCCTTAGCGCGTCGCTCAGCTTAGTCTCAACATACAAAAGAATAAGATAACGTACTCAAATGTAAATAACACAAGGCGACTTAAAATAAAGACACACAATATCCTCTCAGTGCCGTGGCTCCCGAGCGTCTCTCTCTAGCATTGTCTCCTTTCGCGCCAGAAAACCTGCCCGAAAACATCATTCTACCAGCTATCGCATTAGTTATAAATACGTCGGGCATAATATGATGATACACTATTCCAGTAGCGTCACGATACAGGGGTAATACAGTACACAGGTTAACAAAATTATTCTAATCGAGTCTGAAATTTAACGTATAATTCAAACCATTCTTTTTTAATTTACTACGAATATGATACAAATTATCAGTTCGAAGAAACGGACCATTACTGTCTAAGGAAATAAATAAACAGAAAATTGTCATAGTTGGAATTGATGCAAAAATCAACCTATCATTAGGGCAATTTTCATTTAATTTGAGAACGGAAACACGTATTCCGAACATCAACTTTTCTAACCTCAAATATTTTACATTTAACATCACTTTCAGGTTTTTTATGAGTTAATATTTTTTTGGAGCAAAAATATTAAACATTTTTTTTTAATAATTTGTAGGACAGTGGCTTATTACCCAAATAAAGTAGGAAACAATGTACTACACTGACCCTCAAATTTTCTGGAACACTTTTTTTGAACACCTATATCTTTTTATTAAAATGATCGACAGGATTTTTTTTATACATTTTTGTCTAGATTGTTATTGACAAAGTGCAAACGAATTACAATGATTCCATTGTTATTTTGCTTTATAGATGCTTAAACGTAAAAAACGTCTCAAAACAAAGTGTTTGTTGACCACAAAACAAACATTCGTTATTAATCGTAGCTGTTTAACACAATAAACGTCAGTTTTGGTAGTTTCACTGCTTGTAGGTGCGAGTGAGTCCAAAATTCATTCGTTCTTTAAGTGATATTGAAGTAGCGAGAGCTGTTGCTTTGCTTGAAGATGGTCTATCTATGCGATATGTGGCAAACCAGCTCCAAATGAGTCCATCTGTTATCTACAGAACGTGGCATAGGTACTTGAAATGGGTAGATATTTCAGAAAGACTGGACAGAGCTGTAGAAGAAAACATGACGACAATGAGGTATATTTTCAATTCTTGTCTACGCCGTCAAACTTCTACTGCTCATGGGCTACAAAATCTACGGATAGTTAGAGAAGACTGAAAGATGCCAATCTGACATCTTTCAGGCCTGTGCGATTTCCTCGCTTGAGCAGGGACAACAAAATTAACCATCAAACCTTTACCTGCGGACATGTTCAAAGGCAACTTCCACACTGGAGGTTTGTGCTTTTTACAGCCAAGTCGCAGTATTGTAACTCATTGTGATGACTGTGTACGAGTGTACAGACTCTTGAAGAGCAAAACACTGCACAATATGTACAAGAAGTGGATAGATTTGGAGTTGGATTAGTCGTGACTTGGGGCGGCATCTGTAAGATGGTCACACCAACTTGGTTGTCGTTCCCCAAGGTCTCAGTTCACAAATTCATATTGAGACATTCAAAAGCATATACCATTTGCGAACAATTTCGGCGATAGATTCATCTTTCAACAGGATCATTGTTGTAATTCATACCACAAATTTTACAAGACGCTTTCTCCGAGAACAAGAAATCCAAGTGATGGAGTGGTCAGCAATCAGTCCAAACCTAAATCCCATCGAGCATGTTTGAGATTTACTCGACAGGCGTATTAGGAAGCATCTTGGTGCACCTCGGACTCTTCAGGAGTTTACTGAGGTCCTTCTGGAAAATTTCCACAACACATGTTAACACATCTTATTCATAGTGTACCTAGACGATATTAGGCTGTAATTGACGCTAATAGCGGGCAAACGGACTACTGAAACTCGGCTCTAACAGAATTTCCATTACATTTTACGTGAAATCACATTTTGATTTTGGTATTTTTCTCAGTTGTTTGGTATATCTTAAGAAAACTGTTAAAGTAAAGCATATTTGTTGTTCATATCTTGTTAAGTAATATTAAATGAACAATATACCGAAGTTGAACTTACGTCATGTGTTAATATTGTCTCGTATCTCAAAAGCGATAAAGGATATAAATCTGTAGTTTCCCCAGAAGGTGGAAAGAAAATATAAAAATATGTCCATAAAAATGGATCATCTAGCACAATATAATTTCTACAATCTGTTACATATAATTAAATTGTATATTTCCTACGGATTCTTATCCATATTTACACTAATCGTCGCTATAATTAGTTTTGTTTGAAGGAACAGATATAATTAAGTGATTTGATGAAACAAAGCATAATGTAATTTTCTATTAGTGGCCTAGCACGTAGGAGCTGGGAAAATGATTGATCTTCTCTTAGACAAGGCCATTCCTCAACTACAGTATTTAGGTTAAAAAGGAAAAAGTACCAATGAAAAGGAAAATAAAATAATAGTTATTTAATTCAATACGGTTATCCAGTGTCCGCCAACATTCAACGAATCGTAATAACTGGCTAGGTTGTGGGCGTGAACAACTGTCAAATATTTTTCTTTGATGTTTCCAGTTTACGATCCGCTAAATAGTATATTATTAATTATTGACCAATATTTAATAGCTTTTTGTTGTAGTATTTGTGTATGTTAAAAAACATTCTTGTTGTTGAATCTGTATATGTTAAAAAACAATTTAATAACATTTTAGTATAAGTTATAAAACATAATTTTAAGATAAAAAATTGTACAGGTCTATTCTAAACGTGAACTACGCCTGGTGAGCACAATACTAAATGTATTGAGAATAGTTAGAAATACTTAGAAATACTTGGGAATACCTGTAAATATTTGAGAATGTCAAGGAGATATACAGGCAAAGATCTATCCAATCGACAGTAGCTTTCAGAGGAGGTAGTATTATGATACGTGGAGGAATATGTGTTTAAGGACGCAGCGATCTGTACATCTGCTGGAGGATCATGAATGGACAAACGTATGCCAATAATATTGTCAGTAACATCGTGACGACTTTTCAAGCTGCTATTGACGAACATTTTATTTTTATTGCTGATAATGCTCATCCTTGTCGTACGCAGCAACGTCCTGGAAACTCACGAAGTTGATCATGATCCACTTCCATCGCATTTTCTTGACTTGAATCCCATTGAACATGTGTGGGATTTATTGGGTAGGGTACTTTAAAACCATCAACCGACTCCAGACAACATTATGCAACTCTCATATATTTCTCCCGTTTTGTGGGCACAAATCCCAAAAGATATGATCAGCTATATCATCAGGAGCATGTCTAGATGTATACTTGAAGTAATTAGAATGAGGGGTCAGAATACGAAGTACTGATGATAAGTTTAGGACATTATTGGTTCCCCACGGCTATACACTTCTTAAACTAAAATAGTTTTATCTCGTTTTTTTCGTTAATAAAGAAGTCAATCCCCACCATAACGTATACATTTTAGTCTAATTATTTCATGAAAATATAAAATATCCTTAACTTTACACAGCGCATAGTGCGCTGTGTATTATTACTATTACTATTGGATTCACGTTTAACTTAGAATTAACCCTACAAATCAAATATTTTAGATATAAAATAACAGCAAGGACAAAAGAGATATTTCTCATGTTTTAGTTAACTTTTATGAAAACCTCACAACAGAGCAAGTTTAGCCACAGAATGTTTATAAATATTACATTACCTGGTAGTTTGTATTAAGACGGTTATCAACACATACAAATATTTTTTAATCATTAATATATAATTTGATTAGATTTTAAACCTTAGTTTTTTTTCATATGTCCAGGACTACTAAAAACATATAAGGTATAACTAAGCAAATTACTTGTCACTTATTTTTTCCTCATCCCTCAAAGTGAGGAAGGTGTACGTATTCGTGAAAAAATTTTTAAAATTTTTATTGCATTTCTGGACGAATCTCGCCGAATTATGACGATACACAAAATTTCAGACAAAAAAAAATTCTATTTGTGTGTCTGTGTGGCTCGCGATAGCAGCTACAGTTTTTGAGATAAAGCTTTCAAATTTGGTACACACATTCTAGAGGCCAAGGAAGAGATTGAGTTCGTTGAAGAGCAAAATCGGTTCTTAAAATTTGAATTGTCAAAAAAATATTAGTGACATTTTTGAAATGTCAATTTTAAATGGCAAAACTTGTTTTTGACATTTAGTGACTTTCCACCAATGTGACTTTTTTTTACACGTCAAAAATTACTTTTATTACAAACTCCACCACACATCGAGTTTTACTATGGTGAGGAAGTTTTTTCATATTATTCCTATGACTTTATATTTAAAAAACCACTGAACTGGTTGTGGGACTTTTAAGGACAAACCTCGGGACTGACTTTTCAGCCAAATTTGTCAAGAGCTAACCAATATTTTTCAGTTCATTTTTTATTATATTCTACGGTTATTAAGAGACTTTGACAAATTTAATTCAAAGACGAAACAAATCTTAATATGTGTTATATACCGTGTATCCCAAATTCGATGCTCACCATTGGGATCTCGGAAACCATAAGAGCTACAAAGCTAGTTAAATGGGATAAATTTTAGCAAATTTTATGCTGATTCCACATCCGTTAAAAAATCAAGGCTAACTGAAACCATTTTTGGAATTTTCCAAAGAAACGAAAATTTTGTGATTTCCCTTTTTGGCTGTAGCCAAATAATCCTTAGTCGGACAGTTTTTAGACTTTTACATTATGCAACACCCCCCGTCCAATTGCTGGCATAACACAATAAGGTGAGGATTGTACTTATTGATCGGTAGCTCAGTTAGCAGGTTGTGAATAAGAGCTTAGATTGATTTGAATTCTCACCCAATCTAGGCTGGGCGCCAGGACTTTCGCAAGTACCAAATAATTAAAAGTTTACTTTAAAAGGTAAAGATAAGGTGAATTCTGTTGGAAAGGAAGTTCAATAAAAGGATATTATTTAATAGAAAGTATAATAAAGACTGCTATATGTACAATATTTACATTGGCTCAAATGGCCTCTTTTAGTCAAAAAATCTAGGAGTGGTTGAAGACCAACAAACTAACCACACAAAAAATAATATGATGTTACTGAAAGAGAAAAAAGAAACTCTAATCTCTTACAAATTACTTCTGACCAAATATAAACGTTCGCTGGGGACGAAGATCTTACGTAACTTCCAATGGGTTACAGTACTGCAATTACCCTTGAGAAAAAATGCCAGTTGTATAAAATATCGTTTTCCTGCTCCATACTGTATATAATGATCAGTTCTATCCACCACTTATCCTCTTCTCTTGGTCCATGTATTTACATAAAAAGGGGAGAGTTTTATGAGATCAGTATTATAGGCAAAACAAAGTTAAAAGCTGTGACGTTTGAATTGTCCAGCTACGTAGACAAAATATGAGAGTTAAAACAAATTTACAGAGTAAATTGCAAACTAAACAAACTAGGATCGGTATCCCACAATATTTTAAAAAGTTGAAGACTTCAGCTAAGTTAAGTATCAATAAAAGTTACGTTAAATAGAAAAAGTACTAATCCAACAAATGAACTAGGTGTAGCTATGATAAATAAAATTAAACAGGTATTCACTATATGTTAAGATATATTTTTTACTAAAATAAGTTAATCTTCAAGAAAATAAAATTTAGAATGTCTGTATACAGAGAGACAACTAGAAAGATAACGTAAATAAATATTTGCTAAATATAAAACAATATGATAGTTTTCAACTTGAAGATAACGTTAAATTAAATTATTTATTAGTTCCTCGGAGAGAGGTAATAATGAATTGCAGATAAAGTTAAATAAAGATATATAACTTGACTATATGTTTACTGTGGATAATCAAAAGTTAATCAATTGCCACATAACTAGGCAGGTATCTTTGCCAGAGAACTAGGCAAGGCTCCACTAGAGCAGCGTTCCTGACTAAATACTAAGTAAACGTTCAAGTAAGCATTCGATATTTTAAATTTAGAAAAACCTTTAGTAACTGAGGTCTGGTTGATAAATATATGCACTGGTATAAAATGATCCACCACAAAACAAATGCACCACATTAGATAATTTTCACAAAGGTTATAAACAAGTAAGTTTAGTCCAAAAAGCTGTACCAATCTCGAAATGTCACCAGTCACCACTGTTCACAGAGCGCTACTAACGTAGCCAAGTGACCTAAAACATCAACAGACAAAGACAGAAAACAACTAACTACGGTACAAAATGGTGACAGCCGTTGACGAGTAAATCTAAAATTTACAATAACCGAAAGTTAGTTTAAATTAGCACACGAAATTATTACAATATCAGAGGGATATTAGATAAATTACCAACAAGGCACCATAATCGATACTAAACAATATTAATGATGGCTGTTCCAAAGAACAACCAAGGTGAACTGATCACCGAAAAGCAAATTCGCCCAAGGCGTAAATTAAGATAATTAGAGTACGATATTATTACGAAAATTACCTCAAAGGTACTTTTAAATCAATATAGCAACTTTTTAAATAATGATTGTCATAAAATCACACGATAATACCAGAAAACATATAAATTTTACCAGACCGCTGAACTAGATATGATTTCCATCTGAACGCTACAGTAGTAAGAAGGAAGTAGCATCGTAGTGTTCTGCTACTTAAACTCGAATATAGTTTGGAAAGAGACAAACATTGGTGAGTAGGGTATGAGCAATAAAGATAGATAGATATTTAATGCAAAAATCTGCAAAACCAACTGTTCCAGTAGAAATCAGTGGCGCCATCTAGACTAGATAGGCAGAAACTTAATTCATCGTGGACAACAACAAACTGAAATGAAATGGCTTGCAATTTCGTTACAATTATAAGGACACTTTTGAAGAGTAATATTTAAGTATAGAAACGAATGTTCGATATTCTTTTCTTTTCGAGATATCCAAGGTAACTTTTATTTTTCTTATGACAGCCATATTGAATTTCTTAGATTGCGCTTAAAAAGAGGTTTCAAATGATATATCACATGCCGAGGAAAAATTGTTTTTCAAGGGTCTAATTTAAGAAAAGTTATCCATCGCTTAACATAACAAAATAGTAGGCCATGGAAAATAAAAGTTATTTTGATTTCATGGATATACCTAATATCAACCATTATAAAAAATAACAGTAATATTAAGGTTACCAGTTTAACATGTTTAAATAATTTTAATTATCTGTTAAATTTCTGAACATAATTGATATGGAGAAAATTTTTTTAATAACAGCAAATTATCATAAAAGAAGAAATGACAGTAAAGAAATAATAAAACTGTTCAATATTAGCTCAATTTAGCTGAATATGTTTTTGGCATCTACCCCTAAATAAGCTAATTACACTTCTCAGAGTATTGGCATTTGTTGTGTCGAAACGTCCCTCTATTTGAGATTATACAGTTATCAAAATTTTTGCAATATCCTTTGCGTAATTACATGCGCAATTCCTGTGGCCCAGTGGTAATAAGTATTCCTGAATAATTTACAATAATGCCACTACTATTTAGTGAGCAACTGTCAACTCACAGTAATGCTTATTATTTGTTTTAAATCACAGCCTACTAAATTTTACTGAAAGTCATGTGTGAATTTGGTCGTTTTTAGAAAAGCATTTTACTAATTACTAACTACTTTGCATCCAAGAATGCCCTTGATGAAGAGGATTTCTTTGTTCAAATATTGAACAATTTATTGATAATTCTATGATAAATAAAACCTTAATGATGGTCTAAAAATTAGTTGCCGTCTGTATAAACAACTTGCTTTATGGCTTTACAAAAAACTTTTTGATTTTCCATGCCCTACTATTTTGTTTTGATAAGCAATGGATAACGTTTCTGAAATTAGTCCTTTGAAAAACAATTTTTCCTCGGCATGTAATGTATCATCTGGAAGCACTTCTTAAGCGCATTCTGAAAAACGAAAAATCCAATATGGCCGCCATAAGAAAAATAAAATACTATCGAGCATTTGTTTTTAGACCAAAATATAAGTCTCCAAAAGGTATCCTAATAATGTAAAAGTCTAAAACCTGTCTGATCTAGGATTACTTGGCTACAGCCAAAAAGAGAATCACAAAATTTTCGTTTTTTTGGAAAATCTCATAAACGGATTCAGTTAGCCGTGATTTCTTAACGGATTTGGAATCAGCATAAAATTTGCTAAAATTTTCCTATTTAACCGATCTTGTAGCTCTTACCGTTTTAGAAATCCCAATGGTGAGCATCGAATTTGGGACACACGGTATATATATCGGACAATGGACGTGGAGTAAAACATGCATTTATGCAGTTTTCGTCAATTTCCTGTAGAGAGCGGTACTTCCTAGTGAGTAATTTCTGATTATAAGTTTTTTTTCAGAAAGATTTAACAGGAAAGTTATTAACATTTTGTTGTATGACTTGTACAGTTTATGTTTAAGGATTTGTTTTGTGACCTTAGCATAAGACTATAGCAAATACATTCTTAATGGGTTCAATATTAAACATCAAAATTGAAGAATTTTTTTCAATGTTTGTATGTCGAAGTAACCATCTATTCTCAATCCAGTCTAAATTTTGTATGCTCATGCCATCAAGCAGCATTTTATCTAGGATCAATCTAAATTTGAAAATTCTGGTGTAACTGATATGGCAGATGTTATTTTTTTACAAATACCACTGTTTTAAGTGTCCTGTAAACAGCTCTTGATAAATTTATTCTGTTTCCATAAATTACTTTATTTTCTTTACACAAATACAAAATATGTATTAATGCTTCGTTTGTGCATATTCACGCACATGCCACAAGCGTATTATATAAAATGGTTAACATTGACACTGTGCTGGTGAATCCTAAATCTATTCTAACATTAACACGAATACTAAATCTTCATTCAATATATTACACAAATATTTGGAAAATCTTGATAATGAAAGTTTATATACAAATAGTAAACATGTACTTTACTCAAATATAATATCTTCTGATAACCTGTTAATACAGGGGTTTACAAGTTTCTATAAGGGACATTACAGAAAAACTTTAAACGTGAATTGTTGTTTTTAATTAGGTAAAAAGTTATAGTACACCATATTAAAATAGTAATTAATACATCGATAATTTGAGAATTTCATTAAGTTTAAAATTTTCTTATCTTTGATATATTAAGAAATGTAATGACTTTAGCGCACGGAATTTTGATTAAATGGTTATTGTGGTTATTATTATAAATAATGAGGCTCATATTTTTAACATATAATAAATATCCCTTGGGAAAATGTGGGTGACAATTTTTCCAGCTTTTAATTACCTTTTTTGTCAAATTCCAATATCCGAATAACATTAGTAAACGTCCGTCGGTCTTTTATAAGTCATTATAAAATTTCAACAACGTCTACTTTAAATACAAGATGAAATTACCGTTTTAAATTTATTAAAACATTATATTATATAATTATTCATCCCTCGAACATGAAATATTTCACAAGTCTATTCTTATGTCCTCCCCCCAACTTTTAAGTCTTAAAAGATCTGTTCATCATAATTCTACTCAAAATTAAGATTTGTTATGATTTGCATAAGACTTTACATTTCCATTAATTTTCCAATATTTTCTCCGATATCACTTCGAGAGTACAGCTTGCGCAAAAGTTTCTAAGATTAGTTTACTTTGTCCAGTAACTCAGTTTGTGAATTAAGATATGATTTACTAATTCAGAAACTGTAAAATTTAATCATTTTTAATAAATAAAGAGAAAATCATATCTGCCTTGCACATTACTTAAAAAAGAAAAGCCATGGCTGTGAGGCCCTTATATCAAACCAGTAGTTGTAGGCTGAATACTAAATATGTTATCGTAAAAAATGGTATAACCTTCATTTAGTTCGTAAGTTATGCAGGGTGATTCCTAATTATAGGGCAGTACATCATAGGCCAATAGTAGACAAAAAGTAAATTGTTATAGAGATCATAGTCCGATACTGCATAATAAGGGTTATAGAAGCCCCAAAGAGGTTCATAAGAATCACTTTTTTGACAATTACTTCTAAGCGACTAAAACACCAAATATCAATTTGTCGTTTTAGGCGCATAAAGGGTAGCAGAGCTCAAAAAAATTATTACACAGGTCCATAAAAAAAAATTTGTCTTGGTGCCGGAAAACTAAGCACAGATATTTTTGATGTGCTGATTCGAAAAGTATATCCCAGTTTTTTTCGTAGAAGCTCTAGTTTTTGAGATACAATATAACAAATTTTGGTCTGATAAAATGCAAAATTAATGAAATAATGGTGTATTCAGGGACCAAAATAGTATTTTCTTACCTAAAATTAGGGTCTAAATAGCCCTACTGGGTATTCCCCATGACCATAAAACCCAACCTTCAACCACGTGATGCCCCGCACTAAATAAATCATGCCGACCGATAGTCGCCGTTGTCTACGCCCACATTCTACAGTTCAGTTTGGTGTTCAGTTTGGTACTGAGTTTTTGTGGGAAAATACGTTGTATAAAATCTATGGCATCCACATTCCACAATCAGACGTAGCATGTGAATCATCCAGACCTTTTTTGTTACACGTGATGAGTACACTTTGAAACAAAGCAGAAAACCCGTTTCTGACTTTGAAAAAGGGCATATTTTGGAATCCAATTAGGGGACCAGGATAAATGTTTGACTTCACATTTCATATGTAAAACATGTTTGGAATACTAATGGTTTGGCGGTAACCAAAAAACCATTTTGACGACTGCTATTTTTGTCTCGTAAACATCAAAGACATCAATCGCAATAATCGGCACAAATGGGTACATCCTGATCTGGATTTAGCGAGGAGACCTCTACCGCATTCTGAAGAATTTTCCGTTCCATCGTTCAGCAACCTATGCTCTCAGATACTGATACATCAACACTTATAAAAGATGCACATTTCACAGATTCAATGAACGAGATTGAGTCTAATGCCTGGTGTTCGTTTGTTCAAGTAGTTAAACATTTTCTTGGAAAGCATAAGGCAGAGGATTACGTTGAATTAGTGGAACATATGCTTTCCAACTTGAATAAGCACGGTTGTAACATGAGCATTAAGGTTCACTACCTTCACAGCAGCATAGATCGTTTTCCAGAAAACCTAGATGATTTTAGTGAAGAACAGAGGAAAAGATTCAACCAGGATATAAAAACTATGGAAGAAAGATATCAAGGAAGATGATATATCCACCTGATGGCCGACTACTGCTGCAGTTTTCAGCGAAACTGTTCTGATAAACCTCATATAAGGAAGTCTTAGAAAATTTATAAGATTTTAAACAATGATTGATCAATGTATATGTCTATTTTATGAAATAAATACCTTACTACATATTTAATGACTTTTTCTATTTAGCAAGCAGTTGTAGTAAATAGGAATAACCTGAAATGTACATAGGTTAAAAGATGAGATGATTTTATTATCTATTTATCGATTCAAAAAATAGGGCAGATATACCGCATCTCAAAAACTAGATCTAATAGAGCAAATCTCACGATATTTTTGGATTCTGCATCCCAAAATTACCCAGAAACACTTAACAAATCAAAGGCACCAAAATGTGTGTCGGCCTATTTATTGGTAAATGGTAGAATGAGCTATGCTCAAGTTATTTGATTTTTTATTGGGGTACGTTCATTGCACGAATTTGCATTTTCGCTAAATTTGGGACTACCTCATTACTGACACTTATCCTGAAATAGGTTGAAACCTTTGATGTGAAACTAGCACTAACATGGTTTTCCACAAAACACCATATGCTGCACCCGGCGCGTTTCACCAACCAAGCTGGCGTCATCTAAATATGTTTAAAATTAACCAATGTATCTAATTTATATCTAAACTATTGCAACGATTCTGTGAACCGCGACTAACTGTCACTATTCATACTAATTTTACACTTTGTAATTTTCAAGCTCTCAAATGCATCCAGCTGTCTAGTATTTGTTACATTTCTAATTAATCATAAATGACTACTACCTATTTTAGGGTTGTCCTCAAATGCATGTTGGGCAACATTAGACAGACTTATCTGTTCTACCATATTTGAGATGAGCCATATGCTCCTTAAATCTAGTTTGAACTGATCTTCTAGTTTGTCCAACATACTTTTGATTACAGTCCTTGCAGTTAGGTCCGTAAATCCTCGGCTTTTCGTTTGTTTCAATTTTATCTTTTGGATTGCTTCAACGTTGTTGCAGTTTATTTCCCGATGAATGAACCACTGTCATATATATATATATATATATATATATATATATATATATATATATATATATATATATATATATATATATATATATATATATATATATATATATATATATATGTATATATATATATATATGTATATATATATATATATATATATATATATATATATATATATATATATATTAAAATGTTACCAACATCACGGATGAATCGAGGATCGTGTGGAATCGATAAAAATTTAGGATTATCTTCTTCGTTTTGAAAGGTTGAAGCCCTACTATTTAATACTAAGTGCCTCATTTAATCCCGAGTGTGTGGGCAATAATCATATGAGGCATTAAATAATGTCCTATGCTATGTACGATATTTTTTGCACCGCTTAATACGAAATAGTCAAAATTTTAAATTGCGCTGTCAACGTACAATCCAAATGTTTGAAACATCAAAATTAAAATAGTAGTTTCTGATAGTGACAAAACATGCTCGGTAAAAATATGCTGTAAACATGACAATCAAACTTTTTTAAAACATTAAAATTACACTAATAGTAGTAGGTAACAGCAATTTAAAAATATCGTTAGCCATATTTAAAAATAAGATAGTTTTTAACATGTCCATGTTAAAATCACCTAGACAAAATATTTCATCATATTGAGGTAACAGGATTGAAATACTCTATATTCACTTAAACTTTGCAGTGTTAGATTGGACTTAAGTGAGTGAAACGTCCAACTACGACCGATGCTTATGAAATAAAATAAACATGAAAATGAACCGCTATAGGAACTTTGCACTTGTGATATCGGCCTGCCGTCTGCACCAAGAATCATCGCGTATTTTGTTCTCTATCCTGGTTCACGTTGCAAAGTTTAACTGAATGGGGTATAGTATTTTGTAATGTATTTACAAAATCATTATATGAATGATATGGCGGTTTACAAGCAACTTCTATTGCAAACTGTTTCTTGTTTATTTTAGTTTTTATCAACAACCATTTAATACCATCTCCAGTTTGTATCAAATTAAGTGATAAAGAATTTTTTATACACATACTTACACCCCCTCTTCCTAACCTGCGATCTCTCATTCATAAATAATAACTTTCTACTGCAATAACGTCTGTACTTGTGATGGGAGGAATCCACGTCTCTTTTAAGCAGACGGCAGAGAACCGTATAGTTGGCTAATGATATATGTATGTTGTTTCAAATCATTTAATTTAGGCAATAAGGATCTAATATTTAATTGTTCTAGAATAACAGATTCACTCATATTTAACAGTACTTAAAAGAAAAAAAATAAGGATTAACCAGTAGGTTACAATAAAATAGATATATTTTTATTATAATAAATTTTTAAGGAATGAAAAAGAATTGCAATCTCATAACTACAGTAGATCAATAGAAAAATAAACAATAAAAAGCAGAATTGAGAAAAAAAACTAGCTAACTAGTTATTTACTAACTTTTTGCAAAAAACGTTCTGTTTTTTTTGCAGGCGGCGACCTTTGTTATCTACTGGTATACAATTAGTACGGCCGCGAGCTGGGTTCGCGTAAGCGTCTGACTTTCTGTATTTGTATTTTCCGTAACAAATTCCGTATCTAATTCATTTTTATTATTTAGGTCAGTAAGAGTAAATTCTCCTCCATTGACTTGCATTTTATTTTTTCTTAACGTTTAGTTCTAGATTTTTTCGCTTTAGCCAATTTCGCATGTTCAAGTAACTTCTTGTCTATTTCTATATGTTAAGTCATCCAAGAATACTATACCCGTGCCTTTTAATATTGATACTGTTACGTCACTGGACTCTGTAGACTGGAAAGATGTTACTAGAATTGTACGAGAAGGGCCAGGAATGTTCTGGAATGTTCTAGACTACGTGAATGGATGTATAAATAAGACGCACGGTGGTCCGAGAGTCAGTCTTAAATTGAAAGTGAACGAGTGAAGAAGAAATAAGAAAGAGACTTATAAAGTGTTTAATTGTGATTATAGTTAATACAGTCATTAATTTATGATTGTTAATTATGAATTAGTTCACAAAGTAGTGATTAACTGTTACCTGGACTTTCAATCAACGAATCTACTACTATAAATGTATGTGGGGATAGCAAACACGTAACAATACTTTATTGAATATTTCGTTTTTGTTTTGTTACCAGGAAATGAGCTCTAGAAGTATCGGGTTACCGTCAATATTATTGATTTGATAACAATTATTTTTATCTTTAACGGTTTCTGGAATATTTAGTTTCTTGCTAATAACTTGATAACGGATCGTATAACACTTGTGTCACCTGAATCAGTCCAAATATGAAAATATTATTTTTGTTCAATTTCCCTTCAACGTTTAATAGTTTAGTTTTTTGTTGTTTATTTTCCGCTTCAAGGACCACCACCTTTTCTTCTAAATCTTTTGTATTAGCTGTAAGATCTTTTCTATTTTGTGCTAAATCTTTTTTAATCCCCAGTAGAATTTTAAATATATCAGCAATTGTCACCTGTTCAGGATCTACTTCATATAGAAGTTAATCTTTCATATGCATTATTAGAATAAATATCATGAGTGAAGTAGTAAGCGTGAACACATATATATATACTTGATTTTTAATCAATAGAGGCTTGTTCGCATTTGTTAAAAAATGGAAAACTAGAATATCCTATATTGCTTTAGTACAGGGGGCAGCACCAAGATATATAAATATTAGCATTTTCACTTCGTGAATAGTAAATTGCTCAGAAAAAGCTAATACCTTCATTGTTTTGAGTTTGTTTATATGAGAATTATGTCAGTAAGCCAAGTTACTTGAGGTTTGTATTAAAACATATTCACACTATAGCTATTGTGAGGAATGCAGAAGCACTAAAAAAAATTTTATTAATTAACGGACAAGATAAATAAAACCGATAGTTCTTGCAAATTTAGACTTGATCATCTTTACAAAAAAAACATTTATTCACCACAACGTACACGCGTCAAGAAAGAGTCTCCGCAGACCTTGCAAATGGTGAAAATGTGTAGTTAAGCCCATCCACACTTCATAACTTACCAATAATAACAGGTATGTTCCGATTACATATAAAATCCTTTTCATTCAGCCTACACTCATGATCGGCAGCGCGATTTGGTAACTCTAATTCTGATTTTAACTTCTAAATAATTTATTGTTAGTATAACGATAACTTCAGTATTAGTTAGTACTCACAACTTCATTACGAGTTCCATTAATTAGTAATACAGTTAACTCCCTTGGCGTGGTATCAAATATTCATTAGTTAACAGTTGCCGACCATTGCCACATGGTAGCTCAATAATTTAAATATCAACTAATTCTGCACGCGGCGCCTTCGCCATATATGAAACTTGAATATAATTAATACCAACCAACGCCTGTTACAGTCCCCAGGGATTTTAGCTGAGATGAAATAATCCTTATGTGAAATTTTACATAGAAGTAGGTCTTCGCTAGTAGAAATGCATACAAAAAATTCTCAAGGCTTGCAACATAAAACAAAATGGCGTCAAACTTCTAAAAACTGTTTTTTTTTTTTAGAAATAACTTTTAAAAAACGCAAATAGAGAAAAAAATCGCTAAGTTAAACATTCTGTACAAAAATTGCCCTTAAAAAAATTTCTTACATGCAACAGTTTTTTCGCGTAAAAAGGAATCTAAGTTGTGGACGCGCGAGCCAAAACACGAACGCCAAAATGAGCTTTTTCCGTGCATTTCAGTACAAACATTTTAAAAACTTATGAACAAATTATCGAATGGTAATGAAAAGAAAAACGTTTTCATAAGCATTTTTAATGTCTACTTCATTAAATTATCTATATCTTGGAATATACTCGATTATGTAACAAGTCCGTTAGGATTTGGTGTCCTTATATGTCATTTTTCGGTATCATAGATAACGCATATCTAAAGGAACCAACCGCCAGGATGGCAAAAATAAGTTAATCATACCAAGAGACGAATATCTAATTACGTTTGTGTGTAATAGAATTTCTTTTTTAAATAATTGTACAAGAACCCATAAATTGGTAAAAATAGAAAATATTTCTATTTCATTAGTAAATGTAGTATTATGTATTTTTGTACAGCATAATTTATTTTTACTTACTGTGTTCCTATTTTATCTACAGACAATACTAATTTATTTATGACGAAAATAAGGGCGAACCAAAATTTTCATAATTATATTTGCAATACAACTTGTAATATTAAAACCGAGTTTCTCTAAAATGTACAAATGTTGCTTAGTTCTTTTTAGACAAGTGGTATCCAAATGGTAGTCAAAAATGTGCAAATGTTCTGGACAGAAAATAAGTTTACCAAATTTTATTTCAAAATGCTCTCAAATGATGAAAAATTAACATTGATGCATGAAAAAAATGCAAATTAAAGCTATGGGGAAATACTTTTAATTATAGCAACATTCTTGTTTTCATTATACTTCGCATTCAACAGGAATTTGCAGTGAAGTTCACGTATATTAAAATCGGAGGTTTTTTTGTACTGTATTTCCAGCGGAATACTCGCATTTTTTGCTATTGTGACCTACAGTGAACGACAGACTAATATTCGTTCTTTCGATTATATATGGTAACATCTTGTGTAGTGGTCGAGATACAGAATGAGCAGATACAAAACTTCGACGAAAATTTATAAACAAATCGATCTCTTAACTGACCGACAATAAACATAAGACACACAGTGAACAATTTTTTTATATATATTTTTATTTCAATGAATCACAGACTACTTTTCGTCACTATAAAGACTAAGGGGCGTATTTCAAAAATATGTTTTCTTGAGATGAGCATGTTAAGGAAAGTCTATTTGTGTGTATATGTCATAGAAGCGTATCTCCCTGTTTGTGTATACTAAAGAGAAGTGTTTGGCGCATCTCACATCAGGATTATCTTATAATAATAATTTAAAATGCATTATCTCAACCCGCAGGGTTAGTAACTGTAGATACCAGAATCATGTGCCCTAAGCAGACGGAGAGAACCAAGAATGACCGCCGTCTGAATTTGGCCTGCCAGCCACTCGGCTGATTTTTGGCAGGCTGGTATGATCTTCAGTTCCGAGAGCAGCGTAGGCTTTATCCCTCCGAGTACACCGATTATAAGGACGACCATTTTGGCCGAGTAGCCTGGGTACAGCACTTGGAGTTCGTACCGGAGATCGCGATATTTGGTCCGTTTCCCCTCCTCCTTCAAGGTGATGTTTTTCTCCGCAGGTGCCGGGAACTCGATGACATACATCACCTTAAGTTGATGGTCGAGGAGGACTATGTCAGGCTTATTGACTTGGATTAGCCTGACAGTCGGGAACGAGTAGTTCCAGTAAATCCGGCATTTCTCGTTCTCGACAACGGACTCAATATTTCCGGGGACGTAAGGCAGCACTGGTGTCTGGTCTACCCCGTACGAGTGCCTTAGATGGTAGTATAGCACTCGTAACGCCGCGCTGTGCCGGTGTATGTAGGCCGAAATTGCATATGTAGCGCATGCAGATAGCAAGTGCAATAGCGATTCCGGCGCCTGGTGGTAGGTCCTGCAGTTGATATCAGGAACCTCTACACGCCACACGCGGCCACGGTAGACCAAGGTGTTGATAACACCATCTTGGCAGGCCATAATGAATCCCTCGGTCTCCGACTTAAGCCCTGCTGACCTTAGAAAGGCAAAGGTCAGCCTGGTCGATAATCCCAGTGTTTCTATGTTCTTATAGAAGACACCATGCTGGGTTTATCGACGTGCTGCCGAAACAGATTTTCCTGTTCGGCAGCTCTGATTCGGGCTTTCAGACGATTTGGCTGAAGTTCGGTGACTGACTCAACATCAGCACCTCGCCGGCCTCCTCGCCTGATTATTATTATTATTATTATTATTATTTTTTTTTTTTTTTCGGCTGCCCGACGCTGGACAGTCCTCCCGTGGCCTCCGACGCCTCACGGAAGTCGCGCCAGCACATTAACCTCAGCCACTCCCCACATCCCGCAGGGTTAGTGACTGTAGGCTCCGGAATCGTGTGCCCTAAGCAGACGGAGAGAACCAAGAATGACCGCCTTCTGCATTTGGCCTGCCAGCCACTCAGCTGATTTTTGGCAGGCCGGTATGATCTTCAGTTCCGAGAGCAGCGTAGGCTTTATCCCTCCGAGTACACCGATAATAAGGACGACCATTTTGACCGAGTAGCCTGGGTACAGCACTTGGAGCTCGTACCGGAGATCGCGATATTTGGTCCGTTTCTCCTCCTCCTTCAAGGCGATGTTTTTCTCTGCAGGTGCCGAGAACTCGATGACATACATCACCTTGAGTTGATGGTCGAGGAGGACTATGTCAGGCTTCTTGGTTTGGATTAGCCTGACAGTCGGGAACGAGTAGTTCCAGTAAATCCGGCATTTCTCGTTCTCGACAACGGACTCAATATCTCCGGGGACGTAAGGCAGCACTGGTGTCTGGTCTACCCCGTACGAGTGCCTTAGATGGTAGTATAGCACTCGTAAAGCCACGTTATGTCGGTGGATGTAGGCCGAAATCGCATATATGGGGCATGCAGAAAGTAAATGCATGAGCGATTCCGGCGCCTGATGGCAGGTCCTGCAGTTGATATCAGGAACCTCTACACGCCAGACGCGGCTACGGTAGACCAAGGTGTTGATAACACCATCTTGGCAGGCCATAATGAATCCCTCGGTCTCCGACTTAAGCCCTGCTGACCTTAGAAAGGCGAAGGTCAGCCTGGTCGATAAACCCAGTGTTTCTATGTTCTTATAGAAGACACCATGCTGGGGTTTATCGACATGCTGCCGAAACAGATTTTCCTGTTCGGCAGCTCTAATTCGGGCTTTCAGACGATTTGGCTGAAGTTCGGTGAGTGACTCAACATCAGCACCTCGTCGGCCTCCTCGCCTGATATCAAATGCGAGACCGAGTTCATCTGCGGCTCTTTTTGCTGCCTTGAACAATCCTGCTCCCACTCCTACTGTTTCGTGATGTTTTACGAACCGCAAGAGGGGATCTGAGCTCCTAAGTATGTTACATGCCATACTCAGTACTACTCTGCCATGCGTGCACTCCAGGCTCAAGAGTCCTCGGCCCCCCCCGTTGACGTGGGAGGTACACACGAGGAACGGACGATCTAGGATGAATACTTCTGTGAATATTCATCATCTTGCGGGTATCTCTGTCTAATTGACGCAGCTCATCTACCCTCCACTTTACTACTCCGAAGGAGTAGAGCAGAATCGGAACGGCAAGCATATTAGTTGCAGACACCTTGTTCTTCCCTGAAAGTTCGGAAGACCAAATCTTTCGGAGGCGGTGTCTGTACTTGCCGCGGAGAGAATCCTTTATTTGTGTTACATCCTGGATGTGCCTTTGTTGCACACCCAGGTATGTATAGGTCTCTCCGGCATCCAGATGTCTTAGGATGCTTCCGTCTGCGAGCTGCGCATCTTCAGAGAATTCCCCGCATCGTCCTCTCTTGAGGTGGACGACTGCACATTTGTCCAACCCGAACTCCATACCAATTGCTCGCGTATATTCTTCGACCACCCTAAGAGCGTTTTGTAGTTCACGCTCTCCGGAGGCATAAAGTTTAAGGTCATCCATATAAAATAGATGGGTGACCTTATGCCTCCGGTCGCTGGGTGGCCCACATTGATATCCGCGGGTTTGGCGGAGCCCAACAGACAACGGCAGCAGTGAGATGCAGAAGAGGAGAGGACTCAGGGAGTCACCCTGGAAAACTCCTCTCCTAAATACCACCTGCTCTGTCGTGACCCGCTGCGCACCTGATGTTATGGTGAAGCGGGTCTTCCAAAGCGGCAGCAGCTGTTGTATGCATCTCACTAGTGGTGCTGGTACCGCAAGACATTCGAGCAAGTGCAACAATAGCTCGTGCGATGTTGTATCAAATGCCTTGCGGTAGTCAATCCAGGCCGTCGATAGATTCCGCTTGTATTGCACAGAATCCTGTGTAATACAGCGGTCTATCAGCAGGCTGTCCTTGCAACCTGCCATGTCCTTCTTGGCACCACGCTGTTCGTGTATCTGCTGGAAGACCGGATCAACAGACCTCAGCGTCCTAGCATACAAGATACGTGTAAATATCTTGTAGCAGGAGTTAAGGCAAGTGATCGGCCTATAATTCCTCGTGTCGGAAAGATACCCCTTTTTGGGGATTAGCACAGTACGTCCCTCGACGAACCAGTCCGGAATCTGCTGCCCCTCGTTCAACCATGAGTTGAAAACTCGCGCCAGACGGCGGTGAGTGGAAGGAAATTTCTTCCACCACCAGTTGTTAATGCCGTCTGGGCCCGGGGCAGCGAAGTTCTTGGTACCAACAAGTGCTTGTTGGACTTCCTCCGTACTGATTTCCGGACACACTTCTTCTGGCTCTTCAAGATGTCTGTGACACAGAGCCTCGAAGTGTGCAATTGATGGAGTGTCGCTATTGAATGGACGCGTCGTTTCGTAGATTCCTTCCAGAGGGTTTCGACATCTTCTACAGTCGGCGGATTCTCTTATTATTATTATTATTACTATTATTATTATTACTAAAAATTTACTTTAGACCAACTAGGGCTAACTGATACTGTTCCGATGTCTAGAGACTTTTAATTAATGTCACATCATCAACTTCATCTATTTACAAATTTAATCTGCTATGATAATTTACAAACGAAATCAATTCCAACACCTGCTGATTTTCATGATTACAATACCACAATTAATTTAAAACTAATTATACCAAATTACGTGTATGTCACATTGTCACAAACAGATGAAGTTCCTTGACATGCTGGAGTAAAATTCTATTATTGCCATTTAATATATTCCTTGTATATATAAATATTAAAAACATATTTAAAATTAGATTTAAAACATGTTTAAATGATTGTGTTTTATAACTAAATATATACATATTACACTACAAACAATATTTTTTTCCTTCATTTTTGAAATGGTGTAACTTCTTTAACATATTGACCAAATTTTTATAACAGGTTTAGTTTTATATTGAGCCTATTTACTTATTGCAAGAATACAGTTACATAACCTTGTAACAACCTGTATATAATGTATTGGTTTTTTCCTAAAACAAATATATCCTTAATATGATACACATCAAATTGTTTTACAGTTAGAAGAAAATGTTCAACACTATACTTTATCCCAAATAAAAACGCAGTTGTTTTATGTTTTGAGCGGGGCACGTTTCACACAGGGACACGGAAAATCTTGAATAAGCGGAATCCTATGGGGCAGTTTCAATCCTACTGGTACAAAAAAAAAAAAATAACGGAAAATTTAGAGTTCTTTTTTATGACTAAATTGAAATATTTTAAATAAATCTAATACACATGGCGTTGGTAATCAAAATTCCAATAATTTTCTCAGGAGATTCATTAATACAATATTCACTATGCAAAAAACATTAACTAACCTAATTTTAAACAAATCCACGAAATATCCACATACAGGGTGGTCCAGTTTAGAGTAGCAGAACTTCATCAATCGATAGAGGACTTCATGTTAAGGTAAAAAGTTCTAATTCACATATGTCGAAAAGTTCTTCGTTTCCGTGATACAGGGCGCTGAAGTTTGTAAAAAAAATTTCTGGCAGTTACTAAAAAACTAAACAAGCTTTTGATTTGAAATTTGGCACGTGCGTTTTGCTTCAATAGTGCTATTTTTTTGTCAGTACTACACATTTGTTGTAATATCCAGTGGCGTAAAAACTGGGATTTGACACCCCTTTTCTATCTAGAACTTGTACGCTAATGAATTTTTCACAAACATTTTTAAACTTCCTATACAAATTAGAAGAAAAAAGTATTCTTGCATTTTTTCCATACGAGACACGGTTTTTGAGTAAATCAACTTCAAAGATGAAAGAAACTATCATACACCAAATGCTGACGTAATTAAATAATTTTGATAACAGTACAAATGGATCACAAATAAATTAAACTAATAAATTTTTGAAATGGGAACCATTTTACTGAATTCATAATCGGGAGCGTCTTATAATTAAATGGTTTAAACTTAACAGCATATTGTAATTAATTTCTGCACACGCGTTCTGGATTCTAAACACAAGTTCCTCCTTCGTGGACACCAGAGTAGCATAGACGGTTTGTTTGAGATGACCCCATACATAAAAATCCAGAGGGGTTAAGTCTGATGATCGCGGTGGCCATGCAACTGTACCGCCACGACCAATCCACCATCCCCAAAATTTGCAACCGGCCAGTTATAAGCCATTCTGCCAAAATATGCTAAACACCTATCGAGCTGGAACCAAGTTTGTAAGTGCAAGTTTAATGGTATTTCGTCCCACGTATTGGGACACTCGGTCTCCAGAAACTCCAGGAAGTTTTCAGAACTTGGCCGTTGTGGTAGTATGTAGGGGCCAAAGAGATTACCATTGTAAATCCCGACCTAAACATTAATCTAAACACTAGACTCTTGTTAAAAATTTCGTGGCGGGATTTCATGTGGACTTTCATGTGCCCACACATGCTGGATGTGAAAATTTACAATTCCTCGTCGAGTGAAACATGACTCGACAGTCCGTAAGATATTTCTTAGAAAATCCACATAATTTTCAACAGCGTCCAGAAGTCACATAAAAAATACTATTCTGCTTGCTTCATCTCCTAGCTGCATACCCTGGACTAGTTGCAGATGAAAAGATCGCCTATGATCCCATTTTAATGCTCATACAATAGTAGTTTTGGGAATGCCAATTGGTCTAGACACTCTTCTCTGATTTGTCTGTGGATCTCTGTTAAATTCACGAAAGATGAGGTTATTTCTCGTTATTTCATTAACGTTACAATGGGTACGATTCCCAGGAGTAAACTTCAATCCTTCAGTAACGAATTGTTGTTGCAAATTCGCAAAGATATGCGGCCGTTTTCTGTTAGTAAATCGACTGATATATTCTCGAGCTGCAGCTACCGTATTCCATCAGAAAATCCGTAAATGAAGTGCATGTTAGCATACTCTTGTTTGGAAAACTTAAAAGGCATTTGATGATTTAAACGAACCAAACTCAAATTATTAACGAGTTTAACAACGCTTAGTTTTACCAAATGTCAGCATTTGGTGCATTATAGTTTCTTTCATCACGGAAAACATGCAAGAAGTTCTAAGCGGAAAAGGGGTGTCAAACCCCAGTTTCTACGCCACTGGATATTAAAACAAATGTGTAGTACTGACAAAAAACAAATCTATTGAAGCAAAACACACTTGCCAAATTTCAAAGCAAAAGCTTGTGTAGTTTCTTAGTAACTGCCGGAAAACCTAATTTTTTTACAAACGAAGAACTTTTCGACATATGTTAATTAAAACTTTTTACCTTAAAATAAAATCCTCTGTCGATTGGTGAAGTTCTACTACTATAAACTGGACCACCCTGTATATTTATGAAAACCCATTCAATTCAAATTGAATGGTCGTGATAGTGGTATACCTAAATAAATAAAATTCCATTGAATTCCTATTTATAAAAGTAAGTAAAATTCAAAACATAGATCACAATTTGCCTAAAAGGCATGACTATTCAATTTTTATTAGTTTAACAGGATTTCCGTAAAATTTAACGAGATAATTATTGCACTCGTGTATGCAATGATTCTCATTGGTAGTATTTATACGACGCTTCGGCAGTAAATTAACCCCCCTTTTTATCGCTGCGTAATTTTTTATTCTCACATAAAAAATCAAAGGTACCGATTTATTGTTACTTATATAGAGAATTTTACTGTAATGTGTATTGGCAATTATAAAAAACATTCGTCAATGTGGGCACGTGTGTGAAGGTCAGATCATCGCCTGCGCTACCGAATCTCGCTAAACCAAATAACATCACAAACACGTGAAAATGCCGTTACATTAGTGACTGTGACGTCGTTATTTATGTTGGCAGCCACGTCACAATTACGTCATCGGTACGCTTAATGTCCGCAGGCAGCCACGTCCCAAGAGTGACCCACTTAATTGCCACTTTATAACCACTACAAAAACACACTTTTGTGACAGAGACTTAATAACAAGAAAGATATTTATCAGACTCAATTTAAACTGTATTAACCATACAATTAGGATTAAATATAAATAATTTATAGCACTACAAAGTAACAGAATAAATTACTAATACAACAAAGAAGACACGGCATTTTGCCTTGATAACAATTTTATTAAGACGACTATTTTATTAAATTATGATCTAAACCAGCTGGTGGATTTAGGCTATACCATATCTCAGTATTGGAGCATGGAACCCAGGCAATATTTTAAGGTACAACTGTCAATATTGAATGAGAAGACCTGCAGAAAAAAAAATTTAAAAAAATGAGAGAAAGAAGTTGCAAAAATGCGCTGGCACGCCGGATTACTCCTAGGCCATTAGTATAATATTTGCAAACTATGTTTGTTCGTAATTAGAAGGAACATTTATTACCCCGTTTTCTTTCGGTTTTCGAAAATTTTGATTTTTTGTAAAGTTATGACATTTTGAAATTTAAGTTCTTCATTGTGTAAATTTGAAAATGTCGTAACGAAAAAAAAATCAACATTTTCGAAAATCAAAAAAAAAAAGCGGAGTGTAAATGTTCCTCCTGATTACGAAAAATAATAGTTTGCAAATATTTTACTAATGGTCTGGAAATAATCAGTGCATTTTGTAACTTTTTTTCTCAAATTTTTCATTTCTTTTTCTGCAAAACTTCTTCAATCAATACTGATAGTCGTGCCTTAAAATATTGATTGACTTCCATGCTCCAATAGTAAGATATGGTATAACCTAAATCCACCAGACGCCACTGATCTGAAGTATACCTCAGAATTGACTTTCATGGCCGTTGTTTTTAATAAATGTTGATTTCATGAAAAATGCCGTGTTGTGTCGTTGATGTTAGTTTCTTGACATGCCGCCCTCCTAGGTGATGATGGCTTCCGCCACCTGCTGCCACCTCACTCCTACGATGTACTCTTGACGCTTTGACGTTCATATACGACTTCATCAGAAAATTGAAGACTCAAGTTTAAACACATTAACTGTGTATGCATTGTTTCCTCAATATTCTGATGAAGTAATGATGGACAGTGAATTATCGAGAATACACCGTAGTGTGTGCTGCATGCAGCAGATGTGTGCCAACACAACCCAAGAGAGGCGGCATCCTAGAAAACAAACTGAACGATGAGACAAGGCTATACACAAGACACCATTAATCATAATATATGTGAAGTCTCTAATGGAGGTTAGGGCAAAAAAATTTAAATTAAATAGAAATATAATTTATTTTGTAATTTGGTTACAAAGTTATATATATTTTGTATGCTTCTTATTCTGCTTCCTTCTCAACCTGTAAGAAAAATATAATCAATTTTAGCAATCCCAACTTAACAAACATTGTATAAAATGATCCATACTAATCTCATTGCTGTTGGGTCTATTAGGTCAAATTGAGATGTTAATAAATTTTGGGTAAAAAGAGCAGAGACAAGAACTAAAAAAAGGTCAGCGTTCAATCACCCTAAAATATAGCAATCAAAAATTGTTTATTTTTGATTAAAAGTCCTTAAACTGGTTGTATTTAAATCGTATTGTTCAATTTTCATAATTGGGAGGCCTTTATAAATTAACTAGCTGAGCTAGGGAGGTATCATTTTAAATTTAACATTCTGGATAGAAAAAATTAAAATTATATTGTAAGCGATAACATAAAATTAAACACGTTGATAAAAGAATAATGGCTTACGTGGTGCATTTTGCAACCTGTGCGGGTCAGCCAGCATGTATGGCTATAAGTTGTAATAATTAAAATTTACTACATAAAGTCTGTTAGTTCTGTTCCAAATAAACCAAGTCAAATTACCATTAGACTGAAAACTTGAACTATGACTACGCTAAGCTCAGCCAAGACATTTTTTCATGTCAAACTGGCACATATTTTTGTAGGGCAACATGGTTTTAAAATATAAAAACAAAAAAATAATGAACTCTGTTGGGTACTAATATTTAAATGACTCATATTTTATTAGTAAACATTTTTCTAGTTTAAGCTCAATAGCTAGTTGCTGAATCGTATAACAATATATCCAGTTAATTTCTGTTTTATATTTTTGTTAAAGCACAATTAAATTTGACCACTGAAATATTTTAACGAAAAATTGTACAAGCAGTATTGTCCTATCAAACTGGCAGTCAGTTCCCAAATTCTATATACAAGGCAGTGGTGGCTGGTGAAATTTGGGCTGTAATATCTTAACATTCGAGCATGGGACCCAAGCGATACTTTAAGGCATAACTATCAAGACTAAATTAGGAAGGGTTGGCAGAAAAAGATTGAGATTGAAATTTGCGGAAAAAAATTGAAAAAGTTTTGTGCCTACCCAGGTTATTTTTTAAACAATTTGTAAAATATTTGCAAAACATTTTTTTTTTCAGTATCAGGTGGAAAATATGTTGACAGATTTCAAATTTCATAAAAAAATATTGATTTTTTTACAATTACACCTTTTTAAAATTTGCAGTGAAAAATGAATATAAAATGAAATTTCAAAATGGTGTACTTTTATAAAAATAAAATATTTTTTGATAAAATTTGAAATTTGTCGATATATTTTTCTCCTACTTCTGAAAAAAGAAAAAAAACTTCTTTTGCAAATATTTTACAAATAATTTAAAAAATAACCTGGTGAGGCACACAATTTTTTCAACTTTTTTCGCACAGACAGAAATTTTTTTCTTTCTGAAATTTTGTGTATCGTCATAATTCGTCGAGGTTCAGAAATGCAATAAAAATTTTAAAAAATTTTGAAAACGAATACATACCTTCCTCACTTTGAGGGGTGAGGAAGTACTTTACTAATTGTTAAATAAAGGGTATTGAAATTTGTGGAATATTGTCTGACTAGGTTTTATCAGCCTATGATGTCAGGGTCGCTAATCACCCTGTATACTACTTATAGCGCGAACTAAACTGCTTTTTGCGTATTTCACGGTTCATAAGATTTTGAAATACCTATAACCATCTCGCTCCAAAATAGTAATTTTCGTTACAAGTCCGGTAGGTGACTCCACTAAAATACTTGTCGGGTTGCATTTTTATAGTTAATTTTGACTTCGTTCTTATGTGTTTCTTTGAATTATGACAGTTACTTTTGTCATAAATTTTGATTACGATTGTTGTAGTTAGTGTAAAAATTAACTTTTTGATGTATTAAATAATTGCTATACCTATGTATTTAAATATTTTATTTCTTATATTTTTAAGTGAAAATGTCAAAAGTCAAAACTGCAAAAGAATTGCTTCCTATTAACAATAATATAATAGCGTTGCTAGGCAACACATTACGGTATCAGATACTGTAATGTTCGATTTACCGGCCGCAAACGAATTGGGGATCTAGTCATTTACCGGACAGTATGAAATAAATATATTTTTCTACAAACACCATTAAAAACTAAATTTTTAACACGGCATACTTGAATTAAAAATGTAATATTATATAAACTCGCGTTAAAAATGATCACATGATTTACTTTTAACACTAGTGCAAAATGTAAAATGACAAGTCGTTTGTCATAATGACATTTATATATTTATTAACAAAATATTACAAGTTATTTAGAAATATTTATATTAATTATACAATTGGAGCAATTAGTAATATTTATCCCTTGTGAGGAAGCTACGATTCGCTTCCTTCTGGACTATAATTAATACTGGAACTCATATTGCAATAGTTTTTCACATTTGACAAGCATGTGTCAAACAACGGGCAAACTTGATTTATTTATTTCATAAATCCTACAAACTACTAGAATTATGAGGTAACCATTAAAAGGATTTGAAATATTTTTAAAGAAACTTCTTTTAATGATGTTTGTAGAAAAAACATTGTATGATACACGTGTAAAAAATGACTTTATTTTGTTCGTGGAGTTGCTCCACTCGCTTACGCTCGTTTTGCAAACTTCTCCACTCACAAAATAAAAAGTCATTTTTAACACTTGTATCATAAATAACTATTTTCCAATATCCACTTAAATTGTGCACCAGTTTATTTAAAACAATGATATCAAAAGCCTGTTCTTTTTTAACGTTTGTTAACCCGATGTGCCTTATAATACTTATTAAGGTAATAAGAATCAACATCTTAAAAATAAATAAAATTTGGAGTTTGGGTGTAATAATCTGTTTAATTAAAATGTTTCTTGTTTAAAATTTAGAATATATAAAATAAAAGCATAAAAATACGAATATTTACAGAAATGTTTAATTCCCCTTCCTATTTGGGATATATTGAGCCCTTCTTCCGACAAAAATATTATTTGATGTCGGGTATTCGCGTCAATGTGTGCTTGCATTTTGTTTTCTTTGCGACTGCCAGCTCTAATACAAAATTACACACTAAACGGCTGGCTGACCGCGGATAGGCTCTGTGACGTTTTCATCCCCGCCAGTGCGCGGAGACCTGCGATTCCATCGCATACGATTTTGTTTGAAAATTGCAAATGACAATATGCACATAGAGATGGCGCAAACGGCGATTTTTTAATCACAGTGATCACTACGGCGATTGTTCAGCAATCACTGTTCTTTTTAGCAGTGATTATATCACTCTTTAGGCCAATCAGCGACTAATGAACAAGTGGGAGCGTTTGTTCAAAGTTCAAAACGATTTAGAATTTGGTGCTTTCACGATTGTCGTGTCGCAGTCACACGTAACCACACCACACATGGTTTGTCTCTCTCTGTTCGTCCGTTCTCAATTAATTGTTTTCGTTTTCACTAACAGTTGATAGTCACACATGCATTATATATTATTTAGTAGTAAAATAATACGTAATACGTACGTGAATTGCGAACGCAAGGGAATGCGTCTAGTGTCTAGTTTAAGCTTTGACATTTATGTAAAGATATCAAAATATATTTATAGATTGTGTTATTATAAAACAAATTAAAAAATCTACGTTTAGGCAAAAGAAAATAATATACTATTCAAAATAAAAAACAAAACCAGGTATAAAACACATTTTAAAACAAAAATAAAATTCCTCAAAAACATATCTTAAAACAAAAGTAAAATTTCTCAAAAACACATTGCAAAACAAAAATAAAATTCCTCGAAAACATCCATTATATATACCTATGACCTATGACCCGTTCAAAAATAACAGTTTTTGAACTTTATTATGGCTTAGCCTCGAACGGCGCTCGCTTAATATATAACTAGCTTTTGAGAATAATCTCTCGCAGGGAACAGTGGTAGCAACCATGCAACTTTTACTTAATACAAGTTCTGCCAAGTTTGGATATGTATGCTTGTTACTCTTCCACCAAGCTAAAGGGTCTTCCTTTCGATGTAAAACTCTGTCATTTATATACCGTTGTACTTCTAAAATAGCCATTGATCTTGCATTACCTGTCGGTTGTATTTTGGATATTTTTGAATCGTAGTCATCCCAATATGAGAATTTTGACTGTACCTCAATCTCTATATTCTCTTCATCTTTGTTTTTTGTATTCTGTAAAACTGTAACAACTTCAGCTCTGTTTTTTTCGATTATCCCTGTCACACAGTCTGTAACATATTGTTGAGTTGCTTTAACTGAATTTTGATCGTCGAAAACATGGAATTTGAACCGCGGATCAAGGAACGTATAGACAGCAATAGTCAAACTTCGTTCGACATTTTTGAATCTGTCCGTCATTTCTTTTATTAAATGTTGTGCCACAGTTTCAATCCTTTCAAGTTTATTTTCTAAAATAATTTTTTCCGTCACTTTTACCAAACCCTTAGATATACTAATTATTTTACTCCCTGTTAAGTATTTCTCCCCACTCATCTCCCTTGTAGCTTGTTCAAATGGTTCCAATAATATGCACATCTCGGCGGCAATTTTCCATTCATCTTTGGAGAGCATTTGCAAATTTGGTGCACTTAAAGTATCCAAATTAGCTACAGTACTACGCACTGCTTCCTGAAGTTGAAGAAATCTTGCTATCATTAAAAACGTTGAGTTCCAACGCGTTACAACGTCTTGTAACAAACGCAGAGGCAGTTTGGAATTGGAACCAAGTTGTATTTGCATTTTTAAAAGTTTTTCCGTTGCTTGCGAACTTCGCTTAAAATGGGAGACAACGACCTTAATTTTTTTGACCACATTCGCAACAATCGGAATGTCTAGAGCAGAATTGACTACTAAGTTTAATTTATGAGCGAAACACCCATAGTGCTTCCAGACCAACACCTTTTCAATTGCACTCGTAACATTGGAAGCATTATCAGTTATTGTTATCAGCGTCTTTTGAGTTAAATTCCAGTGATCTAATATCCTCCGTAATTCGTCAGCTATAGCTGTAGCCGTATGTGATCCTTCAAATAGCGAGCACTGTAATAAAGAGCTGCACATTTCAAACTGATCATCAATATAATGAGCTGTTACTCCCATGTAGCTCTCGTTTGCTGAAGATGTCCAGTGATCTATTGTTATACACACAGATTTTACTTTACTCAGTTTTTGTTGTAAGTTTTCTACGCCGCTTAAATACATTGTGTCTAATAAAGTCTGAGAAAAATACTGTCGACTCGGCAATTTGTAGCCCGGTATTCCTTCTTGTATTAAAGGTTTGAAACCCTCATCTTCAACCATTGAAAATGGTTGGTAATCTTTAATGAATAAATTCATTATTAAAATATCTATTCGATTTTTTTGAGCAGTGGATAGTTTTTTGGGCAGGTATGCCTGAACGCTACATTGAGTTCCAGCTTTTTTGATAATTTGTGCGACATTATCATTTGAATAGGCGGCATTGATATTTGCTGTAGATGCACTTGTTGAGGGGCCAGCAAAAACGTCGTCAGGAACAATTTCTACTTCCGCCGCCTTTGTTTCCCTTAGAGTTATGTTTGGTGTTTTTTGTGAAACAACCGACGCCGACGTTGTTGTTGCTTCTTTCTCAGGTTGCCTATTGATAACCATGGGATGTTTTACGTTAAGATGACGCTTCAGGTTTGTTATAGAAGTCTTATATGACAGCTTCTGTTTGCACAAATTACAACTAGCAAATTTATCTTGTAAGCAGGTGAAATGGCACCACAACTCACTTGTTTTCTTGCGCTCCATATTGCACCTACCCCGACTGTAATGGCAGCGCAAGCTAGATAAAAAATACTACCGTAAATATTCACAATTTATTATAATTACATGCATTGTCTTACCTATTTAACGATTCAACGTACAAAAACAACCAATAAAAATCAAAGAGAGCAGATTAAGACTAAGAAAACTTTCCTAGTAGACAAAACAAATCAACTGTCCATTCTATTTCCCGCCTCGACCTTATTGCTACTGTACATAAGGCAGGGGTTAAAATTGAATTTAAAATTTTCTAAAATCTGTGAATATTTAACTATTGAATTTTCATACTAATATTTTAGCTTTAAAATCTGCGTCTTTTGGCAAAAATACTCTAATTTTTGTTTAATTTTTACCCGGTTGAAAAATATGGTTATCATATGTAAAAATGTTATAGTTTAGCTCTATTTTTGTATCAGTAGCTAGGTTTCAATAGTTAAATGTGGAAAATAACGCTCCAATTCTTAAATACATTTTTAAGTAATTTATTTTGACCCTTAAATCATATGTACAGAAGGTACATACGGCTTGGACAGCAAATCAAATTAACCGCCTAGAAAATGACGTCACGACTATTATGATCCATTCTGGTAATCTATTCATGCGGTAGCTATTTGGCGACTTCACTGTGACTGTGATATGCGCCGAGCGACAACGTAGAGAGCAGGCAGTAGGATGCGACGGTGTAGCAGAATTGCCGAGTACGGCCGAACTGGTGAAAAAGAAAGGAGTGATTTAATCACCGGTTCTTTTTTCGTCAATCACTGTTAGTGATTGCTCAGTTAAAAGAACCGGTGATAAGTAGCAGCGATGGTGATCGCCGTCACATCTCTATATGCACACGACTATACCTGTTAACAGTACTACAATTGCCTAATACTTAAGATATTTATTAGACTTGAATATGTTTCTCTACTAAACAGAGAACCTGTAAAAGTTAATTTCTCTATTCAATTATTATTTTAAAGAATTACTGTACATATTTACTATGTAGAGCCGGAGCTGGCAAAAAGTCTATCTGATTTATTAATTTTACCCTGCGTAAACTTGGCTCGTAAATTTACCAATCAGAGGCAAGGACAAATATTCCCTATCTTTACCAACACTGCAGTCTAATCTATTACAGACTATATGCATCTCAGAAATTTAAGACATAAGACATTTTTCCCAAATTTTCTGTACTTATAATAGAATCATCCTGTATATACAAATGAATATTCTTTTCAGGTTTATCAAAATTTGCAAAGCTGGCTCGTTCTGTGACAAGAAGTCGATCTGTGCTGGTGTCTCAGTTCTCCTCACATCTACCAAATTTGAAGGACACGACCAAACAGTCACACCTGGCACAAGTATATACACGAAGAATTTATTACAATCCTTAGACTAATAACGTATATTTTTTCCATGCTGCTCTGGATTTTGCTTTCGATTATTATTTTTATTTTGTCATTTAGATGATGAGTTTAAATGCAGATATAATGCCTCAATATCGACAAGAAGCCCCCAAGACCCCTCCACATATATTACTTCACTACTGCGCCTTCAAAGCTATATGGGATTGGATTATACTTTGTTTGACTTTTTATACAGCCATTATGGTTCCTTACAACGTAGCTTTTAAGAATAAGACATCCGAAGATGTTTCTCTACTGGTTGTGGACTCAATTGTTGATGTGATATTCTTTATCGATATAGTTTTAAACTTCCATACAACTTTCGTTGGACCGGGTGGGGAAGTTGTATCCGACCCGAAAGTTATACGTATGAATTATTTGAAGAGTTGGTTCATAATCGACTTACTAAGCTGTTTACCGTACGATGTTTTCAACGCTTTCGATCACGACGAAGACGTAAGTACTAAATTAATTTAAAGTTTGACGGGATTGCATTTATTAACTCACCATTTTCATATGATTAGAATTTTGATTTATTAAGTAATACAGGATGGATGAGAAAAATGTCACCTCTGACTTTTTGTTCATAAGCTGTTTATTTTCAGATATTTTGATTTAGGATAAAAAAAAATAAGTAAATAGTCTTGTGTTTCTTAGTGTCCACTGTATTGGTTAAGTGTTAGTGAATAATTGAACAAAATGAAATAAAATTACTATTTATCTAGACTGACCGATTGATTAGTTCAATACATTATTCGCCTTCTTCATGATCTGTAACAGAAAATTTGATTAGACAATTAATTCCATAAATATTATTAAAAGTCAATCTAGTACAGTATTAACACCATATAATGGTTGTGTAAATTGAACATATAAATTTTAAATAATACGTAATATCTGCATATTAATATTTATTAGAAATGTGCTCATTTCTATACAGAGTGTAATATAATGAATGCTATAAATGAGGGAGTGTATTCCTTCTCCAAATTTAAGAATATTTGGCCATATAGTTATTTGTCCGTAGAGCCTTCCTTCCCAAGGTATAAAGCATTAAAATCTTCAAAAAAAAAATTCCAAATGAAGATATTGATTTGGAATTTTGTGTGTAAAACATATGAGTAAAACGGTATTCAACATGAACAAATTATTAAACCCCATGTTTAACTATTCACGTAATATGGGGTATGCCAATTAGATTTTCGCCAAGAATTATGGTAGGCCACTGAAAAAAGCAGACTAACCACGTCTTGCTTAGTCCGCTTAGGCAGCTTGGTTTGTTATTATTTGTCTTTTCCATTACTTATGGCATACTGACGAGAACATGACAAGTTCGAAACCGGTCTATGTCTAGTTAGGAATTGACAAATGTTCTTAGCTACCAAACAAGACTTGCAGGTTTAATTCAACGCAGAGTAGTTGTTTCCTGCATAACTTATACAGTAGTTATAGACAGATGAAAAGCCTTATTGAATAACTGAGTCGATGCATCAGCAACGTTTAGATTGATATCTGGGCTGGAATTGTCGATGAATTTTTAATTGGTCCATTTGTTCTACTCTTAAAATTAATGGAGAATTTTATCTTAATTTTCTTCAAAATGATTTGCCACTTCTAATAGAGAATATTCTATGAGCAGTATGCCAATGAATTTTTTTATACGCGATGGTGCTTCACCTAATTTTTCATTGCGTGTAAGATGATATAATAATGAAACTTATCCTATTCGATGGAGAGACTGACAGCATGGCCATCTCGCTCTCCAGACCTAAATCCGCTGGCTATTTGTGAGGTAATTTAAAATCTTATATTTATACTGTTACTATTCCTAATAAACAACCTCTTTTCATAGGATAGAAGAAGGGTGCTAGCAAATTCGTCATAATCCAGAAGTCTTTGATAGAGTGAGAGGATCTATGAGAATACGTATCGAAAGATGTGCTGAGACACAATGACGCAATTTGGACACATCTTGTAAAATTATCTCCATAATTATAAACCATTGTTAAAAATTTTATTTTATTAAAAAATTATAGCTTTTTCGAAGAAATCGGTCCTCGACAGTATTTTCTCATCATCAGTTTTAATTTGACATAAAATAAGTAAATTGCTTTATTGAAAATGCAATTTCTATTTATTTTATTTATTAATATTAAAATAACCAAATAAATAAGATAAATAAGATAAATGACAAATGAGATGAGATAAATGAGTTAAATGAGATCAATGAGAGAAATGAGACACATGAGACAAATGAGAAATTATACAAATGAGATAATAGAGACAAATGAGGCGATTGAGGCAAATAAGAAATGAGACAAATGAGATAAATGAAATAAATTAATCAAATAATACAAATGAGATAAATTAGATATATGAGATAAATAACACAAATGAGACAAACTAGATATGTGAGACAAGTGAAAAATGAGACAAATAAGCCGAACGAGGCAAATGAGAAATGATAATAAAAATATGACAAATAACGAGGGATAAATGAGATAAATGAGGCAAATAAGTTACACGAGATAAATGAATCAAAGGAGACTAAGGCGAAAAATGATCCAAGATATACAAATGATAAATATAAAATGAGAAAAACGACAGAACAGGCGATTGAGGCAACTGAGACATATGAGATAAATGAGACGAATAAGAAATGACACAAATGACAAAACAACGACAAATGACACAAATGAAGACGAAATAAGAAACGGATGGAACAAATGAGACAAATGAGAAATGAAACAAATGATATAAATGAGACAAAAGAAGACGAAATAAAACAAAACAAAATAATTTGTATTTCATTCATTTCAAATTGGATATGATGAGAAAGTAGTGCTGAGACCGCCTTTATTTTTTTTAATTTAATAAAATTAATTTTAAACCTTTTTCTCAGTAACAGTTAATCGCATGAGAAATTGTCAAGAGTTCTTTTTAGCAGATTTCCTAATTAGGAACAATTTCTTTAAACATTTTTTGATTTGACGCACAAATAAATTGCCCCCTAAGACTTGCCCTCCCTGGTGCACCAACTTAACTTATGTTAAATAGGATTCGTCCTTGTACATCACAAATAATATATATTCAAAATTTCAGATTCACACGTTGAGACGTGTTTGAAAAAATGGTGTCACAACAAATGACCTGTGACACACAGATACACAGAAGGCGTGCCAATTCGGATAAATTTTCTATTTTCTGGTCTCAAAACGTTCGTGTTCAACATAATCTGGAATCTGGTTTTGCTCACAACTCCAATACTTTCTCTATCAGTATAGATAGATGATAAAGTAATTTTGTTTAAAATTAAATTGGCATTTTAAAAATTGCAAAAAAAAAAAATTGTTTAATGTCGAACCATAATTCTTGGAACAAAACGTAACTGGTATACCCCATATCTAGACCACTGGCTTAATTATTTCATATTGAATGTCATTTTACTCATGTGTTGTATACACAAAATTTCGTTTCAATATCTTCATTTGTTCAAAAGTTGTTTATTTTTTTTTAACGCCATATATTTTGGAAACGGACAAATGTTTAACATGACAAAATATTCTTAAATTTGTACAATGGCATTTATAACATTCCATTATGATACATCCAATAGGTACAACACAATTTTTGATTAACTACACTACAATTTATAAGTAGAACAGGTCAAATACCACTTCCATCACATATTAATGAAATATCTTTTTCATGAGTACCAGAGTATTAAAAAAGAATTAGCCTTACAACATAATCATATTGTTATAAATTACATTATTATTCAACATTAACTATTCCCTGTTTTTTAAATACTAACAATAATTTACTTAAGCAACAATGTAAAAAAAGTTTTTCTATATCTTACCTCTGACATTAGACTTGATATGCATCATTTCCGGAAGTAATCCTTTCCCTAAATTTGTTCCTACATCTAAAATTTTTACCTCACTGAATAAAACATTTGTATTTTGCATATATGACTTGCCAACGCCGTTGTCTCCTTTTCATTCTTCTCTTGTATATCATTTTTTAATCTATTTTAGCCAGTTTTGTCTAGCCTTTTACAAACTTTACCACATTTGCACAGTATTTGATATAATACGAGATTGCTTCTTAATTCTGTAGGCAATTCATCTTCATTTTTGTTAAAGAATGCAACCGATAATTTTCATATTTAGTTATTGTACATAATCATTTTAATTTGAAAAATAAAAATTGAAACAGAGACAGAAAAAGGAGCTATTGATCAAAGATGTTATTCAAAATTAAATCCATTTTGCTCAATACATACAGTGGCGGCAGAATTGGAAACTACAGCAAATAATAATTCAGTCTTTTTTTATTTGGAATTCGTATAAGAAAATTCAAATACTATTTCGATGTTGCTATTGTTATGGTGTTATGTTTTTTATTTTTGGAAAACATAAAAGATGGAAATTTTTTAAACAATTTGTTTCTTAACTTATTTGAAAAAATTACATTTTTAAGCGTCAAACCCATTGGAAACGTAATATTAATATAAATAAAAATATAAATTTTCTAACAAAAAATAAATTTTCTCTAGATCTAATGATTAATACTTAGTTGGATACCCTTAGCTTCAATACCTTTCAAACATCTTCTAGTCATAGACTCTACTAAACGTTTATATGTATCCACTATAATGTTTGCCCATGCTACCCTACTTGTTTTTTAACTATCATCCGGAGATTTTCTGTGGAGTTAAATTATGGACTACAAGAAGGTCACTGTAAAACTTCTATATGATTATCTTGAAGTCAGGCAGTTACTCTTCTAGCAGAATGCTTAGGATCATTGTCATGCTAGCATTTCCAAAAAATTTCTTCTACATAGAGTTGCATGACCTTTTTAGTATATTGATGTATTCAAACTGATCCATGATACCATTTATTCTGTAAAGCTGGCCAACACCATGCCAAGAAAAACAGCCACATACCCATGATAGAACTACTTCCAAATTTTATGGTTTTTATCGAGGATCAAACTCTTCATTTCGTGGGCGCCAAATGAAACTCTTTTCGCTAGAAACAATAGATAATATACAGTCTAACAATAGTAACATCGAAATAGTGTATTAATTTCAGAATGAAAAAAAGGTTGAATTAGTATATGCTGTCGTTTCCAAGTAGTCTGCCGTCACTGTAACTGGTAACGACTGTCAATAGAACGTAGTGTTTATCTAAATGAATTACATTACATGCATTTCCTATTTTTTGGACAATAGATTATTTCGCATTAACTGACATGTAATATATTCTCCCTCTCAAGAAAGCTCACAATAAAAAGTCCAGTGGGGTCAGTTCGGGGGATCGCGATGGCTACAACAGACCCATTTTCGTGAAAAGTTGGTAATAAACAATTCTTAAAAATTCTCTCATAATGGGCTAGGCAACCATCTAGCTCAAACCACACAGCTTATATTGTAAAGGTCTGTATTATCCCATTTACATGTTCATCTCCAAGAATTGTAGGAAAGAACTGAAATGTCTTAGTCTTAAATCATGTGGGCTTCTATATGCCTATACATGATGATTATTCACTATTGAGAATTTAAGCTATCATGTCGCCCTCTGGTGGTTAAATGTTGCACTTTGACAAAACGAGTAATACTCTTTGCTTACATTCATTTTGTCACTTTTGTATAGTTTGTTTGTCGTAGTTTTGCTACCGTTTTTTATTTTATCAATGTTTATTCCACAACATGCCGAAGAAAATAGTGCATAATACGAATTGTTGTGTGCACAATTGTCAATCAAGAAACAATGTGTATAGGACAATTCATACTTAGCTATTATCACTATTTTCCCAAGAAAGACGTTAGGTTTGCTTATATCACTAATAATGGTATTGTGGTGAATATAGGTAAAAGAAAAATATGGGAGAAACCATAATTGATGGGAAAAGCATTAACTTCGACAATGCGTATCCACTTCAAGCCAGAGAATTATACAAAAGGCATATAAAGTTATAATAGTGACATTTTTAGGTTAGGTACTTCTACAAATTAGCAAGAAATAGTGCAAAATTGGTTTTTATTGAATTTACTTACCAACTTTTGATTAATGTAATAATATATATTTTCTACTTAAGAAAGAACCCACAAAAGCAAATAAAACAAATGTAAACAAACCAGGAGTCAGCTGATCATCTGCTCGTCTGATCGTAAGTGGTGGTGATTTTAGTTCTCAATACCTCGCCGAATAAAAAAATTTCCGTCATTTCTGATTGTAAAGGTCACTGTCGAAAATATGCCTGAAAATAGTGCCTGAATAGGTTGTAAATAGTAAGCGACGGTCTTTCCATAAAGTTCTGCTATAGTTAGTTTTGGAATTCAAACAATATTTCAGGCTTTTCCTAAATTAATCCTATCATATTGGTAAACATCTGTATGATCCATTAATTTCTGATAAGCGCAACATTGTTCCTATATTGGTTTCCGTACTATCTTTTGGCAAGCCCATAATTCGCAAAATACTGATAGACACTAACAAAATTATTGGAAGAATTCGTCTCCTGTTTGGATATTCACTAACTTCTGTAGGATTTCAAAATCCATATACGAAATGGATGTCTGCGTATTCATGATTCATGGATGTCTGTATGGAAGTTGCAGATAGTTATTTCTCTTGACAGTCGTCATAAGAATTTGTTTCCACATCCGTTCTTGAAAATTTCGTCAGAACAAAATTGTTGCTGTTATTTTTTGTTATTATTAATTTGTATCTATTGAACGAAGGTAAAATTCTGTTCTCAATATTTGTGTTTCATCATAAAAATTGGAACGTATTTTAATCCACCTTGGAATATCCGCATCTCCTAAAGTTTTACATTATTTAAAAATCAGACTCTAAAGATAATTTTCTTCCATTTTTGTCGAATCGGACATTGTTGTAGCCAATTTTCTTCAGCAAAACAATCAGTCTTCCCAAAGAAAGCTCCTGGTAAAGGAATTAACATATTCCATCGCAATACATCAGCTTTCGGTTTAATCCATCCATTAGATTTCACAGGCCAACATTTGTCAAACCCTGAGACCAGACTATAGTTTTTCGAAGGCTTTTGGGGCACTGAATCCAAATCCGACATCTGAATTTTTTCGTCACATCAGGTTTTCGAGATATCCTAATTTAAAAATGCAAAAAACACGTTTTTTCCCTATATTCGGGATTATATTACACCATGAATTAATTTTTCTCCATAAAACTGGTTGGGCCATCTAAAAGTACACCAAAAACCTTTCGGAAAGTATGCTCTGGTCTCAAGGTCTGGAGTTTCGTTAAATTTTGTCGGCCTGTGTTTTTTTTTCAATATTTACGCCATTTATCCCGAAAAAAAGGTGTTTCCTGCATGTTAATCTAAGAAACTACCATTATTTTGTAATTTTCTACCACCTCCTATAATTCTACCCCTAAAAACTATAGATACATGTAGAATAAGAGTTGTTATGAAAATATTAATATCTCTCACCGGTTTTAAAATAATCACATTCGAGGAACAAATGTGTCATCCACACTTAACTTTATAAAATGTCTTAAAACGTTTTATTTAATCTAAATATTTTTCAGGGCATCGGCAGTTTATTTAGTGCGTTAAAAGTAGTTCGATTACTTCGATTGGGCCGAGTGGTAAGAAAACTGGACCGCTATTTAGAATACGGTGCTGCTATGCTCATCCTTCTGCTGTGCTTTTATATGTTGGTGGCCCATTGGCTTGCGTGTATTTGGTACTCAATCGGACGCTCCGATGCCGATAATGGTGTGCAATACAGCTGGCTTTGGAAATTAGCCAATATAACACAGAACCCTTACTCGTACGTGTGGCCGAACGATTCCAGCACGCCAGAACTTATAAATGGACCCTCGAGAAAGACAATGTATGTTACTGCCTTGTATTTTACAATGACATGTATGACTTCTGTGGGATTCGGAAATGTGGCCGCCGAAACCGACAACGAAAGGATATTCACAATATGTATGATGATCATTGCAGGTGAGTTATTATACCCCTTTGTCAAATTATAATTGGTTTAAACTTTTTTAACTTTTTACATGGAATCCGTATTTTTTATGGTCTGTGATAAATCATAGCTAGTATTGGGAATACATGTTATATCTTTTAATTTTCTGTAACTTGGTTTATACTACTTAAAAATGGCTTAAAAGGCAAATAATAATTATGAGGCATTACAAGCAATATTATCTATTAATATGGATTTTGTGATGTAACAACTTAGAAGAAATTTTTTAGAAAGGGATAAAGGTATATACATATTATGTTTAAAAATATAAAACTAGAAACCTTTTAAAAAAATGGCATATTTTTTCTTTACTCAATACAGGGTGACGCAAAATCGGTGTGATTACTCCTATAATCTCCAAAACTACAATAGTTATAGGAACACTGAAAGCACATTCTCGAATCCCCTTTTCAAGACAAATTAAATGTTGAAGTCATATTTTAGCTATCTAATCTCGTTTTCGCGTTATTCAATTTTTTTTAAAATCTTCTTGTATCTCGTTTGGGATAACAGGTTTTCAATACTTTTTTTTTGTAATTTATGCAAATTTTTTCGAGGATTTGATTGAGCCTATTGAAAATTGTCTACCTCCATATTTAAGTTTGCAAGTATTAAGCAAAATTTAACTATATTATATCTTGAAAAAAAAGAGAAGGTAGAGAAAACTTCTATCCCAAATCGAGATACAAAAAGGTTTAAAAATCATTAAGTAAACAAAATGGATTAATGCGAAAACAAAATGAGATAGCTGTGATTGCGCCATTTAATCTGTCTCAAAAAAGTAGACCCGTGATGTGTTTATTACATCCGACAACCTAAAATCCCATCAATTTTTTCTCACCATGTACAGGAAGAAAAGGAAACTTATTTTCTTATAAAATAGTTCATCGATATTTCATAAAACTTTAAAATTAGTGAAATCTGATTTCTGATCAAGTTTCTAAAGTAAATATAATAGTATACTCGGTAAACAACAAAAACAGATTTTTTTAATATTGCTTACAACTTTCTTAATTTTTTGTCCGATTTCATTTCTTCAAAAACTGAATTATATGTAAAAGTTTAGGTTAATAGAAAATATAAACGCATTTTTTGTTCAAATAGTTGAAGGCGTTATTTACTAAAACAGAGCCTGTTTTAAGATCCGCAGGAACTTTTTCTTTGAAAAATAATGACAAAGGTGTTTGCTATATGCTGACGATTTAAAATTATGTTTTTGCATAAATTCTGATTTTCATTGCCTGAGACTCCAGCACAAACTTGACATTCTTAACAACTGGTGCGTTAACAATCATCTATCTCTAAATGTTACCAAATGTAAAGTCATTTCTTTTTCACGGAAAACAATTCCATTTATGTTTGACTACAGTTTGGACAACTGCACCCGAGAGAGATCTAAGTTTTTGAAAGACCTAGGCATTACATTTGATTCCAAACTAAGCATTCTAAACATATTGAAGAATGTGTCTCTGGAGTAATCAAAAGTTTAGGTTTTGTTTTGTGCAACAGCAAGATTTTAAGAAATTGTCTACTCAACGCATGTTATTTGTTAGTTTTGCTAGGTCCAAACTAGAATATGCTTCTATTGTTTGAAATCCTAGCTATAATGTTTACATAATAGCACTAGAAAATATACAACGAAGATTGTTCAAATCTCTAATTTTCATTTTGGATGGTATATATCTTGCTAGAGAGAATTCTTTTTAAATAAATTTGAAATGAACAGTCTAAGTAGGAGACGAGCGATGCACTCAGTATTTTTTTTTGTATAAAATAATTAATAAAGATCGAGTATCCCCCTATTAGTTCACTTACTAAATATAGAACCCCAGATTAAGTGCGTGGACAAATAATATAAATATGCTTCCTACCTCTCGTACAAATATTTTAATTGCATCTTCTATGTATCAAATATGCTTAAATTATAGTAATATCAAGTACAGTCTGGATATATTTAACTGTAAAATTGCTGATATAAAAAATATTTGTTAATTAATGCATGTTTCAATTAATGTCTTTTATATTCCATGAATTATGTGATATTTTATTTTAATTTATATTATCCTGTTTGCATGCTGTTATACAGTGTGACCGTAAAGTATGGAATAAATTCATAATTTCTTAAACCTAAAATATTTAGAAAAAATCCTCAGACACGTCGACTTTTAATTTCAATTGCGCACATTATCATTTTTTTTTTTTTTTTAGTTATGACTTCATAACTGTTTCCGTTATGTCGTCGTCGATATTTATTTAAATAGAACATCCTATATATGTATTTCTCCATGTTTGGATTCTGCTTCAACATGTAATTTCAAATATGTATCATACTTAGGATCTAAAACTGATAAGTTGGCAGATACGGCCATTTAAAAAAAAACAGTAAAAAAAGTTAAATAAACACATTTTTTTATTAATTTTTGAGGTAGGTTAATTTTTATTTGTTTTTCATTTGTTGTATCATTATCGTCTTTAACAGTGAATGAGTTTACCCCAGTAGTGGTTTCTCAATAATTGTTGTCGATTTATTTTAATTTATAACATGAGTGTATCTGTAAATTCTTACGATGATTGAGTATGGTGATAGGATGCGAACTCAACAAGAAGTATGTAATACATTTAATACTAAATATCCAAAACGACCCATAACTCAATCGACAGTGAGTAAAACTGAAAAACATTTTTGAGATTAACCCAAAACAGGTCGCCCAGGTGTTGACGAGGATACAAAATTAAATAGTTTACTGGAGTTCCCCGGGTTAGTCACAATTATGATGTTACTAAAACGTCAGTACATACAGTATTAAAATTAGAAAAATGACATCTCTTTGAGATTCAGCTTGTGCAAGAACTAAGTGATCATGATCCAGATCGGAGGATACAATTTTGTGAAACTGATGAATATGTGCAATGGTGATCCTCCTCTGATAAAATATTATTTACTCCGATGAATACACTTTCAAATTAAATATTGAAGTGAATCGTCAGAATTGTAGATACTGGGCAAAGGAAAATCCTCGATGAATGCGGGAACAGCACACACAGTATCCACAAAAGGGAAATGTGTGGGCGGGAATTGTAAGAAATGGAATCATTGGATCTTATTTTTTCGATGGAACTGTAAACGGACCGACATATCTCCAATTTTCAAGGGGCTATCTCATCTCAACGTTATTAAATTTATTCCCAAGTAGAACTAATCCTAGAAATGTTGACGAAAGCCTGTGGTATCAACAGGATAGTGCGCATTCCCATTATGCAGCCGACGTTCGAAAGTATCTTGAATACTTCTGAACAGGTAGACATGGACCCATCGAATGGCCACCAAGGTCATCGGACTTTAATCCATTAGACTATTTTCTATTGGGCTATTTAAAAAACTTAGTTTATAAAACCAAACCAGAAAACATTGTTGAATTAAAAGAGAGAATTAAAACAGAAAACATTTCTCAGAAAATTATAAATAAGGTTCAGTAACACTTTACTCATCGTTTAGGATACTGTCAGCTATAACAAGGAGTACAGTTCGATCATTTACTATAAATTGTTTTTATTATTAACTAATCGTTAGTTCCACTGACTATTATTTGTTCAAACAAAACATGAAAAATTAGTAGTAAATTCTTATATTCAAAATGGGCGTATCTTTCAATTTGTAAATTTTAGACCATAAGTATAATACATTTTTGAAATCAATTGTTGAAGCAGAATCCAAAAATGGAGAAATGTACAGGGTGTTCTATTTTAAAAAATTTAGATGACATCATAACGTAAACAGTGATGACGTTACAACCAAGAAAAAACTAAAGGATAAGGTGTGCAATTGAAATTAAAAATTGACATTTCTAAATATTTTTGGTTTAAGAAATAATGAATTTATTCCATTCTTTACGGACACATTGTATACTTGTTATATTTTGAACTATTGTATTTTTATATATTTTTGTCCGTTATTGTTCACTATTTTAGATTTTTGTGTATATCTTTATTTATCCTGTAACTGGGTTTTACCACTCGTTGAATAAATTATTGCAAATAAATAAATAAATAAATAGAGCAAACATTTATGAATATTTTAAGACTTCATGCACAACAATCGACTAATAGATTCCAAAGGTATACTCAAAATACAAGGCAATTTGATCATAATTTGGTTAAAATTCTATACACATCGGTACATACTTATTTTAGTAGAAACTCCATTAATACTAGTCCCATATTAATGATTCAAAATTCTATTTGCAGATAATGGATTATAATATAAGTTTAAATAAACCTAATACATATTATATCAATATACGTTTGATTTAATACTATTTTTTCTATTATTTTAAAAGTCCATACAAAACACAACAATTAACTACTAACAATTGACACTTTTGAACATAATAAAAAAAATTATTCAATTTAACATTAATATGAAATTTATTTTGATACAATTGATATAAAAATTAAGGGAAGGAGTATTGCAAATTTTTTTCAACTACGTATGTGTACGGGTGATTTTGTGAGAATTCCCACCCCACCTAATTCCTTTATTTTTATTGTCACGAACAAATTGTAAATACAAAATTTATAGGACTTTTTATGAACATGTTGAAAATTATATCAGAAAAACAATGGAAGCTCACTCAAGGTGGCTACAGTTATTAATTTTATTCTTTTAAATTGAACACCCTGTATATTTTTACATATTTGAATATAACACTTTCTAATGAAGACAAGGATATAGGAGTTGGTGGGTCTATCTTTAACACTAATACAGGTATGTGGGAAAATTTATATGAGTCCCACCCCCGTTAACTTCCTTATTTCAGATTATATTGTGTGTCCCACTGATGTGGAATTGATTACTTGGGTAACTTTGTTATTAGTGAAGATAGAGAATCGTTTAAATAGGCAAAGTAGTACAGAACTATATGCTCATTTTTTTAAATGCCATTTTTAAAAAATGCCATGTAACTTTATTATTTGCGGATCAGTTAAAAACTCTGTAAGACCATTTTGCAAAATTTTTTTTAAGGATTTTACACTGATATTCTTAATGAATTAAGAAACAGTCGTTTTTATAAAAATTACATGAACATTATTTTTTGTTATCGACGCCATATTGGATTACTGCATTTTTGAAATTGTCTGTTTGAAAAAATAAATTAAGAGTGCCATTGTAAAGTCCTTAGAAAATTATTGGAAAATGATCTTAAATTTTTTTTAATTAAACCACAAATAAAAAAGTTACAAGACATTTTTAAAAATAATACTTGTAGATTTGCCCTAAAAAAAAATTAAACCAGTCGGAATTTAATTGTTTTCTGAACGCCATGTTAATGAGTATAAATTTCTTCATTAATTTGCTTATTTAAGTGATCTACTAATAACCAAGATACTCATGTAATCCCACCTGTATATATGAAAAATGGAAAATGCGTTTTATTAAAAATAGATTCAGCTGTCTCGGTAATACGATTTTTTAAAAATTCTTATAAAATCCTGTAACTTTTTTTATAAACTACTATTGAATAGCCAGAAATAACAAAGTTAACGGGGGTGTACTCGCACATAGTTTCCCTCATAGTGTTAGAGATAGATCCAACAACGCCTATATCATTGTATTCGTGAGAAAGTGTTCTATTCAAATATGTGAAAATATACAGGGTGTTCAATTTAAAAAATAAAATTAATAACTGCATCCATATTGTGTGAGCTTCCATTGTTTTTCTGATACGATTCTCAAAATTTACATAAATCGTCCTATAACTTTTTCGTTTACAATTTTTTCGTAATAATAAAAATAACGAAATTAGGGGGTGGCAATTATCACAAAATCACCTAAACAAAACCTAAAATGGTCACTTTTTTTGGGGTAGTTTAAAGATTTTATTTCACATATTACTATAATTCTGTAAACCCTACAAAACAAAATAATGTAAAACAAATACAACATTTGGTACATATTGCCTAACTCAATATGACGGCCATTATTCAAACTTTAAAAAGCGGTGTCGCCAATTTGAAATTAAATTTCATATTGCATACGATATTGTGGACTTGTTTCAAAGTCATTCTATAAAACAAATTAAACAACACTTCAAAACTACAATTTGTTTTATTCCAATGTTTTAATAACCTTTATAACTACATACAAAAAATAACTATCTTAATAATAATAATATTTTAATTAACGTTGATCCAAATACATATATTGTAAGAGTAATTGATTGTAAATTATCAGACCATTTAGATATTAATTTAAATTTTACCGCATCTCTATTAAGCGCAGTAATACAATAATAAACTAAAAGCAAAAACAGAAACAGGTAAAATATTATTTATGCTTTACGTGATAATCTAAGTAATATCTGCTGGGACTGTGTTAAAGACCTAAATATACACGTGTCAATTACAAATTCGATCATTTTCTAATTATTATACCACAAGCTGTTGAGATCTCATTTCCAGAAAAATCTAAATTGATATATTCATACATCATTTAAATTGGTTTACAAATATTCTCAGACAAAAAAGAACTACACTACATTCATTGCAAGACTTCCACCGAATGATTTATATTAAAGTATAAAACAACATAATATACTTACTTTAATGATTTAATAAATGCAAAAAAATTGGCATGACAATTTTATTTCAAATTCTATTAACTCGCAAAGTGCATTGTAAAAAAAAGATAGATAATAATAACTTGAAATCAAACAAAATTCTGAAATCAATATACGGCAAAAGTGCTCTGAATGAATACTTCACAAACGTTGCTAGTGACACAGTTAGAAACATATCTCCGGGTTAAAATACAACAATTTAAAAAAAATGATTATAATGAATTTATAAAATAATTTATTTAACCCACATCAATTCTGTCTGGCTAAACAATCTACAACTCTAACTATTAATTCTCAAATTAAGGTCATCAATCAAGGCTTGAAGATGGTTTGTTCATGTTCTCATAATTTTTATATCTAACAGTGCTGTTGATTGTGTATCTAATAACATTTTATTAATAAATTAAACATTTACGGCTTTAATAATAATAGCCCTAACTTGCTTAATTCGTATCTAATAGACTGTTATCAATTTGCATCTTGCACACTCAATTTTCTTTCAATAAAATATGGCGTTCCTCAAGAATCAATGTTAGGCCCGACACTTTTCTTAATCTACATAAATGACTTACAAAGTGTTGCTTTAGATGCTAACTTTGTACTATTTGCTGATGACACAACCATGATAAAATGTTTTTAACATTTAAAAGGCTTAGTTTCTAAAATAAATTCAACATGGTCCACTTAAAATGTTCCATAGCAAATCGACTTTCACAAAACGAAAACAAAACTGAAATTTTTATTTTTACTCCAGGAGATATTAATGGTATTAACATAAATCTTAGCAATGTAGTAAAATTTTTGGGAGTATACCTTCACAAAATATTATCTTGGGAACCGTATACAACTTATATATTGTGTAAGAGTTCCAGAACATATTACGTAATCTTTCATACAATATCTCAGAAAAACTTACTGAAAATCATGGCTTAATTCATTTTTTAACCCTGTATGCTATTTTGATTTGGGAACATTCCTCTTCCAGTAACATGAGTTTTACTGTACAAGGAAAGGCAATCAGAATTATTATTCTGGGTCTGGGATGGTCTTAATTACGGAGACGACTGTAAAGCTCCAGTTATTATATTAAGTACTATCACATTACTACGTTCTTTTATCCTATAGGTAAAAGAAAATGAAGAGAATGACACAATTAACAGTGGAATATACACCTATGCCAAAAGAAACCGCGATAAAATAAATATCATTTTTTTAAGGAAAAACCAGATGATACCAATTAATATGGTATACTATTTACAACGCCTTGCCTCCACTTATAAAGCAAATTGACCTCAACAACTTGAAAACTTCGGTAAAGAAACTTTTTACTCTTTACTTTTAACATTCACGAGATGGATTTTGGGATAGAATGGAATGAGACTATGGTTGCCGCAGAAAACATACATTGCCAATGAATTCAAATCTAAAATAAGGATGCGATAGCATTAATATATGCTGACCAACTTATGAAAAAAATGGACGGTGTAGTAGTCATCGTACTGCTAGTAGTTACGAGTTTCAAAAACATGTTTTTAAATTAACGGAATTCTGTGTAAAACGGTATAAACGAAAATTGTTTAACAATATTTGTCGTAAAATATTATTTTTCCCGTCGTCAATTTTCTTTCTCAAAGAACTACGTCCAATTCTAACATGTTATTTACACGAAATTGTGAAAAAAAATAAATTTAATATATATTTTGATTACTTCGTGGTCGAATGGTAAGGACACACTCATCCTGTTGTATTGGGTTCGATCCCCGATTGAAGAATTAGGATTTTTTCTAAAACCAGAAATTAATCCTAGCATACCCGAATATTGTATAGCCCTCCCCCACACAAGGTATTTTGAGATACCTTCAGGGATACGGAGGGTTGTATTACCTGTGGTGTTTAATTAAATTACAGAATCCTTGCCGCTCAACAAATCTTTTAAGCAAATAGTAGAAATAAAGCTGGATAAGTTGAACAACCTACCAGAAATTAATCGACGTGGATTAAGCGCAGATCTAGTAAAGCAATCTCCTAATGTTCACATCATATTTCAATATTTATTGCCAAATAGGATGTTGACTTACGGAAACTATTTCTTGAGTTAATTCAGGATGAGGAATAATTCCGGATGGAGAATAATTGCCAATCTGGATCAAGTAACGGAGAAATAATATTATTTATTAAAATTTACGTAATATTATTTAAGCATATGTTTCAAATTCTGTATCTAGTTAGATGTTAATTTTAACACTTTCATATACAGGGTGTCCCAACCAAAAGTAGGCACCCTGAATAACTTTGGAGATAAAATTTTTTTTGAAAAATTGGTGAAACACATCGACCTTGATTCCAAGGGGGACATATTTTAATGTAATACTTGTATACCTATCATCATCCCTCTACCTTACACGGCCACCCCCTCAAAAAATTCAAATGGCAAAGGGGTCGAGTGATACATCTTTTGAAAGGTCTTTCAATTCTCTACATAACTGTGTATTTTTTTAAACTTTTGTTGATTCGTTCCTGAGAAATAATTGTTTCATTATTTTAGGTTCGGGAAATAAAAATAAAAGAAGCAGTTTAAATTATCGTATGTATTGTTCAAAATGACCCCCACCGACTTCCATACAGTAGTATAATCTGTCTTGAAATTCTGTACGAACATTTCTGAACACATCTGGAGTTAATAACCGGCATTCTCGAACAATTCTTTCACGTAACTCTTCCAGAGATGCGGGTTTTGTTGCAAATACCTTCGATTTCAAATGTCCCCACAGAAAGAAACCCAAGGGATTTAAATCAGGTGACCTAGCGGGCCACTCCACAGGACCTCTTCTTCCAATCCATCGCTCAGGAAACCGATTATCCAAAAATTGACGGATTGCTATAGCAAAATATGGGGGTGGCCCATCCTGTTGAAAAAACAGTTCGCCCTCTAAAAGATTATCGTCTTCTTCGAGGATTTGGGTAATCATTGGGTCGATGTTATTTTCTAACATTCTCAGGAATAAAAAAACGGCCCGACAATGTGATCCCCTAAGATGCCAGCCCAAACATTTAACTTCTGAGGCCTTTGGGTATGAGTATCCATGAACAAATGTGAACTGATTTCACTCCAATACCTACAATTGTGTCTGTTTACCTCCCCATTTAACTTAAATGTCGATTCATCAGAAAAACACGTATTGTACAGAATCTCACAGAATTCAAGCCGACGATCGGGATCATCTTCGTTTAATTCATGTACCAATTTAAATTCATATGGATGAAATTTGTGGGCCTTTACAATTCGATGAACACTGCTTCGTAATACACCGGAAGCCTCAGCTACTTTCCTTATCGACTGAGTATTATCCATCTGCAAATGACCCAGAACTGCCACTTCGACTGCTTCATTCCTAATTGGTCGCTGAGGTTCATGCTTTTTGTTTCCTACAGAACCTGTTTCCATAAATTCTGTCAATAATTGTAAAACATACTGAGAACTAACCCTTCTATCTGGGTGATTTCTATTGAATATGCGCTCCGTAGCTCTAGCACTATTATCGTTTTTAAAGTAAATGCTGACAATTTCTATTCTCTTCTGAAGGGTATAAACCATTTTGAGAACTCACTCGGGTAAAATGTATCTCGATTTAAAATTGGTTGTGAACAAATTAATGTTCAAGGACTATCAAATACTTACTTATTAGTCGTTTATTATTCTAATACTAAACGGACAAAGAAAGTGTTTTTTTGACGAAAAAACTCATGTTGAGTTGAGAGCACTAAAAAATGTAGTTGTTTTATAAATTTCAATACCCAGTGCCGTATATTTTAGATTTTTTAAACGATTCCGATTGTTTGTAATCATCAAAAATAAAATTATTTTCCCTAAGAACGAATCGATAAAAGTTAAAAAGAATACACAGTTATGTAGGGAATTGAGATACCTTTCAAAAGATGTATCACTCGACCCCATTTGCCATTTGAATTTTTTGAGGGGGTCGCCGTGTAGGGTATACGAGTATTATATTAAGATATGCCCCTCTTGGAAACAAGGTCGACATGTTTCACCAATTTTTCAAAAAATTTTTATATCAAAATTTATTCAAGGTGCCTCCTTTTGGTTGGGACACCCTGTATAATACGTAATGGAGTTTATTGATAATTTATTATTTAGGCCACAAAGAAACTAAAAATAATGCACATTTCAACTTGTTCTAAAATATTTTTTAACTACTATTGCGGCAAATTATCTAACCGATATTATAAAGATAACTAACTCTACGTAAATAACATTAAGGAAAATTTGGAAAAAATAAAACGGTGTCTCATAAATCTCATACAACTAGATGAGGCAATCACTATTGCCCCACAATATACAATTTTTGTCTACTTTATTAAGCAAACACACAAAGTAAAATCTAATGTACACGGTGGGGCAATATTCAATATCTCGAGTTCTATGATAGCTAGAAATTTGATTTAAAAACACAAGTAAACTAGACAAGAAAGTCCATAACCGGAAATTGTTTTCGAATATACAGGGTGAGCCAAGACGATTCTACAGGGTCAAGTAAAATTTTTTAAAATAAAATGCTATGTGTATCAGAACATTTTTTGAAACCTCTTTCTGGTCTCCATTCACTCCTGTATTATTATTGACTTTCTCCCAACCACTTGGATGCAATGATTTTTTTTGTTGAAATTATACAATTTACACGTGTATATTAAAAATATCACTACAATCACAACTAACGATTTTAAGAAAAATATGTTAGTACCAGTTATGAGACATCTGTGTGATGACATTCAGCCATTTCCACTTCCTAAACGTATACAGGGTAGCCAAAAAAGACTTTTAAATTTATAACTTTTTGATCTGAATTTTCAGATGGAACACTCTGTATATTTTGGAGGATGTGATGTAGGATTTAAAAACGAACGTTTTTTGTACGTACATTTCTATGGCTATTTGTGACCATTTTCAATTTATTAAACAGTAACTGCAAAATTCAGCAATAAAAATTAAAAATGAGGGTTTTTTTTTCAAATAATTCAAGAGAAGGTATTATAATGACCGTGTGACATGATGCCCATAAAAGCATCACACTAACAACTATTCAAAATTTGAATGAAAGGATAATAAATGCTTTTATAAGTATCACTCCGGCATTTTATGAACTGTAGAAACCTCATTCCAAAGACGCATAGAAATGTGTGACAATCAAAATGGGCAACATGTGGAGCACTTTTTTATAATATCTTCTCTTGTATTAGAGAAGAAAATATATTTTTAATTTTTATTGCTAAATTTTGCAGTTATTGTTTAATAAATCGAAAATTGTTACAAATATCCATAGGGATGTACGATTTTCGTTTTTTACATCACATCGACCAAAAATATACAGGGTGTTCAATATGAAAAAATTGAGAAAATTTAGTTCAAATAGTTGTAAATTTAAAAATTATTTTTTGGCCACTCTGTATACATTTAATAAGTGTCATTACACAGATGTCTCATAACTGATACTAACATATTTTTTCTTATAATCGATAATTGTGCCTGTAGTAAGTTTTTTAATATATACGTGTAAGTGGCATAATTTCAACGACAAAAAATCATTACATCCAAATGGTTGGGAGAGTCAATAACAATATAGTAGTGAAAGGAGGTCATAAAGGGTTTCAAAAAATTTTCTGATATACATGACATTCTATTTAAAAAAAAATATTAGTTGACCCTGTAAAATCGTCTTGGCTCACTCTCGAATATAAAATTCGAAAATAATTTCCGATTATAGACTTATTTGTCTAGTTTATTTATGTTTTTAAATCAAGTTCCTAGCTATCATAGAACTAAACATATGGAAGTCGGACGCACCACTATTGCCCCACTCTGTATATTAAACAAAAAGGGTTGTGAGAAAGATAATTTTGTTTCTCCTACTATGTTAATACGTATGTATATATTGGTTTAAAAAAATGTTGATGGTTAATATATTTGTATATTAAGAAAATAAAGTTTATCAAGATAATCACGAAAATTTAACAAATTATATTATTATTAGCCATGTGTTGTTAATACCCTTTTCATTCCAACAATGATAACACTGTACAATCAGGTCTGTGACTAATTAGTGATTGACAGACACAAAAACAAATGTTCTTTTGTACCTCTAAAATATACTTATTTGATTCCATTAAACAATTATAAATTTAGGACGCGACGACAGGTAAACTAAAAACATATGAATCGTCGCTTTTCACAATTAAATTGCCAATATTAAAAAATGTTAACTCCACTTTGGTAAATAAAATTGTAGTGCAAAAACCAACCTAATAAATTGGCGAATGCGCTGGTTGGAATAGTCTGCATTTAAATTTATTTGTGAAATACGCTTTTCAGAAAAAATGGGTTAAATGAAATAAATGGAGAGGATAAAATAGTTTATCAATTAGTGCATTCTGCTTGATTTTAGTAGAAAACATGAACGGTAAAAGCTAGGTACAAAATTGTTTCGATCAAAAAAAATTAATTGTATTGGAGAATTTCGATAATTTCAAATTCAATTTTTTTCAATTTTCTTAAATAGAACACCCTATATATTTTCACCTGAGGAGGGAGAATTAATTCATGAACTTGTTTTGTATTTATATCCCTATGGCTCTTCAACAGTTTTCGATATAATCAGCAACTTTCTTAATTAATATAATCAAATTCTGAAATTGTTGCACCACCTCTGTAACTTTTAATATCGAGCGTATCAGGTACGTATATTAAAAAGTGTTTTCTTATCAGGTTTTTTGGCAACTAAATATAATAGAAGTAGTTAGGTTTGCGGACATCTGTCTCTTACAATAATGTAACAATGAAGTTCACTAATTTCCCTAAACATGATAACAAAACACGTTTTAGTCTATGTTCGACATTACAAATTTCAGAGAAATTGCAGCAATGACCAACTTCACGATTTGATCATATTAACAATTTTTCTGATTATCTGGAAAACTGCTGAAGATAGCCATAGGGACATAAATGCGAAACAAGTTCATAAATTATTCTGCATCCTCTCTTGTGAAAATATAAAAGTTGGAATGTTGTTTTTGTGTGTGAATATGTTCTCTATATCTTACCCCCCAACGATCTACCTGTTTGACCTACATATGAGGCGTTACATTCTGGGCAATCTAACCGATATACACATTTTTTAGAGATATCAGTTTTTTGTTTTGCATTGAAAATATATCTGCCTATATTTTTGTTAAAACTAAAAGATGTTTTAATATTAAATTTGGAAAAAGTATTGCTAATTGAATAAGAAAGTTGACCTGAATATGGTAATGAAATATATGTTCCATTTAAATTAATTGAGAAAAATAAATTCGATATTTTCGAAATTGTGAAATGCAATGTTAACTAAAATATTTACCACCCTCCTGTAACAGAAACCCTATTATTACTACTTAAATTTCACATTTGTTGGTAGTGATTTACTTAATGGTAGTGGGTAAAATTGAAATTTTCTACAAAAGAATTAATTACGTCCGAACCAGTAAATCAAATTAAAAAAATTCTATGTGTGGATAGTTACTATTAAAACATTTCGAACAATGTAAAAATATATGGGTTGTTAGATTTAAGAAAATGTCACCTGACCACCCAGAATTTTTTTGGGATATCCTGTATATTCGGAAATGATTTCCAGAGATGCCTCTTCTTCCTTAGTGACATGTGTTTTTATCACCATATACAATTGTTTTTCATAGTTAAAAGTAAATAATGCGATTTTCGTTTTCACTTTGTGAGTGCATCATGTGGTGCTTTGAGGTCAGGCAGTAACGACACTTGCCTTTCATTTCGGAGTCCCAGGTTCGACCCCAGTCGGAGAAAGAATTAATCCTAGCATTTTTGGATGATGGGTGTGTGTCCGTTGTTTCAATGTGGCTTTAGGGATACAGGTTCAATTATCTGTGGTATTTAACTTAAGTATATAATAAATTACAATTCTTGTGTAAATAACGAGTTCTCAGAATAACAAACAGTAAGAACGGAAAATCTGATTAAATTTCTGGATATCCATCTCTTGACGACGGGCTGTTATTTGATTTGACAGTAATGGACATGGAAATTTTATTTCTAGTATCATCATTAATTATATTTTACGTAATGTAAGCGTTCTTTTATATTATCCAATTACACAGGGTGTAACATAACGGAATGTCATAATTAAAGGCTTTCTTGTCCATATTAAGAACTGCTTATATCGTATAAACATTTGTTAGATGTTTATATCATTAGAACCTTTATTTCCAAGATACAGGACGTAAAAGTTTTCGAATAAATATATTTATTTAAATATATTTTGAACAAATGTGAAACGAAATTGTTTGTGTACAACACGAGTAAAATAGCATTCAACATGACAATATTAAGCCACAATTTTAACGAGTTATATAGACAGTGATGCATATTTTCCGGAAAATTAAAACTCGGGGAATTTCCCAGAAATTTTCGGAAAAATTTCCTGGAAAATTTGGAAACGATCAAAAATTAAATAAACGCATTTTTCATATGTTTTTATTCCAAAAACAAAACACAAGTAGGTATTTGTCTCAGACATTTAAGAGATTTTCTGAGTTTAGTTGAAATTTGTAGTGCGTAAGTGGTAATAGAAATAGGGAAATCATCTTCTTTAGTTCAACTTAATTTGGAGCATTTTTGGGCTGTTGAGATTAAATATTTTAAGCAAACCAATTATATAGCATTAAAAAACATATTTTCAAAGAAAATCATGTTAGATAAGACAAATCATTAAAGACCAATTTACAGTCGACAATACACAATGCAATGCGTAATATGTTTTGATGAAAGGTAAACGCACTTGAGAGTTAGTTGATTTTTCAAGATTTTAATTCTTAACTGACTCTCAGTTACATGCCTCTCATCAAGATTTATTCTGTATTACAAATGTATTGTCGACTATAAAACGGGTATAAAAGAAGAAAAACTGAAAACTGTAACAGAAAATACAACCACGTAACCAAGCTTTCATCATTTCATGGAAGGATAAAAATAAAAAAAATTATCCTTCTCTTAAAAACATTATTTTTTGAGTCTGAGATATATTTTGACAAGCTGCATTTTCTCCTTCTGGCAAGTCTGTATTAGCTGTATCTTCCTATTTTTCTGGCATATTTATAAAAATATTATTCTCTTCCTGAATATCGGTATTTACTTCCGACTCTGACTCAAATATACAGTAGCTGTAAGTACTTACCTATTTCTATTAATTTATTTTACAATAAAGACTTCAACAAAACACATTATTTTAATATTTGTCAGTCATGTCGTGTTCATATGGCAGGAAATTTAAATTACGGAAAATTCCACCCAGTATCTGGAAAATTTCCCCACACATCATTAGACGTAGATATACTTTCGTAAAGAATTATAGCACTCCACTGGAATTTTTTTGATAAAGTTTTTGGAATGCACATTTAATTTTGACCAGAAATAATCATCGACTTTTTTACGTAGGTTTATTCTAATTAATGAAAAATTTAGGAAAAGCACAATTTGGACAAAAATTTTACTTTTTATTTTAATAAAATATGTTAAGAAACACAAACGAAACAGGAAATTTTTAACAATGGTTTATTGGGATAACTTTACAAAGAAATGTTCGAAATGACGTCCCTGTATCCCAATACAATTTTCGATATATCTTCTCATGGACTCTCTTACTCTATCAAAATTTTTGGATACCGACGATTTTGCTGGCACCTTTCTTTGATCCCATAAATAAGAGTTTGTCATCAGGAAATAGCCTTGCCGTTGATCCCCCATGACCTATCTATCGATTATTATAATTTTCTTTGAAATATCCTCGTACAATCAAGCGAAAATCAGGTGGAATTCTTTGGTGCCTGAAGAAATTCGTTGGTGCACTACTCGTGGAATATTCTGTACTAGAAATGGCTAATCATTTTGCAGAAAGTTCTCCATTAATTCTTTGGAATAAAGAAATAGACCAATTCAAAAATGTTGGTGCTCGAGATAATTATTCCGTAAGGATTTTCATCGGCCCATAAATAACTGTGATAAAACAGAGAGTATACAGTACGAAGTAGAGTTCTTCCATACAATTATACTTTTAATGGTAAAATAAGTTGTGTAGCCCTGCTTTAGTGTTTGATTAAAAGTATTCATTGCCTAATCAGTAGCAATATTTCAAAATATTGTGTGAATCCAATAAATAACTTTATAATTTTATAATTTGCTATAATCCTCGTTCTTCAATTTCATATTCCAGTAGCGTCCCTGACAAAGTATTATTGGTACATTTTCAATATGACCAATCAGTGTGAAAAATATCGGAAAGTGGCATCTGATCTGCTAGTGGGATGTGAAGGTATGTGTAACAAATGGTACCACCACACATGCATTGGTATGAGTGATTCTAAATATAACCTACCGGCCAAGTCAAGAAAATTGTATTTCCTTTGTGAGCATTATAGGCGAAATTGTATCATTTTGGATAAAACTTGTCACAATGATATCAATAAAACCGCTGCCAGTTACTTGGGGATCAGAACTTCCTCATCGTAGTAGAATTCGACGTGTGGTGGAATTTATAATAAATGTAATTTTTGATGTTTCAAAAAAAGTCACATTTTGACGTTTCAAAAAAAGTCACTTTGACAATTCAAAAAGGCACATTTTTTTACGAACTCAATCTCTACCTTGACCTCTAGAATATGTGTACCAAATTTGAAAGCTTTATCTCAAAAAATCAGACACACAGACAGAAAATTTTTTCTGTCTGAAATTATGTGTATCGTCATAATTCGTCTAGAAAAGCAATAAAAATTTTCAAATTTTTTTTTAACGAATACATAACTTCTCTCACTAATAAAAGTTTGATACAACTTGAAGGCAAAATAGATAATTTACCAAAAATGGATGACGTCATTAAGATATTTAAGCAGAATATGATACATAATTTTGAGTCTGCTATAATAGCATCGATTAAGAGCATTGAATCTTTAATCTCCCGCAAACTGAAAGAAATTAAAAGTACACCTTTGGTAAGCAGCTTTGAAAACCACTTCACTCAAAAAAGTCTTAAATAAAAATTATGTAGTCATTAAACCTAAAGACAGCGGAATATTATGAAAAATGATCTATTTCGATTCATTAATCCTGCGAACGAAGAAATCTGTGTCTCCAATGTTAAAAATATTAGTAATGGAGGTCTCATTATCAGCTGCAATCCTAATGAGGAAGTCAAAAAATTTAAGAAAATTGCAACAAGTATATTAGCTGACAAGTATGAAGTTAAGAAAGTTACAAATCTACACCCGCGGATAAAAGTCGGGCTAACCGAGAAACTTGTAAGTGATGAGACTGTTCAACTGATTAAAACTCAAAATAAGTATTTGTTTGAAGACATCTGTGATTTAAAATGTAATTAGTATCAGTGCTGTCAAGAATAAGTCCAATATATATCAGGTTACTCTGCAATTAGATCCAAATACATGTTATGGCTACCAAAATTGGTAAGTTGTGTATTGGTTATGATTACTGTTCTATATACGACGCTCTTGAAATTATAGCGTGCTTTAAATATTGTGGGTATGGCCATATCACTAATAATTGTAATAACGTATTCATATGTCCAAGATTTGCAGGTAACCATAAAGTGCAGTATTGTAAACCTTGGTCATCATTAAAAAGCTTACACTGTACGAATATTAAAGGTAGGCAAAATTTAGAAATTAATATCGATCATGCTACATGGGACAAATAGAACTGTTATGTTTATAAGCAATGAATAGGAACACTTGAAAACGATATTATTGAATGTCGTTGCCGGACAGCAAGCAATTCATGATATATTTGCAGTCTCTGAGACCTGGTTGACCGTTGGTGTGTCTAATAACGAACTTTTTAATGTGAATTTTACTGTTTATCGTTCAGACAGGGATTTTCAATCTACTCAAACCAAAAGATTTGGTGGAGTTTTGCTATCCATCCGAAAAAAAAAAGTTCTGTACTTATTGACCTCAGCAGTAAAAATGTGATACATGAGTACAATCCCGTGACAAATCAAAATAATAATATTTTGGACTTAGTATTTTGCTCAAACTCATGTATAGTGGGTAATACCGCTGATATACTTCTAAAATAAGATTCGTGTCATCCTGCTGTTAATACTGAATTAACTTTCAGAACTAAACATTCCACTAATTCATTCAATTTAAATTATAATGACAACATATCTTATAGCTCTCGTCATGCCGATTTCATCTCGCTTTATGAAAATGTAAAAACGATTGACTGGTCGCCTCTTAAGGATTACACATGTGCAGACAATGCTTATAACTTCTTATATAGTAACCTATATGATATTATGGATGTCTCTCTGTGTTCCCAAATGAAAGTGTCATAACAGTAAATATCCTCAACGGTTTACTAATAGTATTATAAAGGACATAAAGCAAAAATATAAAATACTCCGGCAATATAAATAAACAGGAAACAGGCAACTACACAAAGAATTTAAACTGTTATGGTCAAATATAAAGGCCGACATTATAAATTGAAGATGGTATCAAGGACAACCCTAGTAAATTTTAGGCTTATATATCAAACAAAAAATATGACCATAGAATTCCTGCCTCAATGAATTATAATGGACAAGAGCTATCTGATGGTCAGTTAATTGCTGACGCATTTGCATCACATTTTCAATCCTCGTACCTTCCTTCTCATGATACAAATATCAATACTGATTATTTTAAAACCAACGATACTCTTGTAATAAAAAATATATCTGAAGAGCAAGTTATAGCAAGCATTCTGCAGTTAAAATCAAAGATAACATTCCTGCTTTTATGCTCAGAAACTGTGCCTTAGCTCTTGCTCACCCGCTGACTATTATATTTAATTTAATTTAAAAAACGTGTAAATTTCCATGCATATGGAAGTTTCATGACTGTCCTGTTTTTAAAAATGAGGGCAGAGGTGATGTTTGCAACTATCGTCCTATTGCCATTTTATTTAACTTTTGTAAGGTCTTGGAGATTCTTCTGTACTGCTATATGATCATGTAACAAATATAATTGATGTAAATCAACATGGATTCATGAATGCTAAATCAACTACAACTAATTTGGTCTGTATAACGCAATACATCTCAAATATCTTAGATAATCAAGGCCAAGTTGATGTCGTTTATATGAATTTCTCCAAGATCTTTGATCGACTAGACCATACAATTTTAAAAAATCACTTAAACCAATATGGAATAACATCAGATGTCATAAATCTATTTAGATCTTATCTCTCCAAGAGAATACAATACGTGCAATATCATGGCTATAAGTCTAACAATATAGATGTACTGTCAGGAGGTACGCAAGGCTCCATCCTTGGGTCCCTATTATTTAATATATCTTTAGATGTTAGGTCATCTCTCAATATCGGTTTTTTAATGTATGCTGCCGACATGAAATTTTATTTTAAAATTAACTCGTATGATGACTGCGCTCAACTACAGGATGTATTAAAACAAGTTAATGATGTATTGCCAATAATCTACCTCTTAACATTAGGAAATGCAATGTGATGTTATTCAGTAGGCAACTAAATCCTCTAATCTTTGCTTATCAAATAGACAATGTGTGGTTAGCTCATCCCTGCTTTACAAAAGATCTTGGAATAAAATTTGATAATAAACTGTCTCTTAATGAACATGTTAACGTAACACTAAAAGTAGCCTATAAAAGTATTGAATTTGTAATCAGAAGTCATAAAGACTTAGCTGACTCTAGCACAGTGATACTCTTTTATAACGCATTCATAAGGTCACGCGTGGAATATGCCATCATATTATGGTGTCCAACATATTGTGCATATATAGACAGTATCGAAAACATTCAACGTAAATTTCGCAAGTATATATATTTTAAGGATAATGGAATTTACTCGACTATTGGCTTACCACATAATTTGCTTCTAAATTTATATAATTTTGTGTCACTGAAAAAAAGAAGACCCATGCAATCTACCATTATTCAGCACAAGTTAATTAAATATGCTTTTGATTGTCCACAAATTCTTCAGCATCTTGACTTTCATATACCAAGATTAGTTTCGCGTTCTCCTGAAACATTTCATCTGTCCATTCCTCTAACTAACCTATTAAAAGCATCTACACTGTGTCAAGATTGCTCTAATTTTTCAGAGGTTAAAGGCAGTATTGATATCTTCAATTGTAAAATAAATTAAATTAAGAACAAATTCTTCAAAATTAGCAATTTACCTAATAGATCTGGACTACTTAGTGTATTAATTAGTAATGTGTTATTAATTCCTTTTTTTTATTCTTCCCCTCTTTTTTATTATTAACTTTTTTTCTACCTTTGTCAATTGTTTCTGTATTATGTTATATATTGCCATTTAAAAACTATGTTTTATTAAATAATTTATTTAAATGTTGATCTAATATTGTGTAACTACCAGCAGATATTTGTTGCACTATTTTGTTTATAGTTTGTATTCCTTTCGCGTAATTGGTAACCATGTTACTGTGGGTAGCGTATTAAAATAAATAAATAAATAAACAGTTATTATGAAAATTTACAATGCCATTTCTATTAATTCCAGCTTTATCCGTAAATAATACAGAAGAATGAAATAAAGGGTTTCGAATATATTTACGTGCAGACATTTAGCGCTTGAACCATTTGTAAATGGTAGGGATACAATAGATGGCTTCTTAAAATGCAGTGAACCGTCATGTGACTTATACGTTCCATTGCTGCAATTTTTCTTTTGCCAATGCTAGGATTTACCTCAACTGTTTCAAGTATCCTTTCCTTCTGTAGAACCGTTCTTACCGTCACCATTCTTCCACGATCATTATCTGTTTTAAAGATTCTGTTTATCTTAAGCGCATATGATAAATATGCGCATTCCTTGATCTGGATGATGTCGGTTGGTAAAGCATTTTTTTACCAAGTCCTTCAGCTTCTACATAATTATCATTAACAAACCCATGCATGTCGGCCATTCCTTCAAAAGAGTAAATCAGTTTTTTAAAGTAAATTAACAATTCACATCAACAAAGATAAGTTATTGCCGCAATTATCGAACAATAAGTAACTACGATTTATAGTTTCCTATATTTGACACTTATTCTTATCTGAATGCGTGAATATAAAATTTTTAGGTAGATAATAAATTAAACACGACACTTCAAATATATTTTTATCACAGAAACTATTAAAACAACTACTTCTCCTAACTACATGCAAGATTTGATGTTCATACTATAGCATTAGAGGAAAACAAATATTGAGATTAAGAAAATGTTGATTCGCCAAAAGGAAAATTTACAGAGAAAGTAATGATTCCCTCCAGGTAAAATACAAAAAAAAAACCCCTAGATCACTGCACAAGATGCTTCATTCTTTCGGGACTCATAAATACATAATACGAGGAAAATACATAATTTTTTTTAAGTATCCTTAAGGGGCCTAGTCGGGAAAAAGCTTCGGATAGCTCAGTCACTCTCTAGAAAGTTTTTATACATGCGCCGCCGCTGAATAATTTTGCTCTTGACTATACCTTCACTGGACGAGGTAACACTTCCTTGCTCCATTTGTAGTCACAAAGATACTTATTTAGAAAATTCTTTTTAACCAAATAGTACGGAATAAAAGTTTGAAACTTGCTGAGCATAATTATGAAGATTTATTCTAGACGACATGTATGAATTTTGCCTCGAATTTTACCGATTGATATCATAATTCAGAGCGCTAATCGCGTCCAAATTTCATTTATATTTACAGTATAAATTTTCCCTACACAAAGTAAAAATTAATTAAAATAGATATACATGTACCCTCTAATACACTTTCAACTACTGATCCTCCAAATTTGGTATAATTTGACCAAACCGTATGGAAGAAATAAATTTTGAAAAATTACCTAACAAACACTGGTTCGATCAGCCCTCTTAAATTTTAACAAAGAATACGCTTCTTCTATTATGACATTATGTTGCACCCTGTATAGTAAGGGAAATTGGTAACTAATTTGCAAAATCATAGCTTGATTCGCTAACGATGATAAACACGGGAGAAAGAAAAATAAAAACTATTAAAGCGGCTGTAATGGCGAAAATCCCTTGTGCAAATGTCGTCACTCTCATCTGTCTTCATTGTTGGTTGATTATAAATATACATAGGTAGCACAAGGTACTCTTTTTATAAATGGGTCATTAATCACTTGAGGCTTATGTTGTGTAATTCAAGTAAAATCAACCCAGATTTTCTAGATTGCAAAAGCTATTTTTAAATTTCCAAATCTATTACGGTTATTAAAGTCAGTGTTTCGTAATTTTTATCAGTTTATATTTTAATCAAAATCTATAATTTTTTAAATTCAGTGATTTGATGTAATATTCAGAGTGTTTAAAAAATCATGTACCTTCGATCACGAGGAATTTCCACTGGTATAAATACAACGACAATTTCTAGATGGAATTGCGATAAATATGCTACTTAATCAACAACTGATTTATTTCATATTATTAATTTTGCATCAACATAAACTAAATAGCTTCCACTGTTAAAACAGAGTATCAATATGTATAGGAATAACCTTTTTACAAATTACCGGCCTGTGGCTATACTAAATTCAATTTCTAAAGTTTCTGTAATTATTATTTATGACTTAATTTTTATGATGTCAAAATGTCAATAACGGATTCCCCACATCCTGATCCTATTTTAAAGGATTTAATATAAGACGGCAGGGAAACAGTAACAAAAATTCACAATAATTAGATGTGATATACACGAGTATGTCAACAGCCTTCGATAAATTAGATCATAATATTTTTGTTTAACAAATTAAAATAATTTGACATTGACAAGGTGGTGTAATTAGCTAAGAGCACACGATGGCAAGGGGGACTAGAAATCTTCTATCTTAGCTGCAAGTTCGAATCCCGCCACCAATACTGGCAATGTCGGTGGGAATGGTTGTATGTCCACGATTTTCTAAATGATCCTCCTTGTACACAGCTACGGCTTTATATTTCGGAGGTTGTCTAATTTGTGTGATGTTATTATTTATTATTATTTTGACAGACAAGAAAATGTAAAGATAAAATGGATTTAGTTCCTACGAAATCAGACCAACATCAGGGGTTTCGCAAGGTTCTAACTTGGGTCCATTGCTGTTGTTGTTATTTATTAATGATTTGCCAGATGTCTTAAAGTATTCTAATATTTTCCATTTTGATGATGATGCAAAACTTTAAATAAATATTAACAAGCTTTCGAACTACCTACAAATGCAAGAAGATGTTTGCCTTACGATAAACTGGTTTGTGGTGGAAAAGTTATTCTTGAACTACTAAATATGGAATATTAACAATTTCTGAAGTATATAAATTGAAGGTCAATTTTACTTTTGAGCAAAGGCGTGTACTGGAGAACAATATTTTTTTATATATTTCAATAGGTACCCTAAATTTCACCGACCGCCACTGGGTACTTGTCAATGCTCACAGGTAATTCTCAACTTATGTGATTCATGCAGCTACTAATATAATGTCAAAAATATAATTGCAAATATATTACGACGCCTTAAATCAAGTGACAAACAAGCTAGTCAAAGAAGCTGAGACATAGGTTCATAATCGCGTCTTTGTTCCACCAATTAGTAACGTATCGGTCAGATGCCTAAGTCTGCCTAGACATACGTACCTCTATATTTGCTAATCCTATGATTGCGTTGCCGCGGACACAGGTCGTAACTAATATGAGACACACGCAAAGAAAAAACATCAAAGAATAAATTCATTATTTCTTAAACCAAAAATATTTAAAAAAAATCCTCGGATATGTTCATTTTTAATTTCAATTGCGCACCTTATCTTTTTTTTTTTGGTTATGCCGTCATCACCGTTTCCGTTATGACATCACCGAATTTTTATTAATTATTATTATTATTTTTGGATTCTGCTTAACAGCTAATTCCAAATATCACACTTAGAGTTTAAAATTGATAAGTTGGTAGATATGGTCATTAAAAAAAAACAAGTAAAAAAAGTGAAATAAACACTTTTTTATTATTTTTGACATAGGCTAGTTTTTTGTTGGTTTTTTATTTTATCGTCAACGTCTTTGACAGTGAATGACTTAATAATACTTTACCCCAGTAGTGGTTTCTCAATAATAATTGTTGTCGATTTATTTTAATTTATAATATGAGCGTATCTGTAAAGCAGAGAATTGAAATTGATGATTGGGTATGGTGATAGGATGCGAACTAAAAAGATGTAATTTATTTAATACTAAATATTCAGAAAGACCCATAACTCAATCCGCAGTGAGTAAAATTGAAAAAAATATATAGAGAGACTGGTATGGTAGAAGAATTATCCAAGATAGGTCGCCCAGGTGTTGACGATGATACAAAATTAAATATTTTACTGGCTGTTGAAGAAAATCCTAATACCAACGTTCGCCAGGTTAGTCGCGATTATGATGTTACTAAAACGTCAGTATAAACAGTATTAAAATTAGAAAAATTGCATCACCTTAAGATTCAGCTTGTGGAAGAACTAAGTGATGATGTTCCAGATCGGAAGATACAATTTTGTGAAACAATGATGATAATGTGCAATAGTGATCCTCTTCTGATAACAAATATTATTTTCTCCGATGAATGCACTTTCAAATTAAATGGTGAAGTGAATAGTCAGAATTGTAGATATCGGGCAAGGGAAAACTCTCGATGGATGCGAGAGCAGCAAACACAGTATCCAAATTTTATTCTCGATTTTAAAAATTCACTTTTTTAAAAAGAACAATTTTCTTCACAAACACAGAAATTACAAAATGAAATACAAAAATGACTTTATTTTAAGATGTTAACAATAACACGGTCATAAAACAAGTGCTTTGTCTTTTACAATTGAGATTAGCTCGTCGCTGCTGGTTATCTCTGCTGACGGTGCATAATGAAGGCACCGGCCTTATTTCCTGGGATGTATCTCCTCCCTAACAAGAATGAAAATTATGGGGAAGAATTTTCATTTGGAATTTGACTTCTCCGTTTTCTTGGGTTTCTGTAATTTTCTCTTCTTTCTTGATGACAAGTTTTTTACAATAATGATATCTCTGGAGGCACTTATACAAAAGTATTATGATAATGATTGAAATTATAACTAATAGAATTGTTACATAATGAATATTTGGATATTCTTTAAAATTGTGATTTATTACAAGTTCATGTTGGTTATTTTTAATTCTTGCCAATTTGTCTAATGGAATTTTTGTTAATTTTATTTCCAAAGTGTTTTCTGGTTGACTTTCAAATGTTGGTACACTAATTCGAGGTAATAGTAAGGGTACACTGTCTGTATAGCCTTTTTCGTTTACAAAGTTTATAAAATTATGAGTAAACGAACATCCTAAAGGTAGTTCTATTAAATGAGTGTTTTTAAGGTTTATAATGTCTTTTTTATTGCAGTTTATTTGAATTTCACTTTCACTTTGAAATATTAAGATATAATACTTCGCATTTATTTGTTCAACAATGTTAGAGTTTATGGAAAGTTTTGTATATTGACACTTTGTTTTAGCACTGGAGTTTAATATAGCTGTTATGCAATCCTGTTGTTGATTGAGCTGATATAATTGGGTGTCCTCGCAATAATAGATTGAACTGATGTATTGACATTCTTGTGCTTGATATTGATATACGCCTTCGTATGTAGCAAGGTAAGGATTATCTGGTATGAGAGTGGTAAAGTTTGATGTCGGGATTGAGTAGAGATGATAATAATTGAAAGGTTTAGGGTTTATGATAGGGATTTCTAAAGCGAAAACTAGTCTTGCATTAGAATAATATGACTTTACTTTGATTAAATTGTAATAATTATATAAGTCTTGTTCTTCATGAAATATTAATTGTTTGTTGTTATAAGTTTTTGAAAGCTTATCGATTATTGTTTGAATTTCGTGTAATTTGAGAATACTATGGTGTAACGTATTTAATTTCGCAAAAGTTATAGCATTTTCTATGTCAGTGAGAAAATATATTAGTGAACTTAAATTGATTTCTATTTGGTCAAGAAGGTTTCTAAGTTTCATGTAGTGATCAAATTCAAAATTTAAGTGTTCAGTTTTCTTTAATAAATCTTTTACACTTTCTGAAATTATTTCCTGATTGTGTTCCAATGAATAAATTGATTTATTGAAAAAATTTATTAAGTCAATATTTAATTAAATTTGTTTGTTATACGAGTTTACAATTTTATCTTGATTTTCTGATAATTCCTTTATTGCATTGTCATATCTGACAGCGTCGTCATGATCGAGATTACCTGAAATAAATTTTATGACTGAGCCCAGAGCGTTTATTAGGCCACGTTTTGAACGGGTCTCTTTAAAAGGATATTTGAAAGGGTACACTGAAGCGAATTTTGTTTTAACTAAATTAATTTGATACAAAACATCATTTTTATGATTAGTAAAGGATTGTGCATATTGTGGGTTTGATTCTATTTCTAAGAGTTTGCAAAAATCATTATATTGATATATTATTTGGTTGATTTGTTTCCCTATTGGTGTAATGTCAGAATAGTGAATAAATTCGTGTGACGATTGTTTGATACGTGCTGTACCTAAGTAAAAGGGAAGTATCCCTGGGTTTGTTTCAAGTGAAGTAATTGTAATCTCCTGGAGTTGAACTTCCTGGAGGGTTATCGTTAAGATGATCAGGGTCAGTTGGAGTAATGTCATCGTCTTTGTTTGGTTCCTTTGTGACGTCTGAAACAGATGTTTTAATTATTTTTCGTGGTCGCTTGATCTGTTGTTTATGTATCGTTATGTTCTTTTTTTAGTTTAACTTTCTTACCTAAGTCTTTAATTGCAGTTTTAGGTGTAAATTTAGGTTTAGTTTTAGATCTACGGTTTTGTATTATTTCTAAATATACATCAGAGTCGGGGTTAATTTCAGGACATTCTTCAAGTTTTTTATTTCGGTTTTCAATTAATTTTTCATTGTTAGGTTTTAGCTGGTTATGAACTTTGTCGTACAGATTTTCGACATTCTTTTTATGGTTTATGAGATATTGAGCTTCAATATTGATTTCCTTACTTATGTCGAAAATATCTCGAGTTTTCAAATGCCCGGATATTAATTCGAATGGTTTTAATTTAGTGCTTGAGTGAATTGTGTTATTATAACCGAATATCGCGTAATTTATAATGTCGGTTAATGGACTATTTTTATTTTCTAATCTTAAAATTCGTACGTGTTCGATTAAAGTGCTGTTGAATCTTTCGACTGGACTATTGCTGTTGGGGTGATAAGGTGTGGTGTAATGTAATTTTTATTTTATGAAATGAGGCTAGGTTTTGCAATACTTTTTGTTTTAAATTCGGGACCATTATCTGTAGTTATTTGTCCAGGTATGCCATGATGAGACATGAATTTTATTAGGTTATTTACAACTTCAATAGAGGTACCGTTATTTAGGTGATATGTCTGTCCGTATTTAGAAAAGGCGTCAATTATTACTAGGAATTTCTCATTATTTATTGTCAATGTGTCCATGTGTAATAATTCAAACGGGTACTTTGGTGTTTCTGTTATTTCTAGTTTTGGTTTAATTGGGTTTCGTTCGTACTTAGTCTGTAAACAGATTTTACATCTATTTATGTAGTTAGTTACGTCGATTCTCAGTGTGGGCCAATAATATAGATTTCTGAGGTCTTTTTCAACTTCGTTTATACCGCGATGTACGGTGGCTATTTCGTGATAATGTTTGATTAATGTATCTTTCTCGTCTTTGTCAAAAACATCTATGAGCCTCGAGTTACATTTTATTAATTGAAATGTAGAGTTTTTAAATATTCTATGCACAGTTTTACATAGGGTAGGATACAGACATTCATTGGCAAGGAAAAATGCATAGGTTTTGCCCAGTTCGAAATAGTTCTTTATTAAATCAATAAATTGTTGTTCGGTGTCTTCAAAAGTAAAATAACATTGTCGTCTTTGAGTACCTTCAAAACTGTCTAGCAAAAATGTTCGATCTTGCATTGTTAAGTTTGTTTCGTCAATAAATATTTGATTTTTATAATAATTTATTGGTTTATCCGTTATTTTTACGTCTTGTATCGGGTTTTCAGAGGCTGTATGGACAGTGTTGTCGTCAGCTTCGTTATTGTCCACGTTGACAATTATCGATTGGTCATCGGGTTCTTTAGATGTAGATGGAATTTCGTTGTCTATTATTAAAGGATGAATCTCTATGTGGGATAACGCGTGAAATTGATAAGAGTAATTTTGGTCTGAATTTTTATAACAAATTTTTGGTTTTGTGTAAGGAGAAACCAGTTCAGAATTTACAAAATCTATTTTAATATTTAAATTTTTTGATCAGGTCAAATCCAAGAATTCCATCAAAGTATGTATGGAAATTAAATAGGTGAAATTTAACAGTACAGTCTTGTTTAAATTCCTCAAATAAGGGAATATCAGCGCATTCGTTTTGTTCGTATGTTTTTAGTGCAGTTGAAATTGAAAATTTGTCGTTATAAATTTTGTCAGGAAAATAACGTTTTGCAATCTCTGGTCTTAAGATAGAGACTGTAGCGCCCGTGTCTATTAAAAGTTTTAACGGTGGGTTTTTTGTTATAATATAAGGTAGTTGTTTTTCTAACAATAAGTTGAAATTATTTAATTCAATTATGTTTCTTCTATCAAACGCTGAGTTTCCTGAAAATTTTGTCTGTTCATCTGTCTGTTGCTCAAATAAGGCTGGATTGAAATATGTCTCAGTTTGTTCGGTAAGATTGGTATCGTCTAAGTAATAACTATTTTTAAACTGATTGTCATATTCGGGTTATATTGATATTCGTCATAGTAGGGCGATTGGCCTTGAAAATCTACAGGAATATTTTGTTCCACATTATTTATTTCTTCTACGGAGAAATTTGAACTTTGGGGTTGAAAATAATTTTGTCTATTAAATTGAGGTCTTTGCATGCTTACCGTATTGTGAGTATTAACACTCATTGGAGTAGCTTGGTTAGGATTTGAAATACGCGTATTAACGCTCATTGGAGTAACTTGGTTCGTGGGTCTAAAATTACCTGTTGGCTTCCAAACGTTTACGTTATTTGGTTTGCCAAATACCTGAGCATTACTAAATAATCTATGTCCATGAGGGGGTTTGTCGAGGTTGAATTTGTATCGGATTTCTAGGAAAGCTGTTTTGTCCCGGAAATTGTGATTGAAATATCCGCGGTTGAAATTGCTGTGAGTGCTGTGTAAATTGGGGATACCTAGGTGGTATCTGTCTTTGCGGGATTTGTCGATATTGATTACTATTAGTTTGTTGATTTTGTCTCGACATATACCTGATGTTGTGATCTTCCGTTAAATATTTAAGAGCTTCAGCTAAATTGTTAGGTTTTTGAGACCTTAACATGGATTGAGCAGGTTCTTTTAATCCGACAATAAGAGTTCTAAGTGCTTGACAATTATAAGTATTAATTTTATTTATTTTTACAGAGGTATTTCCCTCGTGTAGATTAATGTAATTAGTTAAATGGTTGAGAGTAGAAATCACTCTATAATAGTAAGTAATTATATCTTCGTTTGGCTTTTGGAGAATTTGTACTAAGTCAGACAAAAGTGCATTTTCGTCTCGTAAGTCACCAAATGTAGTTAATAAAGTATCTTTAATTTGTTTTCGCTCCTGAAACTGCCACTATTTCTTCCGCTCTACCTTTTAATTTAGATATTATGGAATTTAACAAAAATTTATTTTTAAGAGATAACACATTGTTATGATCCCAATAGGTTTCTAGAATTTCATCAGCTAAAGTAATAAATCTATAAAGTTTGTGCGCAGCGCCATCAAAATCTGGCAAAAGATCTAATGGTTTCACATCGATTGATGGTACGCTAACAGATTGGCTAGTTGACTGATTATGAGCCATATTTGATGTATCTTGTTCTATACCCATTTCAGAAAAACTTAACGCCAAACTTTCAACGTCAGGGTCAATCATGAAATTAGCAGTATAATAAAATAACAAATTTACCAATAAAAATGTTAAAAATATAATGCAATAGTAATATATGAAATTTCAGTAAGTTTGTTATGAAATAAAAATGAGTACGGCCCTGGCAGATGCAATATATTGTTGGCTTAATTTAATAAATTTACTAAAATGTTTTAACGATAGAACTATGTTCATAGAACAAACAATTGTAACACAGAGTGCAGGACACTAAGTTACTAGATATTGATTATTGATACTGATCAATAATAGCAATATTAAAATTAGCAATACAAAAATATTGTATTAGAAATTACTAATATTATAAAACTTATTTATTCTATTAATTTGATCATCTATTTATATAAAATTCATTTAATAAATTCTCACTTTTAATGCTTTCAGTTTGATTTTTTAAGTATTTTTTAAAGATTCTCTTAAACTTAACTTATTCTAGTTTCAGACTTAGTTTCAGCATACATGTGAAATAAATCAAGGAAAAGAAAGGAATACGAAGACTTACCGGTCTGCAATTATACCTTCTAGCCCTGGTGTATTCCTGGTAATTTCTGTAGTTTATTAAACGGGATGCACGATTTCTTGGTTATGCAAGGATCTGCTGCTGTCCCTAGGTTCGGCAATTAAAGTTCTGGAGAACACGATCTTCTTTGATGCGAAAAGAAACGACCTATTGCCATCCCATCCTCGTCGCCAATTTTATTCTCGATTTTAAAAATTCACTTTTTAAAAAGAACAATTTTCTTCACAAACACAGAAATTACAAAATGAAATACAAAAATGACTTTATTTTAAGATGTTAACAATAACACGGTCATAAAACAAGTGCTTTGTCTTTTACAATTGAGATTAGCTCGTCGCTGCTGGTTATCTCTGCTGACGGTGCATAATGAAGGCACCGGCCTTATTTCCTGGGATGTATCTTCCACAAAAGGTAAAGCATGGGCGGAAATTGTAAGAAATAGAATCATTGGACCCTATTTTTTCGATGGAACTGTAAACGGATCGGCATATCTCCAATTCTTAATCTCATCCCAATGCTATTAAATTTATTCCCCAGTAGAATTAATTCTGGAAATGTTGACGAAAGACTGTAGTATCAACAGGATGGTGTAACTCCCCCATTATACAGCAGACGTTTGAGTGTATCTTGACCAAATATTTCTGAACAGATGGATTGGTAGGCGAGGACCCATCGACTGGCCACCAAGGTGACAGGACCTCAATCGATCTGATTATTTCCTATGGGGCTATCTAAAAAATTAAGTTTATAAAAGCAAACCGGAAAACATTCTTGAATTAAAAGAGAGAATTAGAACAAAAACAAACAACATTTCTCAGGAAACTGTAAACAAAGTTCAGCAACATTTTATTCATCGTTTAGGGACTGTCAGCTACAATAAGGAGTACAGTTCGAATTTTTACTATAAATTATTTTTATTATTAACAGTTAGTTCTAGTGACTATTAGTTGTTCAAACAAAACATGAAAAATTAGTAAATTCTTATATTCAAAATGGCCGTCTCCTCCAACTTATCAATTTTAGATCCTAAGTATGATATATTTTTGGAATCAACTGTTGATTAAAAATCTAAAAATGGAGAAATATGCAGGGTATTCCCGATGACGTCACAACGGAAGCAATGATGACGTCATAACCAAAAATAAAGGATAAGGTGCGCAATTGAAATTAAAAATCTACGTGTCCGAGAATTTTTTCTATATATTTTTAGTTTAAGAAATAATGAATTTATTCCATACTTTACGGACAACCTGTATAATAATTAAGAGCTCGCAGATATTACTAACTTACTAACAACAGAGAGAACTTTCTTGTCCTAGGTTAGTAACTATTGTAGCTTGATGTTATCTTCTTATGTCGTTTGTTCCAGTAAATTGATGCACAAACGATTAATGGCTCAAGTAGTTACGCTTCTTCATCTCAAATGCGACCATTTATCTTCTTGTGTCAAATCTCTGATATCAAGTCATTTAAATTTAATGATCTACGAAATAATTTAGTAGACAATAAATATACAATTGTGATAGAATGGATAAGCCTAGAGCAAAAAAGAAATCTAAATAATTTTAGAAGTGATAGAAATACACGTCACGGAGTGGTATGTAAATGTACACTTTTTTTCTAATACAGTGCAAATTGTATAAGTTGGTCCCGCTCCGTCCGATCGAATAACCATCTCAATGCAAAGCCACCGTAGACGGGGATGTTAAATTGGCATTAGACCAGATGTTCTGGGCAAAAAAAATAATTTCTAATGTTTTAATAAATTTCGTTATTATTGTTGTATAAGTATGGGAACAAGAAATTATACAATAATTCAGAAAATGTAGGAAGGTCCAAAATAGCAACTGTGACAGCTGAACCTGTTTCTCAATTTAATAAAATATTACATACCATCCTTTCTTACCCGTTTAATGCTTTATGCGATCCTTCGACAGGTCACGGTCCACAGTTTGTGAATTACTAATATATAAACATTTTATTCGATATTCTTGTAGGGACTATTTTAATAAATGGAAAAACATTTACTTGAACGTCGCCATCATTTTTGTAATTCTTTTCATAACATACTACTTTGAATCATGTTTTCTTCTTGGTTTCCTGATGCCAGACATGCCTCTCATGTGTCCGATACACATAGAAGTCGCGATAAAAAAATTAATTGCAACCACTTCCCACTTTCTCAGGATTAATGGCTGCAAAATCCAGAATTATGTGCCCTAGACAGACGGAGAAAGCTTAGAATGATCGCCTTCTAGATTTGTACTGCCAACCAATCGAATGATGTTTGGTAGGGTCTTCATCTCCGAGAACTGCATAGGCTACATTCCACCACTACACCGATCAGTTATTAATTAAAATGACCATCTTGGTCGAATAGTCTGGGTATAGCATGTGGAACTTTTACTGAATATTACGATATGTGGCCTGTTTTTCCACCTCGTTCAATGCGATGTTTTCCATGCTGGTGCCGTGAGATTTACATCAACTAATTCTATATTAGCACCTCACTGGCCTCCTCATCTGATGTTGAATACGAGACCGAGTTCATCTGCGGTTCTTTTTGCTGCCTTAAACAATAATTGATCAAGGCAGCCTTTTCCTGTAGATTCATGATATTTTACGAATCACAAAACAGAATCGTAACTCCTATAGATGTTACATGGCAATATTACTCTGCCATGCATACATTCCAAGCTCAAGAGCCTTCGGTGTCCCGTTAATATACGAGGTACACTTGAGGGAAAGGATGATCTAGGATGATTGGTTTTGTATCTCAGTCTAATTAGCGCTGCTCATCCTCTGACCTCTTCACTTATCCAAAGGAATAAAGCAGAACCAGCATGACAAAAATTTTATTTCTAGATATCTTGCCAATCCCCGAAAGTACAGAGAATCAAATCTTTCGGAATAGGTGCCGCGAATAGAATTCTTTATCTGTTTTGTATAGGATTGAGTATACCAGCACTCAGTACATCACCTATGCTTTTTCGAAATTCTTACTCTATACCAAGTTCTGATAAAGATGTGACAGCTGACTCAATCTTCGATATTCTTAATATGGATAAATTTTCTGAAAACTACATCTTTGAAACTTTTAAAATAATCAAGATTAATAATACTTTGGACCTGCTTTTCTTTTTCGTTACTATGCTTGTGTTCTTGCTAAGGCTTTAACCATCCTTTTCAATTTGTCACTCAAATTTTATACTTTTTCGAACATATTAGAACAGGCTCAAATTCTTTCTATTTTTAAAAAAATGATAAGCAGGATATACTTATAAATAAACCAATTTTTAACCACGTGAAAAATCAGATTACAGAATTTCAGCGTAGCTTTATAAGTGAAAGATCTACCACAACTAATCTGTTTTGTCTTAACTCAATACATAACTACTACCTTTGATGACCTGTTATTTACACCAACTTCTCGAAAGCCTTCGACAAGCTGAACCATAATATTTTACTAACGAAACTCGCATGTTTTGGTATTTTTGGGACACACAACAATTTTTCAGCACTTATTTCAAAACTAGATCACTGTTTGTTGAATGTTATGACCATCAATCAGCTGAAATCACACCAATATCAGGAGTGCCTCAAGGCTTTGTATTAGTTCCGCTATTTTTCATCCTGTTTATTAATGATATTGTTGCCGATATTGACGTTCCCTGGTTCCTATACGCAGATGACCTAAAATTATACAAAACGATTAATTCCGTAAATGACAGTGTAATTATGTAAGTGGCACTTAGCAAGATACACACATGATGTGTTGATAGCAACTTACTGTAAAATGTTAGCAGGTGTAGTTGTGTGACGTATTCTGTAAACATAACACGATTTTTAAATTTTCCCTAAATCTCTACTTTACCTAAATATAATTCAATTCATGACTTTGGTCTTACGTTTGATACAAATTTTAGTTTTAATGGTCACATACATAATATGATTGTTGAGTTTCATAATAAGAAATTCTCATGATTCTAATAACACTGAAACAATTAAGCTGCTCTATGAATCTTATATCAGATCTAAACTTGAACATGCCTTTGTTATTTGGTGTAAACATTATAATTCTCATATTAATAACCTAGAGAGAATTCAAAGGCGTTTCCCTAAATACCTATTTTTAAAAAGGATTGAATGTATCCAGCCATAGGTTACCCACATGACAATCATCATACCGATTTTCAGTAACTTCTCTTGAGGCTCGCAGAAATATATCTGAACTTATATTCCTTTATAAATTGTTTCATGGTTTAACTAATTGTAGTGAAATTTTACATATACTTAGTTTTCATGTTCCCAGATCTACATCTAGACAAAATATTATATTTTATCTGCCCATGCCTAGAACAAATGTTCACAAATACTTTGCCTATCCTATGAATATGCAGTAATAATAATAATTTTAGCAGCCTTATTGATATGTTTAACTGCAATATATCTTTGAAAGGAAATTAAATTTATGTTTTAATTGCGGTTTTATCATTGAAATTATATTTTATTTCTATTCCTGCAATTTTTGTATTATGTTAATTATATATGTCTCTTTTTGATAAATGTATTTTGTAATTCTTATCCTGAAAATGGAATTTGTATCTGTTGGGTAGTGTGTAATAACTAATTATAAATAAATAAATCAATTAATAAATTTCCTAGATGTGCCTTTGTTGTACAGAATCTTAAATGAATTTTAAAGGCATGCGCCAAATTATAATGATATTTGTGATATATGGTTGTTAAGTGAAATTTTCTCAAGTTTTCTCTAGTGCTGTCTATCTAGTACTATATGCTGGACGTGATAAAAACTTTTATTTTCTTTAATAAAATACCTCATATATTTTTGCACCATATGAAAACTCTTGGAAACAGCTTTTCCAAAATATACACATTTATTTCTTAAAATTTCGAAAGTAATTTTTGCTTCCATGGCACTGTCCGATTTTAAAATGAAGTAATACAGATGATCGATTTATTGTTTGTTTTTAAAGACAATGCATGAACCTAATAAGTATTAATAAAATATAACAGCTACCTATTTAACGGAAAATGCATTTTATATAATACATGACACACAGAGATTTTTGAATTATAGAAATCTTCTAACATTGTATTAAAAACGTTAATATATGCGAAATTATAAGAGATAAATATTAGTATGTGTTTATTTTTGAAAAGCTTGTTTCAGGAGTTTTCATAGGGTGTAAAATTATATAGGATGTTCCATTTAAAAAATACAATTGCATTACATCGCTATTAGATACGCACATTTTCACAGCACCAGAGATAACTTGACAAAATTTCACATACCTAATACCCATATTTCACAATTATCATTATATTTTGGCGTATGTCTTTAAAATTAATTTAAATTTCGGAATAAAAAAAATGATCCAGTACATGCATGCATATAGATCTCTCAGACATCAAGATGACGTAGAATGTTTTCGGCACATCTTTAGAGCATTCCGCCATCATCTTCTTTTGAGGTGAAAGACTGCACATTTATTCAAACTGAATTCCATACCAATTACCAGCGTATACTCCTCGACCACCCTGAGATCGTTTTGTAGTTCGCACTCCCCTGAGACATCCTAAAAACCATTTTACATTAAGACAAATCTTGCTTTAGAAAGAGGTATACTAGCTTCCTTAGTCATGTTGAAATTAGAAACAATCACAGAGTGCTTTTTATGAATTTTCCTATAAAATACTGTGCGAAAGGATTTTGTGCAGATTACGAAACAATATTTGTCCTAGAATTATCCTCACCTAAAATAGCTGTAAATGTAATGTTGTAACGATAGCGAATAATGCCGTCATCGTATAGACAATGTTCATATGATGACAGCATTATTCTATGTCATTTTGCCATGCATATCATTGATCTTTGTTATGACTTCGAATGCAATTGAAATTAATTTTCATCTGATCCTTTTCCGTGAAAGTTTGCCTTGAACGTGAGTGACAATTCTATGCGATCCTGAATGTCTTTCATATTGTCGCCAAGTGGACGATATACTTTACCTAAGTGATTGATTACACCTTTTGAAATGACAAATTCCATTGCTTGACACCCACTTCGAGTATATCAGTGACCCTCGAATTATATTTTGTATTTTCACGTTTACTGTCGATTAATCAAATTGTAATAACATTAGGTTCTGATTCAGTTTGACCTCATACAAGAAAATTTTAGTGACTAACAAAATTTAATATGAGAAACCATTAAAACAAGCAAGCAACTAAAATAATTTTCATATTGCTCGTAACGACATGGAAAAGTAACATTTATTATTACTTTACACTTTTTAATACATCATAAATCTGGCAATATTTTTTTTATTTAATAGTATACATTGCTATAAATAAACATTTATTTTTAAAATAGAAATAATTTAATTAATGGTGATACATACATTTTGAAATGTATGTATCACCATAATGTCATCTAAGCACCACGATATGCATTGTGTTTTTGTTTTTCTTACAAATGATTTTATTCATTAATAGTAATTTACGTAACAAGAATGGAGCATCTAGGCAAGAATTTGTCTCATTCGCCTCATTTGTTTCATTTGCCTAGTTTGTCTCATACGAGTATATCTCATTTATCTTACTTACCGTATTTATTTTATTTTTTTTTCTACACCGCAGAAAAATTGAGTTAAAACTTTAAACCAACATAAACATTAGGATTTAGTTTTAGTATTACTCAATACTAATTCGTTAAGTGAGGTGTTGTAATAGTTATTTTTAATTATGAATTCTAAGACCGAATAAGACTATATTTGAAAGTTTATAATACTTTTATTACCTCTTATACAAATCGAATAAGCAGTGGAAATTGCAATATTGTTAAATGGCAATAGGTATTTTGTATTTCTCTTAGCTACACGTGCTTTTATAATATAAAAGTTATAAGAATTACAAAAATTGTGAATGTCAAACAGAGCTTCTCTATAATTTATTTTAATACTGTTAAAATGACACTAAGAAGGAGCCAAAATTACTGAGGCTATCCCAAATGACACTAATGATGATTTCCATTGGTTGCACTAGGACGCACTGAGTGGTATCTTTGTCCTATTTTAAGACATAATAATTATAGAAAATGACAGATGTAAATTTAGTACTCAGTAGTTCAACTAATGGAAATCACCATAACATTGGCAGCTGCTAAAAATATTATATTTGTCAAGGTGACACTGTCAGTTATTGCGGAGAAAAAGAAATTGTTCTGTCAATCTAATAGTGACAGTTGTTAATGCCAAAGTTGAACTTCAACTGTCGAGACTATCTTCGCTCTCAATATGAGTGTCGCTATCAATATGAGGCTGACGAATTAAATATCGCTGCTCAAATTAAACCTAGTTGTCAAAACTAGTGTAGCTGTCTTAACTTCTTCATAGGTTAGGATTATCTATCCATAACTTTCTGTCAAAGCCCAATCACAGGATAAGATTTCTGACGTTGACTACGTCTGTACAGATACCTTCGAAGATTGAAATCTTTGACCCAGCTGACATCAAAGTAGAACTTTGTTAGGTTAGAAAATCTAAAGGGCAGAAGGCCTGAAGAATAATCTTGAGGAGTCTATGAAACTTCAGTTTTTTTTACAAAGGATATTAGCAATAAATGTCAGAAGGGCTGCACTGAAACAAGTTCGCTTTGAGGTTAGAATACTTCAAATTGTACAATTCTCAAATTAAATTGATATGTGAGATTACCCTTTTTACTGGGCAGACAGTCGTTAATAGTAACCTTCAGAACACTAACAAGCTTCGGCATGGAACTCACTCGTCTTCAGGTTATGGTTGGATTTCTGCTAACCATGGAAGATCAACTACGACCTCTCTATTTTCCATATCGATTCTATTTACAGCCTCAATATATCGAAATCATAATCACTTAGCGGTATACTTACGCTACCGCATTTGTCACATTTTAAAAGCACTCTACTACGAAATTTGCGATGTCACCTTAATCTCAACTTGTGGACTAAAATTGCATAGACTGTGATTTCGATATCCCTAGTGGTTCTCGCCGCGCTCATTCTTGGTCTAACTTTTTCCTACTAGTGAATTAGTATACCTGATTTGATTTCTCTATAATTACCTATCATGCCCAATCATATCTCCACCAAATGAAAGCTCCCTAGAATGATCCGCGCCAACTATCGCAAAGCACGTGGAAAAGTTTCCTGAAATCTTTCAAAATTTTCTCGGTTGTAATACCGTCGCGGCGTTTCGTTACCGTCACAAATTTCCCCGATCGGTTCTTTTTCTAACAATTCATCATCTTCCTTTACCATCCCTCCGAAGACGTAATTCTTCGCCTATGGCGAGGACCGACCTTTTAACATTTCCTGGTTTTTCTTTGCCTAAATGAAGATATCCATTTTCATCTTACTCATTTTGATCGAAATTATTTCCCAAAAATCAAATTCTAAAATACATTGAAGTGTATTCCTCTTATAGAGATCGAGGAAACTCTTTTGAACCCAAAAAAATTTTAATTTGACAGACCAACTCGTCCCTTTTTTCTGTCAACTTTTTTAATTATTTCTATACCACCTTCTAATTGTTTCTTTCTTATATTTTTAAGAACGCGTTATGAAGGTCAATTGAAAAAATAAGCTCTTCATACAAAAAATTTTTTTAAACATCGAATTACTAGTTCGATTATATAAATAAACATCGTATATAAAAATTTGTGTGCTACAAAGGCCTACAAAAAAAAAGGTGGTTAACAAAGTTAAAGATAAGTAAATTCTCTATCGAAATGGTTCGGACACACGTAGTATTAATACTCGTGAAGTTATAGGCGGGGGAACGCAAGTATCGTATCGCATCTGCGCTGTATATCGACACTTCTATATTTCCACGCTTTCTACTTGCTATTACGTTTAATTTTCACTTTTGAAGTTTAAGTAAATACATTTATTATTAATTTTGAAATTACAATTGTCTACAACTATTGGTGGTTACTACCATTATGCGCTCGTTTCCACATCACCTTGCAGTCGAATGTTTAGCGCTTTTTTTTAAGTGGTTTCCCCAAAAGGCCTAATCCACTTTTTGTTTATTTGGTTAACTTACTAACTTCTAATTCTTTTTTATTCTCTACTGCCAATGCATTACATTAGTTTGGATTTTATTGAAGTTGAAGGTCCAAAAGTGTCCCTTGCTTCAATGAAACTGCGCGTGTCAGTTTCATTATCACTGATCGAATATCGGAAACTAAACGGATGACCATACCTCAAACATCAGTGATGTCTTAGTGACTTCAAGAGCTGAGACCTCTAACACTGGTGGGCTAAACTATATACTGAATGTATTTACAGATTTACAGGAAACAACTACTCAGCGGACAAAAACCCCAACCTGCGTTGAATTAAATCTGCAAGTCTTGTTTGGTACCTAAGATCATTTGTCAATTCCTCACTAGACATAGACCGGTTTCGAACTTGTTATGTTCTCGTCAGTATACCATAAACAGGTCTATGTCTAGTGAACAATTGACAAACGATCTTAGCTACCAAACAACACTTGCAGGTTTAATTCAACACAGGTCGGGGCTTTTGTCCGCTGAATAGTTGTTTCCTATAAATCTTATTCAAAATGCATATAGTTTGTTTCAAATCTCTTTGCAACATATAAACCATCGGCTTCTTTGAGAGCGGCAAAGTGATCAAAGAAGCCGATGTTTTTTGTGTTGCAAATACATCTGAAATAAACTGTACATATATGCTACTAGATTAGTACTGTCTCGCATTCATATTAAAAATTTGTCCAGCAACACCGCTCTCAATAATTGCCTGACACAAAGATAAAGATCTCCATATCTCCATATCAGATGAATATGTTTAATCGTCTTTCCATGAAGCTTGTTCGATTCTGATTGGATTCGCATCGGGCGATTGTGATGGCCAACCAAATTCATCGATATCACTTTCTTGTTGACATTGCAAATATAACTCCAATGCTTCAAATCGTAATCCTCTTGAAGAATCCAGATTTGATTTTTTTCAAATCGCTAGATGGTAATAAAGAATGTTTGTAAATTTTAATCATTTTTTTTCTGCATTTAGATCGTCTGTAAACAATTAATCACTAATTACCAAATCCTTGCTTTGAGAAGCAACTCCAAACGTGTACCACTACCGAGCATTTAGCGGATCGCACAAGACGTCTGTTACTGTAGGTGAACCAGGCTCCAATCACGCCCAAAAGAAAGCTTCGTTGGAGTAAATTACGTTGTGTCAATCGCGATCGACATTTTCTTGTGCCCAAGAGGCTTTTTCTTCGTTCTTTTCAGATAGTAGAGATTTCTTTATTGTGCTCCACCATTTCAGATCATGAGCATATACGGCTTCGTATGCTTTCATACGATATATCTATAAAATTTTTCTTCAATTTCGCTTGTCTTTCACGCAACGTTAGTCGAGGATTCACAGAAAACATCTCCATGCCCAAACAGATCTCTATTGATTTTGGTGCCGTGCCACGTTCGGGTAAGTCTTTGACCCTTACTCTTTTTTAATATACTATTCAGAGGTTGTTCGTGATATTTTTCGTCCTTTCGGATGCATACAAAGGAACACTGCTTCAAAATGCTTCGAGTACTTGGCACTCATGATTAAATACGCCGTTTCTTCACAAAGGTTTGGCAACAACTGACACTTTTCTGTAATGCAACGTATGGAAGGAGCCCCACTGATTTTGTTCAGCATTTTCGGTATAATAGTGATAAATTTACATAAGATAATATAAAGAATATAAATTTTTTTAAATTTTTTTTGTTCCCCCAGTTTTATAATATTAACGGCTGAAAGGAAGGCTCAATATGCGTTGAGCCAATAGTATAGTTATCTCTGTATACCTGCTCCTGACTTCGAATCTCAGCTCTGGCAAGTGGTAATGCCGAAGGTAACGGTTATGAGTCCAGATTTTTCAAAAAATAATCCTCTCCTGCATAGCTTCTGCTTTGGGATTTGGAGGTTGTCTATTTTATGTGGTGTGTTTTACTTTTTTTTTTTGTTATATGAGCAATTAGCTGTGGCAAACTAAACTGTGAATTACTTTAAAATATACCCTATCTATCTCTATCTCTGTTGTTATTTTGTAGTTTTATCTTGTTATTAATGTGGTCTTGAATATTTAGATTTGTGTCGTTTGATCATTCCTTATACACTTTTATGTGATCGCATAAAAAGTCACAGGGAGTCAAATCAGGTAACCCAGCCAGCCACTTCTCCTCTACATTCGATCCACCTGTTTGGAAAAACATATAAATAATTTCTGACCCCTAAGCCAAAGTGAGGGGATATCCCATCTTGTTGAAATTAAATACCATCATTGTCTGATTTGTGCTAGCTCTTTTTTGCGAGTAGATTATAAACTTCTTTACTTGTCTTTGACCTGGAGATAACTTCAATAAAAGGATTTATGTTCTTTTTCACATTACATTTACGATAACTTGAGTAAATAACGTACAAACTTCTTGCTGTGTCCATTTTTAATCTCCAAATTCAATCATAATTAGTATAGAATGAAATGAAATATACTAACGCTGTTTAAAAAAAACACAATGTGCTAGACAAAACAAACTTGATTGTCAGATCATCTGCTATAGCAGGATAATAAGAATATTTAAAAAAATTAACAAACTAACTTGTTTAAAATATTTCTCCAGTAAACATATATTTAAAAAGATACGGGCATTAATCCGTACATATGCCGGACTCCGTATAACAATTATGAAAAACATGAGTATTTATATCTCAAGTGGACGATATATTTAGTCCAACCACTATGATTAAAGTCTAAGAAGGAAAATTCCTTACATTTTTAATAAATTCATTGTAATTAATAGGACTTTTCCTTATCGCAAATTTACAATTTAAATATAGCCGTATTCCACAAAAACCGAGTGAAAACCTCATTGTGTTTCAGCATTACTATATGCGACAATTTTCGGTCATGTGACTACCATAATTCAGCAGATGACATCAGCAACTGCAAAATATCACGACATGCTGAACAACGTCAGGGAGTTTATGAAGCTCCACGAAGTCCCGAAGGCTCTCTCGGAGCGTGTAATGGATTATGTGGTATCAACCTGGGCTATGACGAAGGGACTGGATCAAGACAAGGTAGGTGTATGATTTATGATACTGAATTTTTGCAATTATGCTATACAGGGTGTCTCATAATTTAGTACCTTCCTTCAAGGGAATGATGGATTTAGAAAAATAAGTTGAGATTTGTATATAAACATTTGACTTAAATCAGTTCATAAGGGAACTACAATCTCTTAAAAGGCGTAAGTACAACATAGTTATTTGCCAATAAACTTGAAACGTCTTAAGTTGCAAAAAATAAATTTGGACCATTTATTAGAATAGAATAGAATAGAACGGAATATAATTTATTAGTTTCAGAAAACACAAGAACAATAATGTACAAATGTTTAAAAAAATCACTCAAAGGTTTTGATGTCAATCCTTGGACATGTTTTAAAAATATTGCCAATCCAAAAGTAGAAGAAGATAAAAATAAACATATGTTTTGCACCATACTAAAAAAAAAGGCTGCTTCCAAGGATGCTTTTGCCATATCATTTACCACTAGATTGAGCGAGTGGCAACTACACGGAAAGTAGAATGCTCGTGGATTTAAATTCCTAATTCTAGATTGCACTCCTGCATTGTTGTCCCTCATGTTAGCTCCGTTATCATATTCCTGCCTTTTTATATCTTGCACATCAAGTCCCATTTCATGAAGCTTTTCAATTATAATTTCATATAGTTGTCTTTCAGTAGATCTTTTCACAGGTAAGAAACCTAAAAAGCTTTCGTAGATTTTTGTTTCGACATCGCTTGAATCAGAATCAGACTTATTGATGGAAACATTTGCTCCACCTTACTAATGTCAGGAGTGCAATCTAATATTATGGAATAGTATTTGGCTTTTTTTAGTTCAGCAATAATATGCGATTTTACACTTTCGTGAAGCAAGTCTGTTATCTCGTTTCGAATGTTTTTTCCAAGATAGTGAGCTTTGGTTTCCCCTTTTTTAAGCATTCTACGAACGTGTTCCTTCATGACGGGCTCAAATATTTTTATAAAGTTGCCGTTATTATGCTCAAACAGCTTGTAGATTGTACCTTGAAAAGCTAAACAACTTTTACCGAGCATTTTAGTAATTGCTACTATCCTAAGACGCACTTCGTATCAGTGATTCGTTTCAGCGTTAATAACTCTTTGGGCAGCTGCATCTATAGTTGTACAACACTTTAAACTTTGACTGAGTTCTAACCATGATTTTTGAGCCTGAATATGATTTTTAGAAATTTCGTGATCCTTTAAAGTTTCAACGATGTGCTTCCAGCTTTTAAAACCTTATTTTGAAAGGGAACTTGATACACGGCCGTAAATTATGCAGCAAAAGCAATATATGCAGTTATTTGAAGTGGAGTACACTAGCCAGTCACTTAAACTTTCTGTCCATTTCTTAAAATTCGAGAATAGTAATTTGCGCTAAATTTTCGACCAATGCCATCATAAGGAACTTTGTAATTAAACAATGGTTTAGGTGGACCTTGTCTTACTAAAAAACTTCTTTCGGCATCTTCTAAAATTCTGGGCCACAATGCTGGATCTGTACCTAAAGTTTGTACAGTGCATTCCGTGGGTGGTAGGGTGGGTCAGTTTGTAGAGGTAGAGTGCTACTAGTGCTAGCCAGTGTTCCTTCTGTAAGTGCCAAGGCGGTGTCAGTTGGTAGTCTGCTTTCATTTGGTGACGAACTTGGTTTAGAAATATCGTGTATTGATTGGTCTTGGTCACCAACACTATCTGATGATTCCGTGTTTTCTTTTTTTATCTGAATATTTGGAGATATTTATTTTGGTACTAATGGTACTACCGGAACTACCCTGTAAATAATTGTGCAGAGCACCAGCTTGTTTTTACTTTTTGGGTTTCGCATTTTGTACTGATGGTCGGACTATTTTCTTTGCACGTCAGACATTCTAAAACAACAAATTAAACAATGCAAAATACGCTAGTTAAAATAAGCAAAAAATAAGAATTGGAAAAATCTTCAAATCCAATTAGTCAGTGACTTGGTCTGTCTCGCAGTTTTGAAAAATAAAATGCCTAATTTTAATTACCTACTTAAACTATTTTTAAATATAAAATCGAATTTCTTAACGTTTCGGTCTAATTTTTAACCCCCTTTTGGAAAAAATAGTTAATATTTTTGGTAATTAAAACTAGGCATTTCATTTTGTTAAACTGTGGGACAGACTAAGCCCCCGTCACCGACTAATCGTATTTGAAGATTTTTCTTCTTTTATCTTTTTATGCAACGCATTGACATATTACTACACAAAATTATAATTTATTAATTACGATTCTTTCAAAGATTTTTTTTTAGGTGTGGTGGATTCCAACAAAATGGACAAATTGCGAACCACCACAACGAACTAAATATTTAAAATAGATACCTATCTAAAATGTTTGAATTTTCAAAACGGATTTTTTGTTTCTTTTTTCGCGGCGAAAACCCCAAATAAATTAATAAAAAATCCGTCACAACAAACACACAGAAACTATTTAAAAATGTATAAGTACATATAGTGGAAAATATTTTTGAAAATAATTCTTTACCACTTAATATAGGTATTTGCAGACGTACTTACCTTTAGAAATTAACAAAACACACAAAAGTCACTATCCTGAACTAAACTGGTAAATATTTTTAATATTTATGAACTTACTTCAAGGATATGTTATCACCCGCACCGACGCATTTGCAATTATAACACGATTGCGCTTAGATGACTCTTTATATTGTAAGGCGCGAAAACATATCTATTATCCATGCAGGTTATATCTTGCAGTTCCTATTTTAAACAAGTAACTATATACCTACAAGTTCATGCAGGGTCATGCGCGTCTTTTAACTATACATCGTGTTTTATTTCGAAAACAAATATGCTTTTTTAAAAAGGTGTTTTAATATTTTTCTAGCTTTAAAACATAACAAACCACAAAGATCAAATGTAAATTGCATAATATGTATTTAGTTTTGGTTAGAAACAAAATTAACAAGTAGTGTAAAATTTATATTAATTGAGAATAATTAATTTATCAGTTCACATTCAGGGTGGCGAAAATGCCGCCCTCAGGTTCGCCGCCCCGAACAGGGGTCCAATTTGTCCGCCTCTTAAGCGGGCTTTGCAAACGTATGTCCGAAGCGTACATAGTCTAATTATTTAGATCTCTGTCCTAAGTAGACTGTTTAGAATTGAATCCATAAACGATGATAGGTACGGAACGTTCGTTTTCTTTGTACAAACGTATGTATAGATCAAATCGCTCAAATCTAACGACCACTAATGCAGAAAGAATATTAGTTGTGATGTGACCATGTATGCTAATGCGATGGCGGACCTCAATCATTCTGAATAATACATTGTATCAAGCGGTGTATATTTCATTATTCATTTTATACTTTTGCTTTTATTTTTCAACGTCTACTATTCTGTCAACCATATGAGGCAGTACTAGCTACCGGTCCTGGACTCTAGCATAATATCCTGACCCTAATCAAAGACACTCGGTTTTTGTTCCATAGGCAACTGCGATTAATTTTTTTTGTAAATATAATATATCTACATTTATTGGCATATAATACAATGTATTTTAGTACTTAATTGAATTGGTTCCTCTATCACATTTACAAAACTTAATTCAAACAGTATTGAAACTGAAATTGTTTTTTATCGATTCAGTAATAGGAATGGTTTCCTTGGAGGTAGTGAGGATAACATATTACGCACCAATTTGTATCTATCTTGCCAAGATCGACAGTATTCTTTAAGCTTTGTGGTAGGTACCAAAGGTTAAAAGGGTCGTCGTAGAGGGCTAGCAATTTTTCAATGTATAAGATAGAATCTGCCAACACTACACTTTTTTATCATGAAGCAGCTCTATTTGCCGTAAATACTAAGATAAAGTGGACAAATAAATTGATGAAAGAAAAAGGATAGGAAGTTTACATATTTTGAACATAGTTTTTGTGAATAATTCTATAAACAAATCGGTCGTATTTGCTTTTTCTTCTAGTGACTATAAATATTTATCCGATTAAAATTACGTAAATTTGTAAGTAAAATAATATTTGTAAAAAAAGAAAATTCACAGCTACATCTACCTTAAATTAAAAAAAAAAGAGTTTTCTTTGCTAAATATTTCGAAGTACGCAAAAACAGCATCATAACTCAACAAACAATATTTGCTTTGACAGTGGGATGAGGGTCACTCAATACGAAATTTTTTTATAAAACTCCACCGACGTTTCGACCATATAATTTGGTCATCCTCAGGACAAAATTAAAAAAGGTTTTCTTTGTCAAATTTTAGAATCAGTCGGGATATATAGATAATCATTACCTCTTTTTACTAGGTTACTACGTTGTTTATATAAAGGCAACAATAAAACCAATTAATATTACTGCAATTTTGCAAGTATGAATTTACGTAATTATAATTTAAAATAAATTATTAGACATTATTAATTATGGTTTATATTTCAGGTTTAAATTTTTGCCCCAAGGATATGAAAGCAGACATATGCGTTCATTTGAACAGAAAAGTGTTTAACGAACATCCTGCTTTTCGCCTAGCATCTGACGGATGCCTAAGAGCACTCGCTATGCACTTTACCATGTCACATTCAGCTCCAGGCGATCTTCTGTATCACACCGGCGAATCAATAGACTCTTTATGTTTCATAGTTACGGGTTCATTAGAAGTAATACAAGATGACGAAGTTGTAGCAATATTAGGTGAGTTGAGCATTTCGTCTTTAAATATAAAAAAAGGTATCTTTTTCTTGGTAACAGTTCTATTCAAATATCGAATGGAATGGGAAATATAACAATGCTACAATTTGTTTGCTAATTATTATTTTTTCTAACTTTTACAAAAACCTCACGATAAGTATAACATTAGATACATTCCAACGTTATCTCTGTAACATAAACAAAACTTTAAGAGCCCACAAACTATCTTAAAATATCTCAGTTGCGTTAAAACAGACCACCAAACAACATGTAACAAAAATTTTAAAACAAATTCCTAATAATTAATAGTGTAAGTAAATTTTAATGTACAATAATCATAACTATGTTTTTAAAATATTATATTAATTGTAGTTCTCTGATGATGGTGTAATAAACCGAAACGTTAAAAAATAATTAAATTAGTTATACCTGACCGAAATTCCCACAAAAAAAAAAACTATCAAAATTAATTGATAAGTATAACATCTTTTTAAACAATTACTTTCCGGCTATTTGCCAAACGTTGAAATTATAAAAAAGATAATAATATGCATATTATGTTCAGTACGACTTCTCAATAATGTTTTAAAAGTACTCACCAATTCAACAATCATTCTAAAACTTTAAAACATTCATTGACACGTGTTTCTGCATCTCTGCGTCGTCAGAATAACTCTTTAAAAGCTCCTAAAGTTTTTATTACATTAGGATTGCTGATTCGCAATAACATTATTGAGTCAGTCTTACTGAACATAATGTGCATATTATCTTTTTTATAATCCAAATTTCTGTGTTTGGCAAATATCCGGGAAAGTAATTGTTTAAAAAGAAATATATTACTTATCTCTGACATTTTTTTCTAAAAAATTAGAAAAGAAATATTAATTAGGAAAAAAATTTTAACTTTATTACATTTCCATTTCATTTCATATAAAATAAGACATATATATATATAAATATGTATATATATATATATATATATATATATATATATATATATATATATATATATATATATATATATATCGACGCTTAAGAAACAATACCTCGTATCTCCATTTTTTGTCAAAACTCGGTTTAGAATTTTAAATTAATGTCCACTCCTATGTCCAACAGTTCCCAATATCTTGTAGCTCCAAGATTAATATTGATACCAAAAACTCTACTTAAAAACTTAAAAAAATACCTCGTATAACAATAAAATAACTCGTATCTCCATGATCTCCATGATAAAAATAACATATCTATTAATAAGGAAACTTAGTTTTTTTCGTCTCCTGTAAAACTGCTAATTTGGAGATAAGAGGTATTGTTTCTTAAGCGTCGATATATATATATATATATATATATATATATATATATATATATATATATATATATATATATAAGCTATCGATCTATCATGATTTGAAGGTGTAATTCAATGCAGGTCGGGGTATTTGCCAGCTGAGTAGTTGTTTCCTTCAAATCATATTTAATCATATATATATATATATATATATATGTATGTATATACATATATACATATATGTATATATATATATATGTATGTATATACATATATACATATATGTATATATATATACATATATATATATATATATATATATATATATATATATATATATATATATATATATATATATATAAATATATATATATATATATATATATATAAATATAAATATATATAAATATTTTTAATTTTTAAACGGGGATTGCAGTCATGTGACAGGTAATAAAAGAAAAACTCTTTTTTTCTGTTCAAGCTTTCGAAACTTTTATTGTTTCTTCATCAGGAACTCTACAATAAATTGTAATTAATTAAACCAAGTTATGAAAAATGTGAAAAGTACTTACGAAAGTGAGGTTAAAGTTAAAGTTGTATTCATTGAAAAATAACTACAAATTCTTGACGAATTGTAGAAAAAACACTAATAATTAATTGTTGGTAATTTACTACCACTACTATGTAAAATTAACAACATTATGAATCGATGACTAAGGATCCATTTTAATTTAAATTCTTAGAATTATAATAGACATGCGTATTTTTATGAAGTAAAAAACAAACAGAATTTGAATATAAAAACTTGTTAGAGTGAAACCAAAAGGACAATGACAGTAGATACCAACAGCTCGATGTCTTATATATGACATTACAAGGTTCAGATACAAGTCAGTCGCCGCTTTAAGAGACACTATTAGGCCTGGCATGATAGCTGCCCTGAGAAGACTCAAATAAATTAGTAGAAGACTGGATCAAAACAGTCAGTCTTCAGAACAATGCAAGGTGCCCTAATATTCCTCTGGTTTTATAGTTGTCTAGAGGGTTAACCATTACCTGGGCAGAATAATAAGACCTTCTTACTAGTGCGTAAGTTCAACACATCTGAGTGACACACTGTTTGTCCTGGCGTAATTGCTGCCAAGAGGCGACTAAAATTAATAACATCAGCCTGGCTCAATACGGTCAGTCGTCAGAATAATATAAGGTGACCAAATATTTCTCTGGTTTTATGGTTGCCTAGAGAGCTAACCATTACCAGAATATGAAGGCCTTTTTTACTAGTATGCGGTTAATTGAAGCATCCCTAAAAGGCAATATTTACGTACAATATTCGAAGACCCCTTACACAGATCAGTGGCACGAGCAGAAATTATTTTTTTAATTTAAGTTAAAATTACGGAAAAAATAACAAATTAAAATTGCAAATTTATTCTAAGTCAGCAGACCCGTAATTGATAAATAAATATTCAAAATTAAATACGGAAAATAACTAGCACACAAAATAGTAAAAATTACATTTTAAATAAAAATTCAACTTCAAGTTATTAAATCGAAGAAAATGCAATACAGGTACCGGGAAATAATTATCTTATTCTTAGCAGTCCAGGTGGTAGTCAAATGTACAGCGGGATTTTACACTGTCTTTTCGAGCTCAGGGTGTGAATTTGTATCATTTTGAACAGGTTTTCTATCAAATACTGCGCACTTCACAACCATACGAGCCAACAGCTAAAGAATGCTTATAGTTTATACGAGCACAATTGAAATCGTATAAAAAACTGAAAGCCTGCAAAAACAGTCGGCATCTCTTTATTCTATATATTATTGTATATGTTGTACAATAAAGAGATGCCGACTGTTTTTGCAGGCTTTCAGTTTTTATACGATTTCAATTGTACTCGTATAAACTATACAAGAAGTAACTTAATTCATATTCACATTTTAAATGCATATATTAAAAATGAATACAATCTTTTGAATTAAATATTATTTACTGGGAAAATAAAAGAATCCGCCCAAAACAGCAAAGTAATGAATAATTTTCATTATTTAATTAATTTCGAGATTAATTTCCTCACTGGCAATATTACTAAGAATTATGTTTGTATTGATTACCTAATTAATTATTCGTACTTTAATTAATTTTCTTTAAACAATTAATATATAATAGTACTGGAGTTTAAATACTTGTCATCAAGAAATCTTTAAACTATACAGGGTGTACCCAAAAGATTTATATGTAAGAATAATCAAAATACCTGCGATAAATAATCTTAACTGCACTAAATAATATTAAACATAAAAGCCATAACAAATAATAATGTTATTTGCTATCCACACAAACACCTATACTCGTAGATTCGTTGATTGAAAGTCCAGGTAACACTTACTCACTACTTTATTTACTAATTGACAATTAACAACAATAGATTAATCACTGTCCTAATTATAATCACAACTGAACACTTATAAGTCTCTTTCGTATTTCTTCTTCACTCGTTCGCGTTCGACTTCAGACTGAGACTCGGCCCACCGTGTGTCTTATTTATACATCCATTCACACGATCTAGAGCAGTCCAGAATATTCCCGGCCGTTAGCGTACAATTCTAGTCTCATCTAACCAGTCTACACAGTCCAGTGGCGTAACAATAATTTAAATGGTATAGGGTATATTCTTATTTGTGATAATGTTATTATGCCCACGTGACTTATAGTAAAATATTTGTAATACCCGATACGTGTAGTAAAAGAAAAAATAATGTTAAAAATAACTTTGTTTCAGAACGTTTCGGAATGTTAAATATTCGGTAAAATAAGAACTAGAACTATACAGTCATTCGGTTACTTTGAAAATATGTGAAGTACAATGTTTGGTATACCATCGGAGATGTTTTTCAGAAGAGAAACTACTAAAATCCTCCCTTAAATTTCAACATGGTAGATGTTTGAAAAGTGGTTTTTCCATATTTTCTTTATTATGGTTTAATATACATGGCATTTGTTAATACTGAAGCTACTAAATCGGTTAAATTGCCAAACTAATCGAATTTTTCACGGAATCAAAAAAAGCAATCGATTATCGCATTCCCGAGATTCTGATTTTTTTATCGCGCTCTGGTTATTACACCTTAATAATGTTTTTAACATATTAAACACTACAAACAGTACAACCCCTGTATTTCTAAAGGTTCATCGAGGTACCTTGTGCGGGAGGAGCTACACATTTAGAGACAACGGGTTACGGGTACCCACCCAATATCCGGGTATGCTAGAATTAATTTCTGTTACAGACAAATTCCCGGAGGATCGAACCCAGGATACCCCCGGTGAAAGTCATGTGTTATTACCGTTATACTACGAAGCCATACATATTCACTATTAATCACCTATTCTGAAACAATTCGTATTCACCGAGATTTGTTTTTAAACATTAATTAACCTCTGCATGAATAATAAATACCATAAATTTAATTGGTTAACATAAAATAACAACATTTTTATTTCCAGGTAAGGGCGATGTGTTTGGAGATTCCTTCTGGAAGGATAATGCGGTAGGCCAATCCGCTGCCAATGTGCGTGCTTTAACTTACTGTGATTTACATACTATAAAAAGAGATAAACTTTTAGAAGTATTAGATTTTTACCAAGCTTTTGCTAATAGTTTCGCAAGGAATTTAATTCTTACTTATAATTTACGACATCGTTTGATATTTCGAAAAGTCGCCGATGTTAAACGAGAAAAAGAACTAGCAGAGAGGAGGAAAAATGAGCCACAACTAGACCAAAACCAAGATCATTTAGTTAGGAAAATATTTTCGAAATTTCGACGCGACCGAAGTCAACATCCTCCAGCTCCAGCGGCTACTACGCAGTCGGATTTGGAAAAAGGCGAGGACAGTAATGACAAAGGTATCTCGCGAGTAATGTCGACCACGAAATTATCATCCGTGGCTGAAAAAGACGACAGTAGTGGTGGCGGCGTTAAAACTACGGTAGCTCGACCTGCGACAGGTAAGTACGACATTGCAACAGTGTTTTTAAAAAACATTTTTATACAATATTCTTTTTTATATGAAAATGTTATATGCTATAAGGAAAGTATTTTTTCATATGAACAAAAATAAACATATTTCGTTAAGACACAAAGTATGAATTACAAAATGATACCGAATAACTCAGTCAACGAAGAAAAATAATAAAAATAATTTAAAAAAGTTTTAAAAATTGGAAGATGGTCGTTTACGATTACTAATGATAGTCTAAAAAGTCCTGGAAAATTGAAGGTGAGCTGTCTCCGCCATCTTGTAACATATGTGCAGATTTGCGGTTTTTGCACCGTAGTGAAACGAGACGTGTGGTGGAGTTTATATTAAAAGTAATTTTTGACATTTCAAAAAAAGTCACATTTTCTGACGTTTCAAAAAAGTTATATTTTGACGTTTCAAAAAAAACTCGATGTGTGGTGGAGTTTGTAATAAAAGTAATTTTTGAAGTTTCAAAAGTCACATTGGTGGAATGTCACTAATTTTTTTTTTTGAAAAAAGTAATTTTTGACGTTTCAAAAAAAGTCACATTTGTGGAATGTCACTATTATTTTAAAATTTGAAATGTCAAAAAAAATTGACATTTCAAATTGACGTTTCAAAACTGTCACTAATATTTTTTTTGACATTTCAAATTTTAAGAACCGATTTTGCTCATCAATCTCTTCCTTGACCTCTAGAATGTGTGTACCAAATTTGAAAGCTTTATCTCAAAAACTGTAACTGCTATCGCTAACCAGACTGACACACAGACAGAAAATTTTTTTTGTCTGAAATTTTGTGTATCGTCATAATTCGTCGAGATTCGTCCCGAAATGCAATAAAAATTGTCAAAATTTTTTTTCACGAATACCTTCCTCACTTTTAGGGGTGAGGAAGTAATAGTATAAAAACGAAACATTATGAAATTCTCTATAAAAATGTATAAACAATTTTTTTATACCTATACAATTTTTTGAGGATATAGACTGTAAAAGTCGCGGAACAGCTCCAATGTTTGCCAGTCAAGTAGTTACTGTACAGCTAAAGCAATGCCCAGTAAACGTAACTACATTATTTAGCTTTAAATACACTACTATTTCCTTAAGCGGCCTACACACACTGAAACATATTGCGATGCACGCATCGACTTCTAGGTTTCATGAAACTTTCATAAGCTTCAGGTTGCCTCCACACTACTCCGATATGTCGATGCCAGTCTACACACACTGCAACTTGCATCATGAAACCTGGAAATCAATGCGTGCATCGTAACATGTTTCAGTGTGTGTAGGCCGCTTTTGAGAATTGTACGATAGCATTATGTTCAACAGGCTGCTTTGCTACTTTACCAAACCCCTATTATATCGGGTGGTCCAAAAAAAAAAAACAGGAATTTTTATTTTCGTTTACAACTTTTTTAATTCTTTCCCGATTTAAATTTTTTATGGGTCGATTGAAAGTCAAGACTTTCTGTTAATATACTAGATGTCAGAAATTGACATGGTTTACAGATCCAATATGGTGGGTGTGATCAAATTTACCTAATATTTAAAAACCGTTGGAACTTTTTAGAGTGACAAATTAAATGGCTGTTTTCTTTATCTCGAAGCCTAGTCTTCTAAGAATATTTTGACGTATAGATCACGAAAATTGAATGAAAACTTACGAAGATATGACTAATAAAATTAATCTAATTATAACAATAACTGTGGTTAAAACTAATGTCTAAATAATGTAATATGACCTCCATTAACGCCCACAACAAGCTGAACCCGCCTGCGCTAACTATCTATTGCTTTTGCAATTGAGAATGAAAAGTCAGTAAAAACCATTTTTGGCTAAATCGGGTTTTTACCAATTTTCAATTATATAGTTTCTAACTCATCGTTTGGTACAAGAACTAGGTTTATCAAGTAATTAGTTCTGATACTAGATGGCGTAAATGTATAACCATGAAACAAATGAGAATGAAAAACGGGTATATCCTGGATATACCTTTTTTACATTGTTAGATGATTTGGTAGTTTGTTGAGGTGCTAGAAATATGGCGCACATTGATTCTGATAGTGGCGATATAATAAGCGAAGAATTCGATGACACAGACGCTGATTAAATTTAAAATATGTTAATGTTAAAAAAAATATTAATGACATTCCACCAATGTGACTTTTTTGAAACGTCGAGTTTTACTAACGGTGAGGAAGTTCTGATCCCCAAGTAATAATTGGCAGCGGTTTTTTTAAATGGAATGCTATGTATATCAGTAAATTTTTTTGAAGCCTCTTTCTTGACTCTATTCATTCCTATATTGACTATCTCTCAACCACTTGGATGTAATGAATTTTTTTGTTGAAATAATGCCATCTGCAGCAGATGCATATTGAAAAAAATCACCAAAGTCACAATTATGGATTTCAAGAAAAACTTATGTGAATACTAGTTACGAGATACTTAATTAATGTTTTTGAATAATTTTTACTTCCTAAAAATGTACAGGGTGGCCAAAAATTTTTTTTTCAATTAGGAACTTTTTAAATTGAATTTTTTCAATTTTTGTCAAATGGAACACCCTGTATATTTTTCGACGATGTGATGTAGAAATGTAAAACGAACATTTTTTGTAAGTGCTTTTCTATGACTAATTGCAACCATTTTCATTTTATTGAGCAATAAGTACAATATTCAAGAATAAACTTAAAAAATAGAGATTTCTTCAAATAATTCATCAGAAAAAATTAGAATAAATATTCCACATGTTGCCGATTTTAATGGACACACGTCTCCCTATGACTTTGAAATGAGGCAATTTAGTGGGACCATTTCTTTCAATCCATTGAATTGAATAAATAGTATTTAACTGGTCCCATACTGTAATAGTTTCTTGTAATTTCTTTTTTTTTCTATTTTCGTTATTCGACAAGCAGTAAATCCACAGTTTAATATAAATTGTCTTGTACAATAAACATTTATCGCACTCATCGGTCATCACTTATCATTTGTATTAAATTTAAAATATTTCGAGTTTTACAAAATGAATTTTTATATAGCGAAACTTGTACACATGACCTTTGTTTTGCGAGAGTCAGACAGAAATTGTTAGCTTGCCAATAGGATTTATAAGCAAAGGTATCCTGACAGAAGGATTCCTGATGTTAGCTGCTTCCAGAACCTTCTCGATAGATTTGTGGAAACTGGAAATGTCGAATATAAAAAAAGTGAAAGAATAAAACGTGTTGTGAACGAAGAAAATGAGTTTTCTGTGGTGCTGGCAACGGTTGAGAATCCCCATATTAGTCAGGTAGAAGTGACCTCATTAGTAGGAATAAGTTGGTCGAATATTAAAAACAAATAAGTTTCCTGCATCTAATGACGATTTTCAAAGGCGTCTACAGTTTTGTAATTGGGTCAGAGATAAAATGCAAGATGTCTCCTTCTTTTATGTTTTTTAATGTTTTATTCACTGATGAGGCAATTTTTCATAAAAATGGATTTGTTAATAGGCACAAATTCCATTATTATTATAAGTCGGAAAATCCTCACTTTTTTAGGCAAGTTTATAACCAACGCAGATGGTCTATAAACCGTTGGGAGGAATTATCGGAGAACATGTAATAGGGCCACATTTCTTTGATGGTACATTGACTGGAGCTATTTATCTTCATTTTCTGTAAAACTATCTGCCACAATTATTGGTGAATCTTCCTGAAAGGATTCGAAATAAGAAGTGGCTTCAGCAAGCATTGTTTAAATGCAGTTAACTTGAATAATACCTACCCACTAAATGGCCTCCTAGATCTCTAGATCTTACAAAAATGGATTTTTTTATGGGGATGCGTGAGGGAAATTGTTTATAAAGGCACACCAACAACAATACAAAATATGAAGGAAAGGATAATAACTACTTTTAGATCTATCATACCGGCAATTTTAGAAACAGTAGAAACCACATTTCAAAAGTACATATGTGTCAATCAAAATGGCTAACATGTGGAGCACTTATTATAATTTTGTCTAATGAATTTTTTTGAAGAAACCTCTATTTTTTTAATCTTGAATTTTGTACTGATTGCTCAATAAAACGGAATTGGTTGCAATTACCATAGCGAAGCACTTACAAAAAAATGTTCGTCATTCATTTCTACATTACGTCATCGAAAAATATGCAGGATATTCCATTTAAAAAAATTGAGAAAATTCAATTTAAAAAAGTTCTTAATTGAAAACTAATTTTATGGCTACCCTGTACATTTTTAGGAAGTAATAATGATTCAAAACCATTAACTAGATGTCGAGTATCTAGTATTCACATAAGTTTTTGTTAAAACCCATAATTGTAACTTTTGTGATTTTTTCAATATGCATCTGCAGATGGCATTATTTCAACAAAAAAATTCATTACATCCAAGTAGTTGAGAGATAGTCAATAATAATTTTTTTTGACCGCTGAGTAGTTGTTTCCTATAAATCTTATTCAATAAATACTTGTCATTGTCAAAAGAACGCTTGTTTTTGATAGATATAATTTTCAATTTGATAGATACAAATTTGTATTCAAGACTTACTTAGTGAGTATTTTACTCAAGAACGACCGTAAATAATTATTTGTATATCTTGGTGGACTGCTTCATTACAGCGTCACGATATAGGTAACCTAAGCCCTTGACGTCTCGGTCATCTACGTTAACCCTCGGTTGTAATGAAACAGTTTCCAACTCGGTATAGGTTAAACTATTAACGATTAATAGGTATTGAATTTTCTGTCACTAAGTATACAGATCGAGCCAACCGACTAGATACATAATTAGCGGTATGCACAGTTTACAGTTGCCCGTCTGAATACGAAATCCGAACGAAAATTAACGATTGCGTTAGGGCGCTTGCTGAGAGGTTCATGTAGGTAAATTTCAGTTTTCAGTTTCAGTATCGCTAAAGCTGCCGTGGAGATTGTTGCTCGTTAATTTAAAGAAATCCTTGCATGTTAACGTATTTGCTAAAATTATCTGATTATTACATAATTTCAGTGTTTCTTCCGAGACGCTACAGATAGTAGTAAAACACTAAAGTTATGAAAAATATTAGAACAACACACAATCAAATATTGATTTCTTTTTAGAAACAAAAAGTAATTTTAAAAACATAAATTAACATACTCATAAATAATAATGTAAAATAATACACACTTTAAAAAAATAAAATAATACGTAAATAAATAAATAAATATCTCAGATTAGATGCTCAAAAGATTTCATTCTTGAGCAAGGTAATATCCTAATCTATTTTAAAAGCCCCTTTTGATATTTGCGCTGCACCAGATGGGCAACTGTAAACTGCGCATACCGCTAATCGTGTATCTAGTGGGTTGGCTCGATCTGCATTTAGTTTTATGATACTGTTGGTATACTACTTAAAAAGGTTATTATAATTATAGTTCGAGGGAGTAAATGGGGAAGACTACTTGGTTCGGCCAGTTTAGACTCTGCATCTGACACTTCCAGCCAACCTCAAGGTTTTACAAGAAGTTTAAGTGCCAAGGATCCTAAAGAACGTCCAAGCTCATCTTCTTCAGGCAGTTCTGGAAGTCAGCCTACCCCAGGTTCGGGAAATAAAATTTTCCCTAAACTTCAAAAAGTTTCAGCGACATCGAGTCCTGGAATAACTAGACAGGACACGATAGACGAAATGGTGGAAGTTGAACAACATCATTCAAGGAATTTGTCTCTGCGGAAAATGCAAAGCTATGACTGTGGATTAAGAGACCCGTCAACTGCTTCAATGTATCAAACAGCCGTCCCTGAAGCCATCGCTCCTTTAGAATATAAGGAATTAATGACTAATCTTATGGATTTTAAGGTAATGTTTTCATGTTGAAATTACAGAAATTCATGAATAAAATAGGTTGTGTTTATCTAATAATGCCGTAGGTATTTGACATTTTTCGTTTTTTTGCCCCTTATACAGTGTGTCCCAGATTTAAAGAAACATAAAGTAATGACAGATAGAGCACATTTACCTGAGTTCAAAACACCCCCAAATTTACTCTTGAATGTTAATTGTTTTTGAGGTTTTTTAACTAAAATTGCAGTCGACCATATTTCTGGAATGGCTTTAAATATTTGAATAAAATTTGTACAAATATTATACTCTTTTAATTCCATCAAAACAATAATTCACATTGGAAAAATTCCAGGACCGGACTCATTTTTTATAATGTTGCTTTCGGTAGCGATAACATCACCCTGTGTATCATTTTTTGGTAAATATTAATAAACGTTTAAAGAGTCAATGGAATAGTGTATAAAATATTGTCATAATATTTGATGGCACGTTTAAGGTTATTCTCCAACATATTTTTCAAAAATATTGATTGACCAAATTTTAAACTCTGTAAATTAGACAATCAACTAACTAATGTCACTATTTTACTGATTTTATTTAAATACCCTACACTAATTAAGCATATTAATTTTCTGGGAAAGAAATGCACATTTATTGGACAATTAATGGTTCGAGTAGGGCTGGACTTAAAATTCCGTAATTAAATACATTTTATTTAAATTTGGTACTCACATTATTTACATCATTTTTACAATATGTTAATACGAAATTTTCCATGTATTACTAAATTTGAATAGCTTTGACAATGCCGTATGGTATAATTTGATATAGTACGATTTTGAAAATATCTACACTCTATTTTCAAATTTCCCTTGCAAAAACCATACACAAAAATATTATCATCCACATAATAGGATCGTAAGGAAGGTTAGAAGTTTATTTAAATTTCCTTAGGCGTTTTGCCAGATTTGTTACAAGGCAATTCTAGAAGCATGTGGTTTCAGCATGATGATTCTGGACCCCTTTCTTCTGTACCAGCTAACTGGCCAGCGAGGTCTCCTAATCTTACATCTCTAGACAAATTTTTTATAGGACCAACTAAAGTCAGAGATGTTCAACGGTAAATTCGATACATGGAAAAATTTACTACAAAAAAATATTTGTATGTGATTACAATAGAAATAACCTGGAAATCATTGATAAATAAAGCTGTAAATCGTTTCTGTGTATCATGGTCATAGAGATGGTCATACAGATGTACTTACCGTCGCCGGCATTCACTTTGACCGCGAAATTCTTTCTCCAGTCCAGTCTATTATTAGCTTTCGAGTTGTATACACGTTAAGTCACTTTGGGCGTATTGCATATTGTTTTTGTGTTTTCATTTTATTTGTTGTACTGTATTGTTGATATTAATTTAATAATAAAGCATGGCAGATGTACACAGGGGTAGAAAGCGGCCATTTGCTGACAAAGCGAATAAATTCATAGGTGAATTCCCGGATTTATTCTATGATGGTGCTAAAATAATTTGTAAAGTGTGCGAGAAAGATTTGATATGCTGGGATAAGCGTGATTGTGGACTTCACGTAAATAGTGTACACCATAACAATAAAAAAAATCGCGTGCCTTCGACAACAGACTTTATGTTTGATTTACTATTATTGCTGATTGCCTGTGATGTTCCGCTGCACATACTCGATAAACAACCATTTAGAGAGTTCTGGAATAAACACAATGCCCAGGTGAAGTTACCAAGTCGCACAACATTATGTAACTATCTACCAACTGTACACGTAGACATGGTAAATAAGATAAAATGTGAATTAAAACATACACGGCTGTGGTTATCTGTTGATGAGACAACAGTTTGTAAAAAAATTCTACTTTAAATGTTATAGTACGAGTACTGGACCCTCTTAAACCGTCAGTTCCACTGTTACTAGCTAGCAAAAGACTAAGTCACTGTACTAGCGAAACAATTACCAGGGTGGTGCTGGAGACGTTAGAAAAATTTGAACTGTCAAAAAGTCAAGTGTTGATGTTTGTAACTGATGGTGCCGTGACAATGCGTTCGGTAGGCCGTTCTTTGCAAGAACAAGGTTGTACGTTTATACATGTTACGTGTAAAGTGCATGCTTTACATCTTGTGGCAGAAACTATTCGAAAAAGTTTTCCAGAGGTGGATGCATTAATAGCAAGTACAAAAAAATTTTTCTTAAATCTCCTAAACGTCTCCGTGTATTTCATAGCAAGTGTCCCGGTATTCCTGAACCACCACAGCTGATTCTTACACGTTGGGGAACATAGTTGCAGGCAGCTTTTTATTATGCTGAATATTTCCTACAAATAAAAGCTGTGATACTACAATTCAATCCAGCTGAGGCTGCAGCTATTAAGGAAAGCCAGACAAAATTCGAAGATATTTTCATTGAAACAGCTTTAAAAAATATTGCGAAGCATGAAAGCATAAAAATATTAGAAAACAGTGCTTTGTCGTTAGCGGAGTCACTGCAAATAGTGGACGAAGTAAAACTATTGCTACACGTTATAGGTGACGCAACAAATGAGCGCGTTAAAGAAAAGTTCGCAAGTATGTTAAATAAAGACACCCGTTTTACCAAATTAAGACAAATATGTGATGGTGCAGCCCCAGATCCGTTAAGTGCGTTCAAAGACTATTTTACGTATGCGTGTATTACATCAGTAGATGTCGAACGGTCGTTTTCAAAATATAAGAATATATTTTCACCACAGCGAACATCACTCATGGAGACAACCATAGAAACATACCTGATGCTGCAAAATGGCTACACATCTTCTCCAGTTTGCGATAAGTAAGCTAGTTCATCAAGCTAATTAAGAGGGTAAGTTTTACATACATTGTTATAAATTGTAATAGTTTATTGTTTCTCGTATTAGTTAATTTCGCGTACGACACTGTCCCACGGAACATTTTTAACAGCCCTACTGATAAATCAATGAAAAACATTTTAAAGCGTTCTCAAAAATTTATCAATGCTATTGTAATTTTAAATAATTACATCGTTTTGTTAATTAATTTGTTTTTTTTTAGTTGTATGTGTTGTAATTTGTTGTTTAATAAATTCCATTTTGACTTTATTTTGTCAGAACTAAATCACCAACCTTCATATTTAATACTTTAATATTAATTTCAATAAGTACTTAATAACTAATTTTAATTGTGCTTGTTAATACATGCCTTATTATTAATTTTTTTTCATGAAAGAAATGGAATGTACTATATTTTGAAAGAGAATTTTCTTAAAAAGGTTAGAAACGCTGCATATATAAAAAAACAAATGACAGGCTCTTCTTCTTTATATTAACTTTTTAGTCTCTTATTACTGAATTTCATAAATGATTTACATAATGTGAATAACAGATTTAAATAAAATATACTTATCATGGAATTTTAAGCGAGTCCAACCCTGCAGGAACCATTAGTTTTTCAATAAATGTGTATTTCCGGTCAAAAATAATGAATATGCTTAATTAGTGTAGGGTATTTATTTTAAATTAATAAAATATTGACGTTAATTGATTGATTGCCTAATTTATAGAATTTGAAATTTGCTCACACAAAATTTTTGAAAGTTTATAGGAGAATAACATTAACGTGTCATCAAATATCATAACATTATTTTATACACTAATCCATTGACTTTTTAAACGTTTGCTAATTACCATGAAATGATACACAGGATGATGTTATCGCTACCGGGAGCAATATTATAAAATATGAGTCCGATCCTGGAAATTTTCCAAAGCGAATTATGGTTTTGATTGGACTAAAACGGTATAATATTTGTACCAAATTTTATTCAAATATTAAGAACCGTTCCAACGCTCTATATCTCAAAAACGATTAACATTTAAGGGTAAGTTTGTGTGTCATTCGAGAGTAGGGGAGACCGGGGCTAGTTGACTAAGTTTTAACAGGTTTATTTTTATTAAATTTATTATATGATCGGTATTGCTCTGTAGCGTGTCAAAAATTCGTAAATGGTTTATGTATTTAATTTTAATTACTAATTTTGATTTACTATCACTAGGAAAAAAAATATTTGACACTTTTATAATGATGAACAGATAAGTCAACTAGCCCCGTATATGGGGTTAGTTGACATACATGAAGGGGTTAGTTGACTTGATAATTCCTTTTAGTTTTTGAATGAAAAAACCAATGTAGTTATAAAATAAATGTTTATTTTCTTAAAATACAAAAGCAGTAGTGCCAAAAACAAAAAAAAAACAATTAAACTAATAAAAAGGGCCTACTACAAATCGTCATCTGAGTCACAGTTGATGCACTTATAATAAATCAGATTGGAGCTGCTGATAGATTTGTCATGGGCCCATCTGTGGCAACTTGTGCATTGCACCCACTTCTCACCACTTGTGCTAATAAGATAAGATTCGTCGCATATCAGGCACTCAGTGTCATCATCCGATTCTGAAGATGATACGTCTGTTACAGTGCGAGATGTAGATGCAACTGGATGTTCATCGCGAAAAAGAAACCTTCGACCATCCTTAACTTTGGCGCTTTTTATATTTTTTGTCTCAACCTTATTTTTCTTCTCAACCCTATTTTTCTTCTCAACCTTATTTTTTTTCTTAGCTGGTAATTTTCTTTTTTTCACATTTTGTATTTCTTGTTGTAGTGCTTCTTTTATTGGAGTGTCTGTTAAAATAGCAGTTTGTCTCTTTTTTCTTGCTCTTCTGGCGTTTTGTCTTGGGCCGGCTTTGGGAAATGGTCTGACTTCCTCAGGACTTAGCAAAGGCTCTTTATTTTTTTTGTCAACTTCAACTTGTTCTTCCACTTTGTTTACTTGGTCTTTTTCCCCTTCGTTTACTTGGACTTCTTCCACTTTGTTTACTTGTTCTTCTTCCACTTCGTTTAGTTCGGCTTCTTCCACTTCGTTTACTTGTTCTTCTTCCACTTCGTTTAGTTGTTCTTCTTCCACTTCGTTTACTTGGGCTTCTTCCACTTCGTTTACTTGTTCTTCCACTCAGTATTTTTTCAGTGGTCCGTAAACGCTTCTGTCAAGCGGTTGTAATTTATGGGAACAGTGCGGCGGGAAAGATAAAACTGTTACACCGTTTTCCTTACAAATATCCAAAGCTGGTACTGAAAGGTGGGATTGTAAAGCTCTTGACAGGCTGGTGGCTTGTGGGCATCTTAAAGATAAACTATTATTTCTTTTAATAAAAGCAGCAGCCCAATCTTCACCCGCCATCTTATTCTTAGTCCAGTTTGCCGGAACCTCAAACTTATTTGAGCTAGCGTATTGAAAAGCGAATTTTCTGAGTTCTTTAGGTGTTAATCCGTAGTAAATATCCGAGGCTCGTTTTAGGTAATCAGCTAATAGAGTTTCGTGTTCGTGAGAAAAATTTGTCGCCTATTAAAATATCCAACACGTTCTAATTTAATTTCAGTACGATTTTCGTTCTGCGTTCTGGCTTTTTTCACGTAGCGGTCAAGTGTTTTTTGAGGGATAGTAAAGTCTTTGGCAACACTGTTAACACTCCTACCTTCATTTATGACCATTTGGACTGCCCGTAACATAACATCTGGTGGTGTTTTGCCTTTGTCAGTTTTTCGCTTGTAAGTTCGCATGGTTATGACTGTAACAAAGAAGATATTACAGTAGGTAATACAAGGATGGTTGATAATATCTGAAACCCGCAAAGATATATAAATAAAATTTATTGTAAAACGCGGGAATCGGGGTATTAGGCTTGCTGACTTTAAGGCTAATTTTAAAATCTATGGACTTTTCGGAACAATAAAGACACCTGGCAACGTCGCCGATTCCATCTTCAAATTCAACGGGCCCAATTATTGTATTGTACCAAATTTTGTTAATATAATTCTGCCGGTTTTCTAGATAACCACCCATTCGGTATTTTTTACTAACCAAAATTTACCTATAGGGGTTAGTTGACTAAGTAGTCAACTAACCCCACATGTACTTAGTCAAGAAGCCCCGTACGACGCAGCCATATTTTTTAGGCTGTATTTTAAAGCACGCAAATATATGTATGGTTAAAATATATAAAATCCTATAGTGAAACGATCACATTTTCATAAAATATTTATAAAAAAGTGATAAAACGGAACCCAAAGAACAATAACTAATAGTTTATCAGTACAAAAATAATTACTTACCAACGATGATCGTGGATTAATTATTCTCACTGACACAAAACACGTCCGTTCATCACAGCGATACGTCTAATGGCGGATCTAATACCGATAAGCACGAAAATCGCTGTTATGACGCCATCTATTAGATTACATAAAAACTACAGGCAATAAGTCGACTAACCCCATTAGTCAACTAACCCCGGTCTCCCCTACCATTATTGGTAAACAAAAATGCCAAGAACTTTTCCCAATGTAGAATATACTGATATTCATTTTGTTTATGGCTTCTGTAATGACAATTCTAATGCTGTAGTTGAAGAATATCGAACACATAATCCTAATAGAAGAGTTCCTAATGCACAGGTATTTATAGACGTGCATCAAAATTTTTGTGATTAATGAACCTATTCGTAACTTGCATCCTAAAAACAATGACCGAATTATTCGATTGTTTGATGCAAACAGGACCTTAAGCGCACGCCGAGCAGCCCGGCAGCTGCATGTATCCCAGTCATGAGTGTTAAGAGCACTTAGACTAGATCATTGCAGGGCTTTTCATCTACAACCAGTACAAGGTTTGCTTCCTGGAGATGCTGAATAACGTATCAACTTTTGTAGATGGGTCTTAAATTCTGCAGGTCAATCTTCAATTCTTGCAAAAAGTTTTATGGACAGACGAATCTAATTTCACAAGAGCTGGAGTTGTAAATTATCATAACCTTCATGTTTGGGGACAAATGAATCTTGGATGTATCAGGCAATCTACGTTTCAGCAAGACTTTAGTGTAAATGTATAGATAGGTGTTTTAAGTAATAACTTTTGTCGACTGCATTTTTTGCCTACTCGTTTAAATGCAAAATTTTATGAATTCCTTCAAAGCTCTCTTGACGATTTACTTGCAAAATACACGATATTGTTACGCAAGTCAGTGAACCTTTGCTAATTTCTTTTTTTCGAATTTTATTATATAATATTATTTAAATACCTTGGTGGCAATACTGTTTTTTAACTAAACTGCATCATATATGCCTTAATAAAATGTCTTTCTTGTACATACATGCTATATGTTAAGTAAAGTAATATTTTAAACTGTGCCGTACCCTGTACATAACTTATAAATTTGATTCCTTCAAATTTTAATTGTATTAACATACCCTTTTTTGTAGAAATTACTTATTGAATCAGTAATTTTTGTGACATTGCTGGTGCTGTAATTGAAATTAACCAATTGTTAACGATTTTCCTAATACATTCACTACTTTGCATGACATGTGGCAATGAACGGAGGATACATTTTTAACACCTACTTTATCTTTACAGGTAGATGTAAAATTAGAAATACAAAAAGTGAATCAAAAGTGAATCGAATAGAAGAGATGATATCCGAAATACTGAAAAGACTAGGTCCAGAGAGTGGTTCGAGCTCCCAATCTCCAAATGATACTGAGTCAAAAACAAAGTCTTCCAACAATACGCCCCCGAAAGGCCTACCGACTTGTTACCTAGATCGAGTATATCAGAAGGAACGGGATTGGGGCCTATAATATTAAAGAAAAGAAGATCGAAAACGAGAATGAAAGGCTGTGCACCTCAAGTTCCGACCCCATTAAGTGGAAAGATTGCTTCTCCCGACAGTGAAGCTACGAGTCCTACGGAAACTACAAAAAATGCTGGATGAGCCAGTACAAACCCCGTCCTCTCGAAAACCTAAGGACTTTCTTTAACAGTAATAAAATCTTCTAGAATCTAATTTAAATAATTAGTCTAGTCAGCCTGCCATTAAACATAATTTTTTTAAGTATCTACTGTTATTCCTGTGCAAATTTTATGAAAATGTGAGGAACTGTTCCTATTATAAGTTGCATTCTTTTATCTGTTGTTATTTGGCTATTTGACAGATAACAAAAACAGGCTCTCTTAATTTTCACTTCATGCCCCTTATTATCTCTAGTATGTACCATGCTATACATTAATATAACATAGAGTTAAAAATTAAGAACTGCGAATATATCTTCTGATTTCTAAATTATTTTATCCCGGAAATTTTTTTGACCGACTTAAATATTAAAACACCTGAGAATCAGCTTGAAACTTCTTGGTATCAATATAGACTCATTATTAAACGTTGCTTAATTAAAGCTTTTTAAATTTCTGAGGAACATAATTTTAATTTATATTTTCGGTAGGTACTGATCTCTACATGCTCTCTGAACTATTACAAATACCTCCATTATTGCAATGCCTACGTATAGTTTATTACAGAAATACTGTGCACATAAAAAAAGGCTACAAAAAATTGCCATGAAAACTTCAAAACCAACGCTCTCACATACCAACAAGACCTACTTAGCGGCATACAGAGCCGTACTTAAAATTTCTGTGTTTTACAATGAACACAATAATGCAACAGATTTTAAAGTGGTGCCTTAGATAAACAAACATTTAATACTACTTCTGTTCCATTAAAAAATCTTACTCTGTGTTTCTTCAATTTAAAATCTAACTCTAAATTAAAATTGGCAAGTAATACTTTTGTTACCTAGCTTTTCGGTCATATTGCCCTTCCAGAATTAATTTATAAATAGTTTGTTCTAGAACTTCTGTTAAGTATTTGTGTTTTTCCACGGCTCCTTTTTATCTTTAACTTTTTTTTTCATGTTTCTGTACACATTTAAAACTATTGTTTGTAACTGCTGCCATGCTGTTTTGAAACTTTCTTTTGTAATTTATGAAACATTACCATCTTCCACATCTTCCTGAGATTCTTTGCTGGTGGTGGATTGAGGATCTTCTCAAGGCCTGATTATTGTTTTCCAGTATTATTTTACCACAGCCACTTGTAAATAGGAAACACCTAATTAGTCACCGCCCGCCAAAGTATTTAAAAAAACAACTGCATAAAATACACTCAAACGCAGAGGAAAATTTCATCTGCAACATACATGCTAAGGACACTTTAAATTGTCACACTCTGCTATAATGTATAATGTAAACATAAACTGTATAAAACAGACTTGACACACCGATGAAAATTCCCAATCTAATTCTTAAAACCAATATAATTTACCGTCGAAAATACCACCTACTGACCTACTACAATATTTTATTAACCCACGATAATGATACAGTTCTGTCGCGAAATTGAAAATTCGAAAACGACCCTATATCCAAAGGATGACGCAGGTGGAGGAACAAAGAGACCGCGGAGATAATAAGTGTGTTGCTTATAGGGGTGAATCGCGTACTATTATTTGAGGTGTAACGTTGTTAAAGTTTCCGAAGATAACGGACGCTAGAGGGGCAGTGCGCACGGCACTGACGAGTAGAGTTAGTTAGGAAACGAGATAGTGACCAAACGTATCATCCTCTATCCAGGTAGCCTGTAAAAATTAATTGTATAAAATTAGTAAGTGAAAAATTGTGTGTATAACGCCTAAAGGCGGAATCATTGTTTTGTTGCTTGAGTGGTTAATCCCGTTGTGGATTTTAACCGAGTTTTTGTTATATATATTTCGGTTCTATGTGTCAATCTAACCTAAATAAAGAGAGGTGAAATTGTAATTGGTTTTCTTTATTTAGCCATAATAAATAAAGTGGTGCCCATAAATTATTACCAGGATATCATCACTAGCCATCTGGACCAAGACCATCTCCACTAAGCTATCGAGCCACATGGCATGGGTGTAAAGCACTGTTTTTTTTTCTAACCTTACACGTTATAGAAGACTTAGGAATCTTAGTTAAAACAAATATGTTTCTGGTAATTTCTTATTTTAATCATGTCATAAAATACTTTATACATATGAATAATAATATTTGATGTATCAAGTAATATATCATATTTATTATTTAAAATGGTGTAAGAACAAAGTATACCCCACTCTCCCTTCAAATAACTGTCGATAGTTGGGTCGGCAACCTTTGAAGTTTTTATGTGCACACTATTTCTGTAATAAACTATACAACACAACAATTCTACATAAAAAATATAGGCTTTTTATTAGCTTTTCAAGCAAAAAAAAAGTTACAGACGTTTCAAAGATGTATCTTTTTTAGTTTTATGTTAATTTTTTATAAGAATATAGACAAAAATTGTGTTTAGGATGGTCCCACAAAAAGCCTATATTTTTTTTCAAGTGTTTCTAAAAAGTTTTGTAATAAAGGATATTTTGAAGCGGTTTACATAAAATTGACAACCTGTAGATAGAAATCTTAAATTCATAAGACAAACATGGGTTTATGGCTGATAGAGAACACCGAGGATAATTATTATCACCCTTCGCTATTTCCGAGATACAAGGTGTTTAAAAATTGTTTTCCAAAATTTCTTTTAGTTGTTATTTCTCACTTGTAAAGGCACAAAATAATAATTTGATATCTGATACATGTAACACACTGGTAATTCTCAATATCTAAATGTATAACAGAACAAATATCGTTTGCACTAGAAAATGATTTTTCATCTCCTCCGTCTTCTCCAAAAACGTCATCGTTTATATATTTATATTTTTTATATACATTTTTATCTGGATATTGAATTCGAAAAGTATAAATAAAATTAATTCATTCATTTGTTTGCTAAACTTCAGTAGTTTTCGAATTAGTTTCCGCTGAGACCACAGTACAAACCGTAACTTCGGAGCACTTTCCAACAGGCTTGTATTTTAGGAAATTTTATGGGCTGCAAACTTGTTCTCTTGAAGTTTTAGCGAAACCCAGAAAAAAGAAAAATTAAAGATATTTTTTATTTTTTTTTTGAAAACCTGCCATTTTTGGGAAAAAAATTATCAAAATTTCTTAATGCAGAGATCATTTTCTATCATTTTCACCAAAGTTATCACCGTTACAAAAAATAAATAAATAACATGTGTTGCCTAAAATTCCAAGAAACACTAACAAAAATATATTTTTTTTTCAAAAACATTTGTTATATTTCAATTAAAAATTTTTAATATTCATCGTCTACATAAAATTTAGGGAAGGGGTAATTTAAATATTATGGGTCACAAAAGAAGAAGCTGTTTTATATTTTTGTATCATAAACATCAATAACAAAATGATAACATCAATATTGGAATGGTAACAACATGAGAACAAAATTTGTTTGTTATTTAATAATAAGGACGAGAAAGAAATGCGGATATTGGAAATAAAAAGAATTTACGATTAAAATTAAAAATTAAAGTTTATTTTCAATATGTTAACTCCTAGTTTCGGTACATTCTGCTGAGGTACGCTTTGAGGTGCAGGGTGAAGCCTTTGCTTTTCTGACTATTTCAAATATTTTGATGGTTAAACTTGTAAACTTTTTTTCTAAGAGAGACTTACGGACAGTTTCTACAATAGAAACTGGAGAGGACATTTTGAAAATAAACTTGTAAATACGTTTTATACCCAATATCCACATTGGTTTCTAATTCGGATTTTTAGTTAGATTGTTATTTTGTTGTTATTGTTGTTTGTTAGTAGGTATGTGAATTTACTCTTTTGCAATTTCTTGATAAGTTGTTAATATCAAGCGTTTGTTTTATTTATTTATTTTACCCCTTTCCTAATATCTAGAAGATAATGGATATTAAGAAAATTTTTTAATGTATATAATAATTATTGTCGAAAAAATGAAGAAAAGTAGCGAAAGTGTGGGCAAGAAATGAACGAATTTATTTTTGCTTTGCATTTTTGTTTGTGCTTTTTGAATTCTGTCGAATTTTCAAAAAAAAAATATACAGGATAATATTTTTTGGAGAAAATACTTTTTTCCAGTCCAGACATGGATTTATTTTTGTTATACTTATACCTATTAAAGACAATTAGCATATTACATGTGCCAAATATGTACTTATTATTTCATTCCACAAATTATGACCAACAAAAAATTTTAGCAAAAAAATCAAAAACGAAAAATCAATGAAATTTTTCCGTTGGTGTTTCTGATTACCCTCGGTATCCTCATCTACTGAAAACTTATGTATGAGTTGTAATGCAACACCCTGTATATTACTTGACAGTGGTCACAACCTGATTAATTTTAATTGCTCCAATTAGTTTTAATTACTCTGTTCAGTGGTATACTTATGGGATGGTGCCTACAGAAAATTGCTATTTTTTTCTTGTTAAATACATGTCCGTTGTGATGAAACACACTGTATATTATTTGATATTGGGCATAGTCCAATTAATTTTAATTACTCTGTTCAGTGGTATACTTATGGGATGTGCCTACAGAAAATTGCTATTTTTTTCTTGTTAAATACATGTCCGTTGTGATGAAACACACTGCATATTATTTGATAATGGGCATAGTCCAATTAATTTTAATTACTCTGTTCAGTGGCGTACTTATAGGATAGTCACTACAGGATATTTGTAATATTTTTCTTGTTTATATACAGAGTGTTTCAGAGATGTGACATTATCCTTTTTAATTTCCAAATTAAGGGAAACAGATATGTTAAAATTTGAAGATTAGCCGCAAAACTATGCCACTAATTTTGATCTAAACCGTGTCAGGTCGATTTGTTTGAGTAGAGATTAATGTTAGAACTCATTTGCTATTTAGGCCAATCTGGCATGTGTAATTAATAAAGCTATGAGATTTTTGAATTTTGGGTACTATATGATTCTAGAGGTATTAAGGAACATTTGGTGACAAAATTAGACATTTTAAAAACTTTCAAAGTAAAATGTTTTATATACCAAAATAAATTTGTTTTCCAAATTTCACACAGCAGTATGTCTTATATCTCTAAAGTCTGAATATTATTGTAGCACTAGTTCAAAATATGAGTGCCTTGTATAAATTTATAAAAAGATATACAAGGTATTTATTAGAACATTAAAACACTATTTCTATATATACAGTTTATTTTGTGTAATTAATAATGTTTAACTGATATAATATGACCATTTAAAATAAATCTGTGAATGACACTTTCTTTCATACTACCAAAGAAATGTACTATATAACTGTGAAAGTAACAGGTACCTAAGTAGCACGGTTAATATTTTGTTGTTATTTTTCGATTATTTTGTAAAATCATTTAATCCGGCTCGGTGAAGTAGTTGGCTAGAGCGTACGATGGCAAGTGACACTAGATAATCTCTCTATCGTAGCTGCGAGTTCTAATCCCGCCACTGGTACTGGCAATGTCGGTGGGAATGGTTGTGTGTCAGCGATTTTTCATCAATGTAGCTTCGAATTTGGCTTTGGGAGTTGTCTAATTTCTGTGGTGTTTATGTTTATATCCTTGTCAACACTGACGTAGTTTTCCACACAACACCAAAGCACCATATAGTTTAGCAAACCAAGCTTGCATCATCTGGTGACAGTTTTAATCATCTCCATAGATACTAACTTGGTTGGCGAAACGCGCGTCGAGTACAGTATATGGTGTTCTGGTGTTCTGTGGAAAACTACATCAGCTTATCGTCACATCAAAGATTCTAAACCCACTTCAGGACTAAATCCTTGTCATATTCAAGCCTAATTTACTTAACACCCAAGCAAAATTAAATTAAAAAAAAATTAAATTGTGTACATTTTGTTCATGTGCAATATATGACTAATATGGCATAGTTTCGAGATTTAAGCACCTCACCAGTTGCCATTTACCATATTGCTAGTGTAACTGATTCATGTAAGGTGGTAAATTCTAAATATACCTTTATAGAAGATTTATCTTTCTTGAATAATATTTTTTGAATGTTATTTTTTGTTTTCTGATAATAATATCTGATAGTTTTGGGGATTTAGGTCAGGTATAACTAATTTTACTATTTTTTTCTAACGTTTCGGTATATTACACCATCGTTAGAAAAAGATAATAAAATTAGTTATACCTGACCGAAATCCCCAAAAAAACTATCAGATATTATTTGATATTAACGCTCAAGAAAAGAGAAAAAAATATATGAATATATATATATATATATATATATATATATATATATATATATATATATATACATATATATGAATATATGTATATATATGTATATATATGTATATATATATATATATATATATATATATATATATATATATATATATTTATATATATATATATATATATATATATATATATATATATATATATATATATATATATATATATATATATATATATATATGTGTATATATATGTGTGTATATATATATATATATTTTTTTTTTGTGATACTATAAAAATTATATATTGCAGGCATCTTCATAGTAAAAATAATATGGTATTAGAAAACTTTGATTAATAATAACTTTTATAATATACAGAATGTTCGAAACAGACGACAGACTTCTAGCACCAAAACAAGAAATAAATTTGTAATGTTTGTTTCAAACTTATTTGTTACATAAGAAACGTCGGCTTCTTTTATCTTTTTACCCCCATCAAAGAAGCCAATGTTTTATATGTTGCAAATAAGTTTGTAATAAACTGTAATTGGTAATATTTTTTGAAAATTTTTTGCTTAATACTGGATTTTTGAAAATGGATGTGCTTACTTTATTTCATTATTTGAATTGGTTTATATATTTTTCACCAAATTTAGATGTCCTTCAATAAAACAATAAAACGCTCTTGTAAATATGTTTTAGGTAGCCTTTTGGATAATAAAACAATGTTTCTTTATAAACACAGTGAATATGTGTTAAATTGATCTTTATGGTACACCTGTGTTTAAAAGTTGTCTTTTGCTGTCTTCATCTGCTTGATCACTACTCTTCATATCTGAAAGTATACTGGTTTACAAGTTTCTTGTTTCTCATATGGTGAATGGTGGTTTTTGTGTAGTTTTGTATGCTAAATTCAAAAGTGGGCTTAAAAAAGTTCTATCACGTACAGTTTTTTAAAAATTTTAATTTTTTTTTTTTGATCCATACCATTTTCAATATTTCACAATACATAAAGAATCACCCCCCACTCGTCCATATTCTATTGTACTATGTATATTATAATCAAAATCCAAACATTCTAGCCCAATTTCATTGCATGAGCATGTGAGGTGAGCACAACTTGTTTCAAAATTTCTTCATGACTTCAGTAGGTACTTATATTTTTTTATACTTTCGATGTTAAATATTTACATAAAAGATTGAAGTATACTTTATTCAAATACTTTAGAGCATTCTATTAATTGAAACAATGTTTTTAAATTATTTCAGTATAGAAAAAAAGTGCTACGTTTTATAATTTTTGACTAAAACTTTAAAATTTCAAATCCGTGTTTCTGAAAAAAAAATCTATAAATATTTTCTTAAACTGCACATCAAGACCATTCAAATGTAGGAAATGTTGGTCAAAATTTGTTGGCCAGTGTTGTAAATACATTCATAAAATGCTCTGAATTAACTGTTTCCCTCGACTAGTAAAAATTTTGCAAATATCTTTTCATTCCATAGGACTACCTGGAATTTACCTACTATATTTTTGGTTTTAAAAAATATATGACAAATAATTATTGCACTGTTTAAATGTGAAGAAAAAATTAGATTGTTTGCCTATTTTTAAAAACAATGAAAATGTGTTTTATTTTCTTTAATATAGTCCAACACATGATATAAGAAACAAGAAGAAGAGACCCAAAAAATTTTAATAATTTGTTGACAGCCAATTGATTTGCGGCGTTAGACAAAGATGCCTTGGCAAGTATTTAAATGTTTCTTGCTTTCTCTTGTCTCTTATATTTTATGTTGCAGTATATGGACATTTTACTAAAAAAATCTCCAGGCTTATTACTATAAAATTAAAAAAGACTTTTTTTATTCTATGAACAGAGTCCTATGTACAGGGTTATTCATTATAAATTACCCACCCCTTATCAACGTTATTATTGCCTATAGAAAAAAAAGTTTAAATAAAAGTTGTGTCGTTATGACTGAATTTTGTTAAAATGCTATCAAATGTACAGTAGCGTGCAGATTTTAGGGGATACAAAAAAATAATATTTTTTTTAAATAAGATACCCTTTATATTATTAAATTTTTGGAATAATCCTTTGTTCCTAATTTCAAAAATATGCCATATGTTACCCCTACCATATACCGTTTTTAAGTTAATAAACGTCGAATATCTTAATTAGACTAGTTACTGTAAATATGGAAAAGTTAACATTATTAAAGTAAGCTATGAAAATGACAACTATTATGTTTGATAAGTGACATTTCTTTAATGAAATAATCAAAAGGGTTTACAGTGAAGAAGAAAAACCAAATATTTATACAAAATAGATGACAAAGATTTATTTAGAAAATTTAAATATAAATAAATGATCTCATAAAATATGTTTGATGTATCCACCACTATTGTCAATGCATAATTGATAACGTCCTCTTATATTTATAATTGCACCGGAAATGGCTTCATTATTTATATTCAGATTGTTTATTTCAAGTCGAATCCTGTCTTTAATGACTTGAATACTATTTTTTTTTTTTTTTTTTTTTTTTTTTGTTCCGGTTTCCCGATGCCGGTCAGTCCTCCCGTGACCTCCGACGCCTCACGGGAGTCGCGCCGGCGCATCAACTACAGCCACTCCCCACATCCCGCAGGGTTAGTGACTGTAGATACCAGAATCATGTGCCCTAAGCAGACGGAGAGAACCCAGAATGACCGCCTTCTGCATTTGGCCTGCCAGCCACTCGGCTGATTTTTGGCAGGCCGGTATGATCTTCAGTTCAGAGAGCAGCGTAGGCTTTATCCCTCCGAGTACACCGATAATAAGGACGACCATTTTGATCGAGTAGCCTGGGTACAGCACTTGGAGCTCGTACCGGAGATCGCGATATTTGGTCCGTTTCTCCTCCTCCTTCAAGGTGATGTTTTTCTCCGCAGGTGCCGAGAACTCGATGACATACATCACCTTGAGTTGATGGTCGAGGAGGACTATGTCAGGCTTGTTGGCTTGGATTAGCCTGACAGTCGGGAACGAGTAGTTCCAGTAAATCCGGCATTTCTCGTTCTCGACAACGGACTCAATATCTCCGGGGACGTAAGGCAGCACTGGTGTCTGGTCTACCCCGTACGAGTGCCTTAGATGGTAGTATAGCACTCGTAAAGCCGCGTTATGTCGGTGGATGTAGGCCGAAATCGCATATATAGGGCATGCAGATAGTACGTGCATGAGCGATTCCGGCGCCTGATGGCAGGTCCTGCAGTTGATATCAGGAACCTCTACACGCCACACGCGGCTACGGTAGACCAAGGTGTTGATAACACCATCTTGACAGGCCATAATGAATCCCTCGGTCTCCGACTTAAGCCCTGCTGACCTTAGAAAGGCGAAGGTCAGCCTGGTCGATAAACCCAGTGTTTCTATGTTCTTATAGAAGACACCATGCTGGGGTTTATCGACGTGCTGCCGAAACAGTTTTTCCTGTTCGGCAGCTCTGATTCGGGCTTTCAGACGGTTTGGCTGAAGTTCGGTGACTGACTCAACATCAGCACCTCGCCGGCCTCCTCGCCTGATGTCAAATGCGAGACCGAGTTCATCTGCGGCTCTTTTTGCTGCCTTGAACAATCCTGCTCCCACTCCTACAGTTTCGTGATGTTTTACGAACTGCAAGAGGAGATCTGAGCTCCTGAGTATGTTACATGCCATACTCAGTACTACTCTGCCATGCGTACACTCCAAGCTCAAGAGTCCTCGGCCCCCCCGTTGACGTGGGAGGTACACACGAGAAACGGACGATCTAGGATGAATACTTCTGTGAATATTCATCATCTTGCGGGTATCCCTATCTAATTGGCGCAGCTCATCTACCCTCCACTTTACTACTCCGAAGGAGTAGAGCAGAATCGGAACGGCAAGCATATTAGTTGCAGACACCTTGTTCTTTCCCGAAAGTTCGGAAGACCAAATCTTTCGGAGGCGGTGTCTGTACTTGCCGCGGAGAGAATCTTTTATTTGTGATACATCCTGGATGTGCCTTTGTTGCACACCCAGATATGTATAGGTCTCTCCGGCATCCAGATGTCTTAGGATGCTTCCGTCTGCGAGCTGCGCATCTTCAGGGAATTCCCCGCATCGTCCTCTCTTGAGGTGGACGACTGCACATTTGTCCAACCCGAACTCCATACCAATTGCCCGCGTATATTCTTCGACCACCCTAAGAGCGTTTTGTAGGTCGCGCTCTCCGGAGGCATAAAGTTTAAGGTCATCCATATAAAATAGATGGGTGACCTTATGCCTCCGGTCGCCGGGTGGCCCACATTGATATCCGCGGGTTTGGCGGAGCCCAAAAGACAACGGCAGCAGTGAGATGCAGAAGAGGAGAGGACTCAGGGAGTCACCCTGGAAAACTCCTCTCCTAAATGCCACCTGCCCTGTCGTGACCCGCTGTGCACCTGATGTTATGGTGAAGCGGGTCTTCCAGAGCGGTAGCAGCTGTTCTATGCATCTCACTAGTGGTGCTGGTACCGCAAGACATTCGAGCAAGTACAACAACAGCTCATGCGATGTTGTATCAAATGCCTTGCGGTAATCAATCCAGGCCATCGATAGATTCCGCTTGTATTGCACAGAATCCTGTGTAATACAGCGGTCTATCAGCAGGCTGTCCTTGCAACCTGCCATGCCCTTCTTGGCACCACGCTGTTCGTGTATCTGCTGGAAGACCGGATCAACAGACCTCAGCGTCCTAGCATACAAGATACGTGTAAATATCTTGTAGCAGGAGTTAAGGCAGGTGATCGGCCTATAATTCCTCGGGTCGGAAAGATCCCCCTTTTGGGGATAAGCACAGTACGTCCCTCGACGAACCAGTCCGGAATCTGCTGCCCCTCGTTCAACCATGAGTTGAAAACTCGCGCCAGACGGCGGTGAGTGGAAGGAAATTTCTTCCACCACCAGTTGTTAATGCCGTCTGGGCCCGGGGCAGCGAAGTTCTTGGTACCAGCAAGTGCTTGTTGGACTTCCTCCGTACTGATTGCCGGGCACACTTCTTCTGGCTCTTCAAGATGTCTGTGACACAGAGCCTCGAAGTGTGCCATTGATGGAGTGTCGCTATTGAATGGACGCGGCGTTTCGTAGATTCCCTTCCAGAAGGTTTCGACATCTTCTACAGTCGGCGGATTCTCGACAACACGCTGTGGCTCTTGAAAGAGGCGGGAAGGGTTCGTACGGAACAAATTGTTTTGTTCCATACTCCTCACCCGCCTCTTCAATGTTTTCTTTATCGCCATGAGCGCTCGGATCCTATCTAGACAGTGCTGCTTGATGGTAAGCATCACTGTCAGATTTAGAGTATGGTGTTGACGTCTTAATCCGGCAGCTATGCGCCGGATCCTGGGAGTAAAACTCTACCAGTCGTCTTATATTCCACCACACTCTGGATCCGAGAAGCGTGTTGTCTGGCCGACTGTATCTTGCCTTCGATTTTTTGTACACGCCGCTTGGCTTTCTCGATCCCGTGATTGGTTGACCTCTCACGGGGGACGAGTTGCTTCGCGGCGTTGTACACGGCACAGTTGATTTGCCAGATGTCTACATCTTCCGGAATTTCCTCATCGATGACCGCGTCCATTCTAGCCAGGTCTTGTGGCTTTAGGTTAGCCCTGGTGTTAAGGCTAACCCTCGTCCTTAAGTCTACACCGGTGAACTCTAAAAGATGTTCCCCATCAGCTGGTAATTGCCGCGGTGGTACTGCGGCTGGCAGTTCTTCCAGCTGACGGGGTGCCCTTACGTAACCTGTCCTGAGCAGAAAGGATACTTGATCTCTCAGATGTTGTTGAGAGAAGGCGCGATGCTCTGGATGCATTTCGCACCAAAGTGCATGCATTCGCGCCATGTATCCCCTTCGCTCAGGTTCGCTACTCTCGCGGCAGGTCAGCAAGTCATCCCGTAGTTCCCTCGTCCACTTAAAGCGTCCGTGTTCAATGCCTAGGTTGTCAACGTTGAGACCATCCGGTAAGGCCCCTCCCACCTGTCTCTGACCCCCATCCGCTTGGGGTCGATTGTGAGGGGTCCTTCTCAGGTTATAAGGAACCCATAGCATAAAGAGTACCAGGGTGGTTAGCCCTGATACCCCCGGCCGGCATTAGTCAGGCAGAGTTGCCTCTGCCTGTCCAGGGTGCACCAACGTGGAGGTTGCCGGTCCTTTGCACCCCATACTATTATTATTATTATTATTATTATTATTATTATTATTGACAATGTCTTTTAGAAATCCCCAAAAAAATGAATCCATAGGGGTCAAATCCAGACTGTTAGGTGTCCATTTAATATTGGGAATACATTATTCAAATGATCTCGAACGGGTAGGACACTATGCGGAGTTAACCCATCCCGCATCCAAATCATGTCATCAAGTTCGGCTTTCGGAAAATTCTGCGAAAGAATATTTTCTGCTTCTGGGATAATTATTTCCAGTTAAAGTATAATCATGAAATATAGGCCCAACAATTTTATTTCTGAAAATTCAACACCAAACGCTAACAGTTTTTCTTCCTGATTTTTTTATTTGTTTTATCAATCTTTTTCTGTTGTGCTTGTTTTCCCACGACCTTCGATTTTTCCTATTAAAAACTCCTGCCGTAGAAAAAGATGAGTCGTCAGTAATCCTTCTTCCTCGCTTTCTTTCTTTCCTTCGTATACAAAAAAGTTTAGTAAATAGCCAGAAGCAGCACATGAAACAGACCAAATTTTGAAACCACGCTTGATTAGTTTGAGGGGCATAGATTGTTTTAGTACGCTACGCCCCTAAACGCAACCATGCTTTCATCTACGGATAAATTCCTACTTGGATTGTAAGCATTTAGGAAATTTTATCTCAGAATTGATATTATCAGTTGCACCTTATACAACTTATTGAAATTTGGCTCTCCTCTCTTAGGCATCGTCTCGTTATCATTGAGATGTAAAAAGCGTAATAGTTTGAGAAAACGATTCAAAAGCATCACAACAGAAATTCTCTGTGAATAAAAATTGATGTCAGTTGACCAGTAAAGCTGGGAAGCTTATTGAAACCCATAATAATCAGCAGCCCAACAAAAGCTTTAAGTTCTGATAATAAGTCAAACTGAATACCTTTTTGATTGGTATAATAATTTGATTCCATTATAATTATATTCAGCAGTTCATCATCGAACAAGCTCAAGGAAATATCAAGAGGGGATAACATCTTAGCGCAATTACGAAATGTCATGAATGAAACAGCGTAAGTATCATTAAATATTCCACTACTCACGTGTGAAATGTTAAAACTTTCTTCTATAATATGAACACTAAACAGCTTAGAAATTAAAACAATTGCACCTGAACACATAAAAAATGCCTTTCACTAAAGGGATACTGGTTGAAATCCCAACCGCTTGTAACGTAGTATAAAGTTTAATCAAGATTTAGTTCAATATTTTACCACTATGTCTCTGTGTTGGCATATTTTAGATTACTGGTTGAATATCAGACCGCTGTCTCGTTCAGAAATATTTTATTTTTCACCGGTCGAAATATCGACCAGTATCCTATAAAGGGTTAATAATGTTAACTTTTCCATATTTACAGTAACTAATTTAACTATGATATTCGACGTTTAATAACTCAAAAACGGTATATGGTAGGTGTAACATATGGTATAATTTTGAAATCAGGAACAAAGAATTATTCGAAAAATTTAATAATATACAGCGTATCCTATTTAAAAAAATATATTATTTTTTTTGTATCCCCTGAAAACTGCACGCTACTGTACTTTTGACAGCATTTTAACAAAATTGAGTCATAACCACACAACTTTTATTTAAAACTTTTTTTTCTATAGGCAATAATAACGATGATAAAAGGTGGGTAATTTATAATGAATAACCCTGTACAAGTGTACAACTTTAGTGGCGATAATTTTAGATATTATGCACCAAGTTGATACTCTCGTTGTAGACGTCGCGACACTACAACATAGTTTTTCAGCAGCGTTAATTATACTGATGAAAAACATACATATAACCATTCCCTCCGATATTTCCATCTGCCGGAGTTGAGATTCGAAATCAGGAGCAGACAGGCAGTGACAAGTCAAATTTGTCACATAGCACTCTCTAGCCAATTGGACTACCGTGACCAGTACAGAAACATTTTATATGAAAATTTCCGTGGACGATACATCCATTTAATTGAACACTACTTGATTCCTTCTTATGGGTCTATTTGAAGAAGGTTATGTGTTATGAACGAAACAAAAATTGAGTAAATTGCTGCGAATTTAATCACTGTATTTTAAAAATCTGACATTTTATTTGCTTCGTATTATTTGTAGAAAAAATTTATTTATTATTTGCGTAATGACATAAACATCCCTTTAAACCTAATATGATAACAATAAACTACCTGTATCACTATCTTTAAAAAAAACTTACTAGGTACCTTTTACTTTCAAAAAAATAATTTCAAATGAAATATGTTCATAAGCGTTGAATAGTTTTACTTTTTAAATAAACTCCTCCATACTGCTGCACGATAAACTGATTTTTTTATTCAAAATCTAAAACGCAGGACTTATCTTTTATACACAAAAAAATTTTTGTACATATTAGTAATAATATAATTGTAGAAGTAAACAAGTGCTATAATATTTGCAAACATAAATTTTCTGCCTTGTGCTCTAAATTTCTAAATCGAGAGCTTCTAGATCAGCATCACACACATAGTGCTCTGTAATAATCTCAACACCAATATACATATACATAAGACACGGAAACTTCTTCCTGTCATAAAAAAATCATCATGTATGTTACAACAATTATCTTAATATTTGTACAGTTCAAATTTTACCAGTAAAATTTTTAGTAAAGTTAATTATTTTGTAAAGGAAAGTTTTCAGATGTTTTATCCATTATAAAGAATGTTACATTGTTATATAATTGTTATGTATTCAAATATAACAACGAATATATTTATCAAATGTTAAGATATATCATATTACATATAAAAGTGGTACAAACCTGAAAACTTTTTTTTATGTTGATATATTGTGTTATATTTATTTATTATGCATTGTATTTAATTAATACAGGACCAATAATAAGACATAAGACCACTGTAAGTATCTATATTTTGCTGCTGATTAAAAATAATTACAATACCATACAGGATATTTAACGATAATCGAATATGTTAAAAGATTTCATATTGCTCTTACTGATGCAATAGAATTAATTTATATATACAGTGAGTAAAAATAACACATTTTTATTTTTTCTACATTTTGTTGTTTGTTTTACATTTGAATGTAATAGTCGGAGAGCTGGCGTCCAAAATGTGCAAGAGTTTTCTCAAAGCTAATGTTTTAAGATTAGGTTACTTTTTAGTGATGGAAAGTAACTGTAGAGTCAGCACTTCCGGTACCGGGACACCTGGCGCTGGGACGCTCGCAAAGGTGTAATATTAATTAACGTCTCTAAACTGTTTTCTCAAAGCCCAAAATTTATAGAGAACGAGCAAATATAATATAAAACAAGAATCCAACAGTCAGACAGCAAAATATAGGGACACGTGGCGTCAGCGCTACTTCATACCTGTCAAAAAAATGACGTGTGTCAAAGTGATTTCTCAAAGCTGAAATTCTCCAAAACATTAATTAAAACTATGAAGTTAATAAAGGAGACAGTCAGACTCATTTATGATAGGACGACGTCAGTCAGCAGTCGATAGATGTGAGAACGGTAACTGCGCGCATTAGTACGCCTTTTCTCAATACATATCGTTTATTTTATAACTCAATGGAATGTGGGTTACCAGGGCCGGCCCGATGGGCAGGCCAGCCAGGCGGTCGCCTGGGGCGCTGAATTTTGGGGGCGCCGACTTGCCGCAAGTCGGTTGTAGTTTCTGAATAATTAAATTTAAATTTTAATCAAAAGCACGCACTCCAAATAAGTCCGCACCTGCCCGCCTATCGGTAAGCATGCTGTATGATAACAAAAAATCAAAGTAATACCGGCCGGCGGAGTACAAATTGTTGGCGTGGCTATGATGTTTACGTTTTATCGTTTTTATATAGAGCGCCGACTGCCGGTCTTCTTTGACCGAGTTCCGAATTTTCTGTATTTAATTTTATTATTTATTCTCTAACTAAAAACAAAGAATAAACTAATGTTTGCTAAAGAAGCGAATTGTTGAAATCAGTCTATTATATTAATATTATTACTATAACAGTATAGTACGGTACGCGTTTAAGTTTCCAGTGCTTCAGTTAGCAAATTAATATATGTATAATAGATATAACATATCGTGTCATCTTTTGTTGCAGCTTGCCAGCTTGTACTAGCTTTCTTCGGACTTTGTATATTAGTTATTAAAAACTAAATTTCTGTTGTGTATTGTGTTTGTTGACGTTATAAAATTGAGAAATTTGTTTGTCAATTATATGGCTTGAAAAATACTTATGATGTAAATGAGGCTCGCTTTCTACTTTGCAATAAGACTTACGCATTCGAAGACACAAACGACCCTTTCAAAATTGTCACGAAAAACGTCGACGGTTCCAATTTACCGCCATGCAAGACGGAATTGAAAGAACAAATACAAAGGGCTGCGTACATATCGAACATTTGGAGTCATGCTGATGAAAAAGTACCCACTGCAATGATTGCAGAGGAAAACGGTTGGCAGTTGATCGATGGCCGATATGATTTCAGTTGGTACGAAGACGATCAGCTACCTAATTTCATTTCTGACGTTTTGATTCAACCGGATGATACACCTGCAGGTAATTTTTGCCAGTCGACTCGCAAATGTGATTCAAAACCTTACTGATTAATGTAATGTATTGCTTAACGCTGAATTTTTGATTTGTACACAGATTCGGAATCAACCACCACTGATGACGCCGAAGAATATGGTGCAATCGCGTTTTATTCTGATGAAGATAGTGGCGAAGAACACGACGACGGCAATGATTCTGACAATTAGATGTTTTTTTTTTTTAATGAATCAATGATTCTTTTTTTTTCGTTATAAAATAATTAAAATTATTTTTTCTTGTATAAAATAACTGATATCTATATAATAACTGATATATAACAATTACAATTAAGCATTAAGAAACAATTAAAATTATTTTTTTATATGAAATAAATGATATGTATTGAGAAAAGGCGTACTAATGCGCGCAGTTACCGTTCTCACATATATCGACTGCTGACTGACGTGGTCCTATCATAAATGAGTCTGACTGTCTCCTTTATTAACTTTATAGTTTTAATTAATGTTTTGAAGAATTTCAGCTTTGAAAAATCACTTTGACACTCGTCATTTTTTTGACAGATATGAAGTAGCGCAGACGCCACGTGTCCCTATATTTTGCTGTCTGATTGTTGGATTCTTGTTTTATATTATATTTGCTCGTTCTCTATAAATTTTGAGCTTTGAGAAAACAGTTTAGAGACGTTAATTAATATTACACCTTTGCGAGCGTCCCAGCGCCAGGTGTCCCGATACCGGAAGTGCTGACTCTACAGTTATTTTCCATCACTAAAAAGTAACCTAATCTCAAAAAATTAGCTTTGAGAAAACTCTTGCACATTTTGTACGCCAGCTCTTGGACTATAATTTGCACTTACTTTAACTATATTCGATATAATTATGTTATGGTCTCGTCTGTGTAATATATTTATAGGAGTAAAGAAATTCTTGACTTTCAGATTTTACACTGTTTTATTAAAGGGAACGTTGCTCAAACATACAATAAAGAATCTTACTTAAAAATGATTAATTAAATGAAAGTAAATTCTAGCCTTAAAAAAACTATTTCTACACATAAACATAAACAAATACTTAACCAACATCTAGTTGACTATCGAAAGTGTTTCTTAAAAATTTATGTAAAGAAATGTATACTTTTTATATTATTTTTTATCTCGTACCTTAATTAAAATTTATTTTCTTTAAACTAGGTGAGCATTTAACAGGTCTCTATTTTTGAGTACATTTTCATACATTTGCTTTATTTGTAATCTACTGGATTGAGGTCTGGGTTGTTGAATGACCACATGGTGGAGGCAAATGTTCACAGTTCGCTCTTAAATAGTTTGTTGTAAAATCAGGTAAATGTGGTAGAAGAAGAAACGAAAACTTAAGAAAAACTCGTTTTTCCAAAAATACTAACATTATTTTCTTTAATTTGATGTAATTTAATTTAATTTAACTGATTTCTCTAGTGAAAGTCTTTGCAGGTCAATGTTTTCTTCTTTAAATTCACAGTTCGCTCTTAAATAGTTTGTTGTAAAATCTGGTAAATGTGGTAGAAGAAGAAACAAAAACTTAAGAAATACTTGTTTTTCCAAAAATACTAACATTATTTTCCTTAATTTATTGTAATTTAATTTAATTTAACTGATTTCTCTAGTAAAAGTCTGCAGGTCAATGTTTTCTTGTTTAATGATATCATAAATTTGATTGTTCTAGGTGTTTTTTACTAGCTTTAAATTTTTTGATTTGTTATTTACGGAATCATTTCTTCGATTTCATCAATTTAAAGCAAGGCGAATCCTTATAGTTTCTTGGAATTTTTTGGAATTTTATGAACGATTCTTCCCTTAAATATATTTAAATACATATCTTATGTATTAATTCTTCTCAAAGTTGATCGATTTATTTCGAATTCTCTTTCTATTAAATGGGGATACATTCTACTGCCTGGGGTGATAGGGAGAAATTTTTCGCCTCAAAATTTTTGCATTTTCTTCTGTTCTTGCAGTTCAATAATTTCAATAATTTACCTCATATATTGGCATGGTCTTTAACAACCTTGACACCATCTTTAGTCCAATGCGTTTAGACAAAAACGTATCGTTTAAAGAAAAAAGTCCAATAACGTTGAAATTTGTTTACACTTTAATTTCTTCGTTCTAAACAATGACTCAAAAGTCCCCGGTGATCCGTTGACGCACAAGTTTTGACGGTGCGTAAAAGGGTAAAAAAAATAGATTTTTCACGAATACCTCCGTTCCTTTTAATCAGTGTTGTTATATTTGGAAATTTCTAATGAAATTTCCATTTGAAAATTTCCAAATTGGAAATATCCTAGCCTAGAATTTCCAGAGAAGTTTCCCATTGTCAATTGTGACTTTTTAGGTTAGATTTGCTCTTACTTTTGTTGCTACGTCTTATTTGTGTCGTGAATTTTTGTTCACTTCGTTAAAAATTAGATAAATAAGAATTTGGAGCGGTATTTCAATTTTGCTTATTTTAACCGTGTATACAGGGTATTTCAAGAAACATGTGCCATAGTTTAAGTGGAGATTCCTCGTCTACATACTCTGTAGCTTCGTTTCTGAGATACACGGTGCTAAAATTTTCTTAATTTTTTCAGTTTTTTTCAAAATATAGCCCAAACGACTTTAATAATTTGAATGATATTTAGATTGTGAAAATTACTTAAAATACTACATATTTTAGTATTAAAATGATAGCTTAATGAGGGGCGTGCGTAAGGGCTTGTAATTTAATAATTTTGTTAAAAAAATATGTATGCACTAACTTTTTTTACTTTTTGATTGCATAGTTATGTAGAAAGGTAAATGCCTAAAAGTAATTACCTCTTGATATTTTTTTAGTGTTTGTTTTATTTAGGGGATAATTGCAATTTTTAGTCTCTATTAAATATCGAGCTTTACATAAATTCTTAAAAAAAATTCTTAGAAAAATCCTTTACCCCCATTAATCAAACCACATCAAAATGAAGGTTGTTTTTAATTTTACTGATTTTATTAACATATTAAACTGACTTTTGTACTGCACAAATTTGTCCCTTTTAAAAATTAGAACAAATAAATGCAATTTCTTTTGTTAAAAAACCGTAATGTAAATCTAACATATGATAAATATTAAACATTATAAACTAACCAATAAAATTAATATTTCCAATACTTCAAATCTGTCCAAGGTCATTGGAAATTTCATTGAGAATTTCCTTGAGAAATATCCCCGGAAATTTTACAACACTGCTTTAAATTTTATGAATATAAAAGTTATTATAAGATTGAAATATTAAAAAATTATCTACAAAAGAGGTCTTTACTTGTTTTATCATACGAGTTATAATTTTCGTGAAAATTTTATGTAAAAATTATGACTCAAGCAAATACTTCGATTTTACTCTATTAATGTTTAATAAGTTTATAAATTAGGTCTTATAAAAAAGAAAGCAAGGATTTTTTTGACGAGAAGGGTTTTATGTGATTTATTATTGATATCAGTCTTGATTACTTTATTCAGTGGTGGCAATATCATAATTATGAGTATCAAAGTATTATCAAGAACTGATATTTATCTTTGTTCCGCTTCTTCTTTTTCTCCTTATCATTCTTCTCCTTATTCCTCTTTTTCCTCTCCTTTTTCGTTTCCTCTATATTTTCTTCTTCTTCTCCTTCTTTTACGTTTTCATCGATTTTATCATGGGCATTTAAACAAAATGTCCCGTGACAAATGCCGCAAACATCATATTTAAAAGACAATCCAGGGCAGGAGGTGCTGGTGTTTTTTTTACTCAAAAAAATTGTTTTTTAATACCCATCCCCAATCTTGGGTGTTTAGCTCATTACCGAAGCACTTTTGAAGCTAATAATATACTCGGAAATAGTGCTCTTTAGCTGCTTTCGTTACGAATGGTAGTAAATGTAATTTGACAGATTTATTTTTACTCGCTAATTTACAGAAACACATGTAACAATAGTTATTCAAGAAATTTTCTTTATCTGAAGCACCACACATACTGCATCTTTCAAATTCGGTCGTCTGTCTAATAATTTCAGAGCTGCTGTGTTACCTCCATGAAAAAGAGCAGTTGTGTCACATCCAGAGAATACCTGTAGAAATAAGATATAATCCTTGGTGCCTATATGTTCATTAAAACTTCGAGAGGAGAACATTTTTTGTTCCACTGTTCCTTTGCTTAGTTTTAAAAAATATATTACTTCATCAACAGGCGACAACACAAATTGTCCATTTTCAGCAAAATATATCTACAAACGCCAAAAAACTAGCCAAAACTGTCCTTTTGTAAGTTTTAAAACGTTCTCATCTAAGTCTAATTTTAAATTATAGTTTTACATCAGTGGGTAGTAAAATTGAAATATTTGCTTTAATCAGAAGTTTACATCAAGTTTTCTCGAGAACTTTAACTCGTATGATAAAACTAGTAAGGGCAGTTTTTATATATAATTTTCTAGTCTTTCGATCTCATAATAATGTTCATATTTGTAAAATTAAAAAAATTGTGCGTGCAACGTATCACCGGGGAATTTTAAGACGTTATTTAGGAACTACGAAATTAAAAGTGCAAAAAAAATGCTGCTTTCTTGCACTTTTTTTCTATAACGGATACTAAGTGCACTGGACTACTTGATTTTCCAGTATCTTTCTAGAATTTCTTTTACTGTTTTCTGTGCCCCAATATTTCTCCTATGCAACTTTTATTAAAATATTATCACGTTCTGATAATATGTTGTCACAAAAGAAACAAGCATGCGCAAATACACAACAATAAAAATAATGTTAAACTTCAATGTTTGCTACTTTCAATTATTCTTTTTATTTGTTTTTATAACAATTTCCATGGCTACTTGATTGCCGAAAATGTTAATATTTGCGGTGGTAGTATTCGTTAATGTGTCCCGTTATCAAAAATACCTTGGAAAGAGTATTTTTTGAAATTGGAGGCCCAATAGTTTAAAAATTTTAATTATGAAAACTGGAAAAAAATTAAAACTTTTTTGCGAATGTTAAAAAAAAGAGTGTTTAGTTTCAAATGTTTCTATGTGAACAAGTTAACCTCTGCAGTCTTTCTGAATGCAGTAGTATATTATGCTCCATTATATTTAATACTAATTTCAATTTCATTGAAATGCAAAAACACACAACAAAATATAGGCGAAAGAAAATTGGGTCATTTGGCCCAGTGTGTAGGTATTAGAGTAATTTCTGACAAACTTACCCCATATTTATGAATTTTCATTATTATTATTATTTTAATACAAAAAAATTTGCTAAATTAAGCTGTCGATATAGACAGCCAATAAGAGTAATTAATATTAAACATCACGACATACATATTATTAGTAAATCAATCGAAATAACTGCACTACAAAGTTTCTAATGAGGGCTACCGTTTTTAGGCTTACCATTTGGCGCCACTGACAAGTAAGGTAGCTGTCAAAAGTTATTAGGGGCGGAATAAGGTTTTACTATAATTATTTCGTACACCAGTAAATAAAAAAACTTGTTAATTATGCCTCAGTGTTGTGCGGTTCCATTTTCTTCGGAAACAAAAGGCGGACATATGTTTCCAATAGACAAAACTCGCCTAAAACAGTGGTAGGTAGCGATTCGCAGTGATAACTTTACTCCTTCGAAACATTCGTGTATTTGTAAGCAACATTTTCATTTTGACGATTATGCATTACCAAAGGAGCCTACTACGGAAAAATCGTAAATAATAGTCATGCACATTCGTTATTTTCACCATGCTCATGTTTGATATAACCTAACTTTAATGATGTAAGATACTTCTGATAGGTACAATAATTTCCCTACTGAGCAAGTAAATTAATACTTTCACCTTCTGTCATCATTGTGTTAAATGTTTTTCAGCTAATTTTTTTAAAATCACACCTGCGTTAAGAAGCCATAATAAACATTACGTTTAGTGACATTTACCTACACTAGCGCCTCTCGTAATGAATTCAAGCATGGTAGCCCTCATTGCCTTGATATATTTCATTGTAGTTTCAAAGGAAAACATAATAAACCTATAAAGCATGTATTTTTCTTATCAAAATAATAAATTCTAAAAACGTGAGTCTGTCATTCCTGGTTTAAAAGTATTTAGTTGTCCAACAGTAACTGCATAATTAAACATATTTGTTTCAATTTTAAAATCCAAGTCTATGAAAAAACCCATGTTTAAATTTTAAATTACCTGTTATTGACAACAATATTAAACATTGGGTATGCCATAGTTTTTAGGAGGTTTTAAAACTAGTGTTAAAATCAATATGATGTACCGACCACATATGTGAAATATTAAAGAACTTACTGTTATCGAGTGGTAAAAAAGATTTTCATATCAATGCAAAAGCTAATGCAAAACAATCTTATATTGCATTATTATACTTTTTTACATTCTTCCAATTTACTGAAACTGTATATTAATTAAATAATTTACTTAAATTATGTCTAGATACTTCAGCAAGATTAAAGTTTAGGTTACTAAATTCGATCCCCCTACACGGGTGAAACTAAATTTTAAAATTAAATTAGTAAAATTTTATAACAGGTTTAATGAGTTTTTGTTTTGAGGAGCCATGTTCTTAATTAGAATATTTTTATTGCATTTAAAACGAAAACACTGCCAATGTGAAACATTCCATTTACATAAACAAAACAAGAGAAAGTGAATTAGAATTTCTGATAAAATCTGAAGCAGTCAAAAAAGTGTCAGTAAAAAATTGTTATATTTAGAAATTCTGATGTATTTGGTAGATACTTATATTTATAAATCTAACGCTTTTCATGAACCTAATGCTAAAAAGGCGTTTTTATAGGTTTTTTAAAATCCCGCTTTCTGCAATATCTTTTACTATGGCATTCAAAACATTCTGTTTTAAGAACGATCTCCAAAAAATAAATTTAACAAAATTTTCTGTTTCCTTTTTTTTTAATTTCGTCTCCAACATGTCCACCAGCATTTTGAATACGCTGTCATTTAATAAACTTTACTGGAATTTGCCTTAGAATTTCAACAACTATTTCTAAAATTTCTTCTCGAAAGGTAACTATTAAATCTTGTTAGGTACTCTGACTACTTTGGTCATTTTTCTTCAAACAACCCCTTAAGAAAAGGGTGCAATTAAGTTTGACGATCGCGATGACTAAAGAATGTCAATTTATAAAATTAACTTGCTAGGAAGTAGGTTTGCGACAATAAGAGACATTTTGGAGAAGACGCATGTGAAGGAAATAATATATGAAAATATCAACTTCGTTGTTAACTTCAATTTCTGACATGAAAAGTTGGCAACTTATACTAATTTTTTGGAACGTTTGTCCCTGAATTTGTCATTAACAAATATGTTGGTGAATATGTGGTTTATTATAATTCGTATTTTATTTCTAAACTATGTTAATATTTTAGTCAGTAGAAAACATGTCTTTAAGTTTCCCGATTAAAATCTGTCCACCCTATATTAACTGAGAAACTATGCAACTTTTCAAATTAATTTACACTATAACGTATTAATTTTATTTTATGCTCTAAACACATATAATAGATTATCGTAAAATAATCTGTATGCATATACATGATTAAATAAGCTAAACCTTACCAGGTTCTGTTTTCAGCTGCAAATTATTTTCATATACTATCCTGTAAATTCTTAAAAAATTATCAAATGTTAAAGAACAACCAAAATTAAACATCATTTCCGTAGTTAATTAGGTAAAAATAGGAAAACGTCTATACTTTTTTTGAATAATATACAAAATTTCTCAGCTCTACACTTAAGCGTTAAAAAATGTATATGTATAAAATATTGTAGTGAGAAATGTAAATTTAATATAAAATGTAATAATGATCATAATTTCAGTTAGTTGCAATTTTGGGGTTCTTTAACTAATGGATTAATTAAAATCTCTGCAATCTGTTCATACAATGATAAAAAGAATAGCAACTATCGTACTTATGATTATAGAATTTATATTAATAGCAATAATATACTGTATATAACTATGAAATTTTTTTTATTGACTTGTGATATTTCTGAATACATATTGAAATTGGTTGTATGTATTTTTATAACTTATGATTCCAGTTACAAGATGTATCCATGTTGCTGAAATTTACTGCATATATTGCAGTTAACGTTGTTTTATTTTAAATTTATTTGAACAAATAAAAGCTTTAAAATTCAGTTTGTCTATTATGTTCATACAATAACCAATGGCATGTCCAGAGAGAGGCCAGAGGGGCTCAAGCCCCCCTGCTTTGTCTATTATTACTGATTGCCGATTGCAAAATTTTCTGTGAAAATTTGATGATTATCTATAAATATTACATCCAAGTGGTTGGGAGAAAGTCAATAATAATATAGGAGTGAAAAGACGCCACAAAAAGGTTTCAAAAATGTTCTGATATACATTGCATTTCATTTAAAAAAATTTTACTTGACCCTGTAGAATCGTCTTAGCTGAGTTGAAGATATTATTTTACTACTCCTTGACTGAGATTGTTTAACTCGAGTAGGTCCTTAAGGTAGTCCAAGGTCTGTGGTATCGGAACACTTGGAAACAATGAACAAACGTCAAAGGAGATCAAAATTTTACCTTCATGCAACTGAATATTTTTCACCTTATTAATGAAATCGTTAAAATTAATCACAGAGAAACTAGGTGGTGCAATAGGTAAATTATCAAACTCTTCTGTTAACCATTTTGATACGTGGCAAGTCAGCGATCCGATTGCTGAAACAATAGGACGTACCGACTTTCCTGGCTTATGCATCATAGGTAAGCAATATAATCTAGGTACACTTGGGTTAGATACATGTAACTTCCTATTTAAAGCTGGAGTAATAAGGTTATTGCAGGAATAAAGTACATTTGTTACTCCAGTAACCATTTTTGGTAATCGATTTCTAGAAAGTTTTTTATAAGGACCATTAGTAATCAGATTGTCTATCCTTTCATAATAGTTCTCTTTATCTAAAATAACAACCTTATTGCTCTTATCAGCTTTTAAGTAAAAACAATCTTTTTTACGCAACCAATTGATAATTTTTCTGTCTTTTGTAGATTTTGACTTTTTATTTACTTTAGTGACAATATTTGTCGAGATTTGATTTCTGCAAGCTTCTCTGAAAAATCCTTTAAAGGAATCAGGAAGGTATTGAATTGAACTTTCAACACTTGCAACAATCTCATCTAAAACGCCTTTAGAGGCAGGTAAAGCAAACTTTAACTCCTTGTTAAGGAGATCAATTTCTTCTTTATCAAATGACTGTGACGAATGATTTTCTACAATGCTGAGCATTCTTTTAGAAACACTTTCTTTTGACGTACTACCGATTATTATTTTGAGTTTTCTATTTTGTGACGACATTTTCTTAATAAATTTCACGTTGATTGATATAAACATGTTCCTCTGAAAGTCACACCATTGTTCATGTTTTAAATTATTTAACTTATAGGTAAGCTTTTTCATATGCTTGTAATTCAAGCGTAATTCGTTTACTGTACAGATACTTAATTTCTAAATCCAGCTATTTCTGCCTAATTTAATCTCATTGAAGGCTCTTGAAAATTATAAAAGTAATTTTTCATATCAACACACATAGAGTTATTTAATAGGCTTGCAGATTTTATTTGATTGTGGTATTGCTCAGGCACTTAAACATTTTCCACTTTGGTTGGATTGAAAAGATAATCAGAAATTATCTTTTTTAGTTCAACCAAAATCTCTGTAGGTAACTATGATCAATCTCTAGAAATTTGTGGTTAACAACCTTGAAAAATCTATCTAAACTTAGAAGCTAGTAGAGACAAACAATGTTAATAAAAATTGTTTTCACCAGCATGTAATTTCGACCAAACTACAAAATGAATAGTAATTACTATCTGCATCTGTTTATTTGAGCCTTGAGTTTTGGAAGTGGCATTGTTTGCTGTAAATCCAAAATTATACAACACTAATTTTTATCAACAAAAGGCTTATTTTATTTATCTCGTTTTTGAGTCTCAAAACGCGCTTTATAATTTTCTTTATTCTCATCATTATTTTGTCTAGTGTCATTTTCAGATGCCCAAAAGAAAAGTTGAACTTCGTAGAAAAAATATTAAATGAGGAGAGGAATGTTTCACCATAAAATTATCGTAAAGATAATAAGATAATAAAGTTAGACATTTTACTTTTTTTTACCGAATACTCCAATAAATCTACAAAGGCTACTGCAGAAGAATTTAATATTTCTCAAGCAAGTATAAGTAGGATATTAAAACGTCACCAATATACAGTGTGGAAATTAAGTAACGCATAAATTCAGTAATTCCGTTGATATTAATTTTTTTGGAAAAAATCTCGAAGGGGTATAGCGATCTTAACTTCAGCAAATAGTTTCAGTCTATTTTCAGTTTCTTATGTCATTTATTTTTTTAAGTTATGACGTCATCGCCTTTTTTTTAAATGACAACCTATATTTTTTATTATTGATTTTGGTAGTAGTTTTTATTCCGGTTCTGACCGTATAAAATTTTCAATACGTTATATTTGAAAAAAATCGAGAAAAACAGTCTCAAAGTTCAAATAACAAAAATTCATTAAATTGGGAAAATTTATCTAGTTGCCTAAGTTTGACGGAAAGTTATCGACGGCACATTCGTTTTTATTTTGAAATTATACAAATAGTTGAAAAATCGAACTAATGTGATACACCGACAACTAGATAACTTTTCCCAATTTAATGAATTTTTGTTATTTGAACTTTTTAAAACTGTTTTTTCTCGATTTTTTTCAAATAATAACATATTGAAAGTTTTATATGGTCGGAACCGGAATAAAAACTACTACCAAAATCAATAATAAAAAAATAATAGGTTATCATTTAAAAAAAAAGTCGATGACGTCATAATTTAAAAAATAAATTATGTAAGAAACTGAAAATAGACTGAAAATATTTGCTGAAGTTAAAATCGCTATACCCCTTCGAGATTTTTTCCAAAAAATTAATTTCAACGGAATTACTGAATTTATGCGTTACTTAATTTCCACACTATAATATTTTGCCAGTTGAGCTATTAACTGAAAATAACTTTGCCGACAGGAGAGCTTTTTGTAGAGAGAAAAGAAGAGAATAATAGTTTTTTTTAAAAAAAACTTATTTTGGACCGATGAAAGTAGCTTTTCAACTGTCGGATTTTTTAATAGGAAAAAATGCGCCCGAAAATCCACATATTATAAAGAAGATAAAAAACAAGGATATAATACAGTAAATGTGTGGTGTGGTATTTATCAAAACACAATTGTAGGCACATTGCTGGGTCCTTGAATGCAATGCTTTATTTGATTATTCTTCAGGCTGAAGTGAAGAACTATTTAGATAATATTCCCCTTCCAAACAGGAATTCTGTTATTGGGCAACAGGACGGCGCTCCCCCACTCTGTACGCAACGTAGCAGAATATTTGAATGAGATATCCACTTTGGCTAGGATGATACGGTCCTATACATTGATCTGCTAATAGCCCAGACTTGAGTCCTTTGGAGTTCTTTCTGTGGGGAACACTAAAACAAAATACTTATGAAAATTCGATTTATAATAACATCGACGGGCTAAAGGAATGCATTAGACAAGCAATAAAAAATTTGTGGCAAAATGATCAATTATTTGAGAATATGAGAAATTAATTTATAAAAAAATGCCAACTGTGCCTTGAGAAAATAGAAGAATATATAAACATATTGCAAACCTACTGTATTAAATACGTAATTATATCTTATTATTATATCGTAATTCTTACGATATTTATTGTTGTTTCTATTTTCTGTTATTATTTATTGTTGTTCATTTTTGTTCTTATACTGTTCGTTGTCATTTATTAAACTTTGTTTTATTATAATAAAGGTCATTATCAGATATTATATGTTTTCGCATCAAATTATCATATTTTTTTATTAAAAAAAAGAGATATCACGACATATCTCGAAAACAGTTGAAGTAATAATACAATTTGTGATCAGAAACTAACGGACAATCAAATCTAAACGAGAATAAATTAATAAATATCTCCTACCCTACCTTTCCTCCTATTAATAAAAGAGTTAATTATGTGTTCCTACTAATTATATTGTACCTACTATTTATTTATTTATTTTAATTTTATTTGTGATTTCATGAATAAACTTCTTTGAGAAACACAACTGTAACAAAATGAACTGAGTAAATAAATTTGGTTTGATTTGATTTGATTGTTGTTAAGCTTCGTTGTTTTAAATAACGACAAAGTGGCACGCTTGATGTACTTCCGTTTTACGTTCAATGCATGAAGGTTACATCGCAACCTAATTTATACAAATCTTAATCTCTTAGGAACTTAAAACAAGAAAATTCGTATAAACAGCAGACGTAGATCTTAAAATACACAATATCTTTCTGTGTCTAATCACAGATTCAGTTTAAATTCGTGGTCTAATGAAACAATCAGAACCTAACGGTATGCAACTAATATTGCACGAAAGTGATTTTATGTACACATACTCTCCTTGATAACTTATACAAATTAATTAGGAATATAAGTAAATAATATATTAGATTGCCACCTTTAGAAATGGTTCTAATGATATAACTACTAACAGAACAAAAAACTTGGTTACCATTAATAATACAATAATACACAAAACACAATCACTTGAAAAAATTAATTTATATTTGAAACAAAAAAATAAAATTATTCTTAAGAATCAATAAATTGTTAATAAACTGATAATCGCATTCAGACAAATTTCTTAGATATTAAAAAAACCCTTCTGCTAAAATATTAATATATAGAACGATAATAAAAGTTAACAGATATTACAATAAAACTAAATTTTGGTGAAAAATAATAATTTTTTCAGACAGAAAGTAAAACGCGGTTTAAAAACTAGCTGTTTAACATTCGAACGTAACAAATTCGCTTATTATAACTATATCCGTTCTTATATTACAGGTCTATTATGAAAATAACAACTTGATTCTAACATCGGAAGTGATGATGTCAAATTTACTGGTATATCCACCTCTGCCCTATATCAGTCCTCTTATTTAAATTTCTCAGTTTTCGAATTTTTTCTTCATTCTAAATATACCTAGAAATTCAGTTTTATTTCCACATGCCAGGCTCCATTTGTAATTTTGAAATTCTGGACCAATATCCGTATATTTACAAATAACTAGAAATATTTCAATACCCAATTGGCATTACATTAGTTGCTTCACTATAATGTGTTGCATTACAAAAAAGAAAAAAAGGTTCTGTCGTTAGAGGAAGCTGGAGAGAAAAATCTCTTGAAAATGCTGTGCAAGGTGTTAGAGGTGGTATTTTAGGTGTTAATGAGGCAAGTGCATTAACTGATCTGCTACTGTAAAAAATGTCACATCTGGTTTTAGTGCCACTGGTACAATGCCATTTAATCCAACGGTTATTTCAGACTGATCCCTTTTTTTGTATAGAATTTGAAATTGTATGCATGGTGCAACGCAGAGTAATGAAAATCGATCTAAAATATTAGAGCGTCCAGATGTTTCGCGCTTGAATACTAACACTATATCTTCAAAAGAAGAAAATGTACCCTTACCTCCAAATGTGCAACTAGGTGCTTCACACATAAATGCTGTCACTGTATCTTTAGAAGAAGAACATATATCATCACTTACAAATAAACTCATTTTGAGTAAACGATTGAATGCAATTTCTCTGGTTCCTGTAACTTTCGCAGTGAGAAATGTCAGGGGGGGAAACTGAAATGAACTTCCCTAGAAGGAAACTGAGGCAGGTATTAAATTCTGCTAATAAACGAGGAAAAATAATAATTTCAAAGGACTACACGAAAGGGAAAAAGACATACGAGTGAACAAATACATCTAGTATAGTCGTTGAAGTCACGATTCACGAAGGTTGCTCTATATATGTTAAAACATGCAAGATGTGTGGTAAAGTAGCTGCTAAGAAAACACGTGGTTTTTAATTTTGATTTTGATTGATCCATCTTGACCATAACAGTTTGGTCCGTCTTTACCAGATACACTGGTATAGATGGTCCAGTGCACCATTTGGGATTTATTAGAATTTCTATTTTATTTTTACATTTTTTAAATTCCTTCCTTCAGAGAATAAAAGTTTAAATATCACCAAGTGATTTTATTCCATCTTACTAATGAAAAATAGTAAATTTTAAATGGTCAATCTTTACCGGACTCTTTTTACTTCAGTCATACTTAATAATCATATAATGTAAAAATAATAGAATTATACAAAAATAAAGAGCGAATTTTCTTCGTTCTCTTATATCAATTTGATGTTTATATTAAATATTCATGTAAATACTTGATAAATACTTTACTAATTCATTTATTTTCTAACTAGTTCATAATTAAACTAATTATACAACACATAACTGTCATTAATATAACAGATTAAAATTAATATTGCTATCTTTTTATATTAAAATAGGACAAACCCAGCAATATACAAATTACTCTTGTATAAACATTGCTCCAGATATAATCAATGCCAATAAAACCAATAATGTTAATATCAATCTATTGTGATTTCTTATTTTTTTGTCATATATAGGGTGTCCCTAAGTTCGACCGACAAACTATAATTCCACGTCGAAAAATAGAATGATTTTATTAATACCGGTTTTCCTAAATAAGCAGCCTCCAAATTTAATGGATGAAAACATTAAATCCTCAATTTTTCTGGAACTGCTGAGGCTTTTCTAATGAAACTCAGTATTCTTAAATTTGATACATGTTTCAACAATCCTGGCTAATGTGAAAAAAAATTACTTATCGCAAAGGTATAGTTTAGGTGCAGAGGGGCTGATGTTACCCCAGTACTTTTCAAATAGTTGATTGAGTCGACCTTTTAGTCAGCATTTCATTGGCTTTGGCATAAGAGTCGACCAATACTTGATGAAAATCCAGTTTTAACATTGAACTAAATAAAACAACCGTTTTAAAAATTATATAAAAAAAACGTGATAATTGTTTCGCAAACACATTGTTTTCCCTCGGATGTAAGTACAAGACTAACATTACAGTGCCAAACAAGGTATAAATATAGGTTCAATAAAGTAATGAAAATATTCGTAAAAATAATTTTGAATTTGAATTTTGTTCAATCATAATTTACAATTGGCGTGCACAAATTTAAAGTAATTCTGTGCTTTTACTTATTTTATAAAAAATGTAAAATCATAAAACGATTAGGTTTAATTTCGTTCAGTGCCAATACTTTTTATCGGTTGCCCAATTGAAGTTAACGATCGTTATCATTCAATGTCAAATTGAAAACTGAAAACTTTTATCTCCGTAATTTTTTCTTGAAGGCAACGGTTTTTCAGCAAAATGACTGAAATCATAAGCATGTACATATCTGCACGGAATAGATAGTATAACTGAAATCCGCCATATGTGAAAATTGGTATACCTTTTTGCATCACTTATGTCAACGCTGATTTACTGAAAATTTAAAAAAATTTAGTTTTTGTATAGTCACTTTAGAAAGTTTTTGGAAAAAGAAGGCACTACTGTAAATTCCAATACATCTTTTATTAATTAAACGAAAAAACTAAAGAAAAACAATTATTAGTTGTCGTTGCAACGGCTATTTAATAATTGAAAACACTTTATTAGACCAGGTACACATGAAATCAAGTCAACTGCATACTGAGCAGTAAAGGTGTCCCACAATTGTATCTCTGACACTTTTAATTCACTTTATTTCCAGGCGCCATTCGTTCCACTTTATTAGTCCCCTTGAGTTTTCTATTGGACTAAGGTCTGGTAAAGCTATTGGCCATGGAATTGTTTCAATTTGCTATTCATGTAGTCATGTTCTTGTGCACGCAGACGTATGGCAACGTGTGTTGTCCTGCTGAAATCGCTATCCATCAGGAGATAAAACGTGTGCCATTTAAAATGCTACAATACTTAGCGCTGTCAATACTTTCGACAATACAGTGATGTGTTGCGCTATTGTTGCTCACAAACCATTATTTTAATGGATACAAAGTTCTCTTGACAAAATCTGTAAGCGATTACGCTGAACTGAAAACAGCTTTCATCTAATATAAAGATATTTTTCAAAACTATCTCCTCGAAAAATCTGGACAAAAGTTCTTTCTTCGTTGCATGTGTATAGGTGTCATTTCAAGAATGTTCTTTGACTTCTTTGATAGATAGCCTTGTCCTTTCAGTAATAAGGGGACGGTTTCTGGGCACACTTATATTCCTCGTTGATTTTTAAACCTGTTAGCTAATTTACGATAATCTAGATGAGGATTTTGTCATCATAAGACAACCAAACTGTTAAAATTGTTTCCACGTATTTTACGTGGTCTCCATGAAACTGATCTGTGCTCCATTCCTGTACCATTTTTTATTACGTTTACAACTTCATAGATTACACATTTTCTAGGTATAGATAATTTCATAAATTTTTTTAACATCCTAACTTATTTTCCATACAAATATTTCACCAGTATCCTTTTTTCTACTTTAGTCATAATGACACAGATATTCTGGTTGTTTACAATTAACAACATTTTGCCATATGCGGTTGTTTGTTGGTACATTTATAACCAGCTATGTACGAGCTACAAGAAAAATACTGTACTATTAAAATATAGCAAAAAAGAAATTACATTAAAATTTACAGAAATTTCACAATTTCAAAAACTTTCTAGACGGACTATAGATTTAAGTTTGGAATTTCGCACAGTGAATGCGGTTTTTTTATAAATACATGTTTAAAAAACAAAAATGTTTCTAGGATTGTGAATGCTCCAACGGTTATATAAATATAAAGTTTTAGGTGTTAATTGTTGCAATTATACTTTTTGATCTAATTTTGAAAACAAATACCCATTTTTCTTGTCAGAATGTGAAGTCACAAATTTTATTACAACAAAAACATTTAAAATGTTACATTATTTTTACTCATTAGAACACTAACAAAGTCCTAAAATAATTTTGAAATATCTTAAAATATGTTTGGTTCTTACACATTTTTAAGAAATCATTAGCAAATACCGATTTCTCTCCACGAAATTCCAACCTTTATCTCTAGTTTAACGAAAATATTATTAGTAGTAATAAATTTATTCCGTTTATAGTTGTTAAACGTTACCAAAATGATGAAGTAGCACACATAGTAGTTAGTAGTAGTAGCTACTTATTTTACTAGGCAAGTAGGCCACAATAAATAAATAATGCATTTATTTCCAACAGGTGAATACCCAATTACAGGAAACATAAAGACAGTTACAGAGAACATGAGAATAAAAATTACAAAAGTAACAAAATTAGAAAAAAAAAATACAAAAATACAGGGAAACAATAAAATATATAAGTGAGTCTAAAATTATGAAATAATATAAATTACAAAAGAAAACAAATATGAGAAGACATTAAAATACTGTAGTGAGCATAAAATTATGAATTAAACATGGAATTATAAATAAAGTGAACTTGACTACAATAATTGTACACCGTATGTGTAACAAAAGTAACAAAAATACATAAAAAAAAAAAATCAAAAATTCGGGGAAACATTAATATACATAAGTGAGTCTAAGATTATGAAATAACATAAATTACAAAACAAAAATATAAGAAAACATTAAAATACTATAGTGAGCATAAAATTATGAAATAAACATGGAACTACAAATAAAGTGAACATGGCCATAATAATAATTGTGCACCATGTGTATTGGAAATATTACAAAGAAAATAATAGATTTTAAAAGCAGTATCCGCTCATGAGGCCATACAGATATAAACATGCAAAATAAAAAAAAATAATAATAAAATAAAACAAATAAAATAAAAGGAAAAACGGATGATGTCAGGACGCGCACAGTAAGTATAAGAATTTTATGGGTTGTTTCTTAGATATAAGGCAATTACACTATTTAAACTGTCGTGATTAATATCGCAAAGTCCGGAAATTGAATTGAATAACTTACACATACTAAATATTGGCGATTTACACATAAGGTTGGTACGACTAAAGGGGCAATAAAAAATAATCGCTTTCACGAGAATGCAATCGAGGAACCAAAAAGTAAAGCTTATTAACAAGGGATGGACAGTCGATATTGTTATGTACTAGATTGTACAGAAATGAAAGAGCAATACAGTTCCTTCTTTCACTTAGTAAAATCATATTAAACATATCTAATAGGAGTTTATTATCAGTGCCTCGTTGTGGATAAAAACCAGTAGTTTTTAAAAAATATGAATTTTACAAATTTTCTTTGGACAGATTCCGTTAATAAAATCAAATTTTGGTATATAGGATACCATATTAGAGCGGCATATTCCAGCTTGGATCTAATGTATGTGAAATATAATATTTTCAAACTTTCAACCCTCGAGAAACATCTCCAGTTTCTGACAAAGAATCCTAGCAACTTAGAAGCTGACTTTGTCATCTGGTTAATATGACTAGAGAAACTGAGTTTATAGTCAAAAATCACACCGAGATCTTTAAATTCCAAACAACGCTCGAGTGGAAAATTGTTTATGGTATAATCAAATTGTATAGAATTATGCTTACGAGTAAAGGTCATGATTTTGCATTTGGAGATGTTTAACATAAGAAAGTTATTGGCGCACCACATAGAAACGTTATTTATTTCTGTTTGTAAGTAAATACAGTCATTCAGACTAACTATATTCGTAAAAATTTTTAGATCATCGGCAAAAAAGTAGATACTGACAATTAATTACTGATGTTATGTCATTTATGAAAATCAAAAACAACAGGGGCCCCAGGTTGGACCCTTGAGGGACGCCCGACGTTGCTGTATAATTTAGAGATCTGTGACCGCCATGTTCCACAAATTGCTTTCTTGAAAACAAGTAAGATGTGAAAAGCGAGATTAATGTATCCGAAAATCCAAAAGCTCTTAACTTGGATAGTAGCAAATAGTGATCTATCTGATCAAAGGCCTTTTGGATATCCGTATATATGACATCCACCTGCCCCCTGCATCCAAGTTGTCACATATGAATTGGGTAATACAGGCAAGATTTGTTATCGTGGATCTTTGTGCCATGAATCCGTGTTGCATGGGTGATATGGACGGTTTTATTGTACTGTAAATATGACTATACATAATTATTTCCAGTGCTTTCGCAAAATTGCATAAAATGGCAATGGGTCTGTAATTGAGTATGGACGATGGATCGCCAGTTTTTAAAATTGGACATATTTTGGTGATTTTCCAGATATCCGGAAACTTGGACGCAGTGATGATCATGTTAAAAATAATACGCAGCGGAGTTACAAACACTGCAGCACAGTCTCTAACTACAAAACTGGGAACACCATCAATACCGGCTGTCATTTTATTTTTCAATTTTTTTATTGCTTCAAGGATCTCATTTTCCGTGATACAGTCGATGTTTATCAATTCGGATGGGTATAAAATGTTATCGTTTGTGTGACTTGGATCCGAGGCAGAATATACGCTCGAGAAAAAAGTTTGCAAAGCCATTAACTATCGTTTGCGGTGTATCCAACGTTTCGTTGTTATAAGTGACCGTTCCTGGGATTCTACTTTTACCTCTTTTGTATTGAGCAAAAGACCAAAATTTAGAAGGATCGTACGTGATTACATTTTCGACAACTGAAACATAGTCTTTATAAGCCGAATCAATTTGTTGTTTTATAGTGGCCCTGAGACTCTTAAACTGATTTAGGTAATATTCTGTTTTATTTTTTGTAATTTTTGTGGGCCAGTTCTTTGCAACGAATATTATTTTTAATTTCAGCATTATACCAAGGCGGGAAATTGCAAATTGAATTTTTAAATTTTGGTACACATTCTACAAAGATACTGTTTAAAGTCGCATAAAAAGCATCACATGCCTCATCGACATCACTAAAATTTTCTAAGTAAGACCAATCTGCTTGAAAGAGTTTATCGTATAATTGAAAGAAATTAGCTCGCTTAAAATTGTAAGTATCGTTTTTGCTACTGGGAGAGAAGTTTTTTGACATTTTTGTGTTTATACTGAAATTTATAATCAAAGAGGGATGGTGTACGTCCTCGTTAACTAAAGGCACGAAATCTCTACTAATATTACAACTAAAATTAGCAAGTACAAGGTCCAACAATCTACCATTTCTGTTTAAGATTGTATTGTGTTGTCTTATATCTAGAAAGCTCATTAAGTTATCAACTACTCTAACCTTAACATCATTCTGATCAATATTAAACTTATTTATATTAAAATCGCCACAAATCAGTAATTTGTGGTCTTTTTCAAATATTGACAGACCTTCAAAAGCATCTAGAAATGCTTCATATTCAGATACAGTTGTAGATGGTGGTATATAAATTGCAAAGATTAGTAAAACAGTGTTATTAATCGTTACCTTACATCCAAGAGCGTCTATACTAGGAACAACATTCGCGATTGAATCCAAGTTTAATTTTATAACATTATAACTGCTTTTAACTGCAATTAACGCTCCACCTCCCCTGCAATGTCCCGTTGCTTGAAGATTCCGATCGCTTCTAAACACTAAATAGGAAGTTGGAAATATCTCCTCACTAGTAACGTCGCTGGAAAGTCCAGATTCGGTAATACATATAATATCATACTCTTGTGTAGAAACAGCATTAAAGAAGGTTTGCGTTTTGGACCCTTTTTACCTAGGGACCTACAGTTTAGCGTGGACTCCGAACCACGGTCCTCGACTGTCAACTAACCCACCGCCTGGGCCTGCCCGCCGGCACCGCTAGCAGAGTGGCAAACCTCCTGGGTAGGTCTCTTCGACCCGCCACCCGGGCTCGCCTCTCCGCCTGCATCAGGCTAGCGGTCTTCCCGGGATTGTCTGTTGACAGCCTACCGACTGTTAGATGAGCTATTGTTCATCCATCCAATTGCCGGACTCGATCAGTGCTGCTTAACTTCACTGATCGAATATCGGATATTAAACGGATGTCCATACCTCATCCCCCAGTAGCACACATAAAATGTTTATCGGATTATTTTAGGCTGCGACAGGTATCAGCCGAACTCTACACGTTTCAACTTGTATCAAACTTGGATACCGTACGCTGTTGTATGCATGCATTGCATCATAATATGTTTCACTATAACTCTGGGATGATTCAGTTAGACTGCGGCGCATATCACATATAAATATCGTAAATTTCTCGTTTAGTGTGGGTCCTTATTGAGTAGTGACAAGTTGTCAATAAAATGTTTATATCGATCGCTAAATTCATAAGAGCACTAGTAAAACTTTATAAAAAGCATGAATGTGTTTATAATAGAAAATCTACAAATACGCATGTTCTAAATTAAATTCGGATACCTTAATAGGTAGGTACTAAATTTGAAAAAAATATAATTGTAGAAATGATTTTTAAAAAAGATAGATGGCATCAGAAGCCAGTATAACGGACATATAAGAAATTATATGGAGACAGGCGAGTTAAAAAAAATAGTTAAAGTTTCTTGAAGTCTTTTGTTAGCCCAGAAGATACAAATTTAGCTTCGATAATAAATTTGCCAGTGCAGGTGGGTATAGAAATATACGTATTTGAATATGTTTATTTTATAATTTTGCCATATATAAACTAATTAGGTCATTTTCTAGAACACGCACTTCTGAGATACCACAAAACTAATTATACCGACACACTCTATACATCATCAGATGTTCATTGCACAGTGTCATATCTTGTGCAAATAAATCAATAAGATTGCAACACTTGACATTATCCACCCGGTATTCATTTATATGGCTGTCTGTGTGTGTTGTATAAGAACGCTGTCAGGTGTCGCACGACGTTCTCCAATTTTGCAAAATTGAGATAATTCAACCAAGTTAGGGACAAATCCCTGACGTTTATTTTTTCTCATAATGGCAGTTTCTGTTTAGATTGTTACAATCTGGCAACGCTGTTGGCCGCACATTTCATTAATTTCACCTGTTGAAATAAAGTACATCTATCGCGGGGATTCACATGGGGCTCCGCGAGTACGTTTCAGATAATTTTTAACTTCATGTTGATAATTTTCTTTTTAATAAAGAGTTGATTGGTGGAAGGTGTGTAGGGACTCTTACTCAATGCTTAGAGGGCATTTTTCATGAAGACGCCATTTCAGTTCTTTGTTACTGCGTGACGATTGAACTTGGCGATCAATATATTTCAATATAATTTGCAATATAATTGTTTAAAAAAATGTCGGAAACAGCGGGCGCATCGAGTTGTGTTAATAGAGATTCACCTGTGCCTCGTTGTGATAAGTGTCGGGTACTTTATTCATCGACACGGCATCGTACCGTGTCATTACAGTTGTCGTAAGTGTTCAATAAGATTAGTGCCAACGTCTAAGGATGATTTAAGCATGTTTCAATTTGAAATAAAACAAAATAATATCCCTTGCCCTACAAAAATAATTGACATTTGGTGAAATATCAGTCATTTACGGCTCGCTATTACCCACCCAGCACCCCTATTCGCTCCACGATCCCGTAAGTTTCTTGGCTTATTTATTATTTGCACAACATTTCTTATGTCACAAACTGTTACCACATCGTTTGTGAGTAAGTGTATGCAAAAAATTTCGAAAAATTGCAAAAGTGCGTGTTTTAGAAAATTACCACTAATTAATTTGGGCTTTGAAATTTCGGATTAAATTATACCGAGACAAAAAGTGTGGACCTATATTCTGTAACTGAGTGTCTTTTAATCTTATATGTTCTAATTCACGTAACACCGCGTCCAATATTTTTAAAACCTCAAATGGAACCATTAGACCAAGTTTTGAGGCCTTTACTAAGTAATAATTTTATTCCAGATGACACATCATTCATTTCTTATTTAAAATTGGGCCACTCGAACAATTGGTGACTCAGCTCTTATAACTGTGCTTACCTCCCCCAAACATCATCGTATGCTGGTAATTTATTTTTTTTTGTCATTTTCACGAAGATTGTTCAGCAGATGTTGCATCGCTAATACCATCAAAAGCCTGAGTTATGATAAATCTTATTATCAGTAGGCCTTTAAGGAAAAAAAATGGAAGGAGTACCTATTATTTGTAAAAAAAATCTGTATTGCTTTATTCAGTTTCTGAACTCTATTGCTATATTTACCAACAGAGATGCAATCTGAAGAAATTAAATTGCATTCTGTATATAGTGTTTACACAAGTAGGTTTAGTAAAACTGTAAATTTAATTTGCTGTGAATTATACACAGAGTGAGTTAAAATAATCCATATATCTCGGAAATTACTAGTCCGATTTTAATCAAATTTGGTGTGGAGGAATAAGAATATATGGTAGACTTGGCAATGATATCGGCGCTATTGCCACATTTTGATCGAAAGAGAACCCACTTAGAATATTTTTAATGAAATGTTTTACAATTGTCCTCCAACAGTTCATAAAATTATGAAAAAATTCAACCAACCAGAAAATATCAATAATTTTTAAAAGTCAGTGCGTCCCAACGCAGCCACAAGAAACAATCAAGCTTAGATGGCCTATTAACCGTACAAAAAGATTCACATTCCTCAACAAGACAGATTGATCACAAAGTTCTAAAAAATAAAAAAACTAAATTCTTACCAAATAAAGTTGATGCAATAATTGTCATTTTAATAGGCGTCTAGAGTTCTGTGAGACAATGTCTATCCAGGGAAGGAAGGGCCGCGGAAAAATGTGCCTTCTGCATTCCATTCACATTAAAGTGTAAATGAATTAAATGATTTAGTGCAATTTTTGTGGTCTTTTTACCCACACCTACTTATTGTACTATATTTCTAGTATATGGTTTCGCAGAAAGCTGGCGACTTATCAATAATGCTTTCCCTTGCCGCACGGGCCTTCCTTTCCCGGCTGGGCAGTAATAACAACCCGCATTTGTTTAATACAATATTTGCATTCACGGATAAAGCAATATTTTGTTTTAGGGGTGTCAATAAGAATAATTATCGATATTAGGCTCAAGAAAATCCCCACGGGGTTCAGGAGACCAATACCAAATTTCCCCGGAAAATTAGTGTTTGGGCAGGCATAATAGGTAGTAATATCATTGGTTCTTTTCTTCTCTAAGAAAATGTAACCGACTTCTTATAAACGATATTACACCGGCTGTAATTGCTTCATATCCCAATCCACTGAGACGTGAGACGTTTCCATCTTAACTTGATTTACTGAATAATGACTAAGGTGAATTTTGCTCGTAGGTAATAACAGAATCCCAAATAAAACATGCAATCCGTATTATGTACAACAAGGTCGTTTGCTTTTAGACAATATATTTGAAGGAATATGCAGAAGTAGTTCCAACGAATGGTCTGCTGGATCCCCCCCCCCCGATTCTTTCTTGTGGAGTCACCTGTAGAACGCAGTATACAAAACTAAACCAGGCAATCTAAACAAATTAAGCAATAGGATAGAAACCGAAATAAGAAGAATAGAAAGAACGGACACTCTTAAAAATGTTTTGAATATCTTTAAAAATCGTTTAGCGTATTGCCAAGAAATAAATAGACATCAGTTTAAACATTTAATTTAACTTTTCCCATAGCTTTTCAGATTTCAGTTTATTCTCTAGTCATAACACTTTATTTATTCTGCTACATTTTTTAAGTACCTTCCTTATGCATGTCGCCCACTTATGCAAGGCGCTACGTGGTTGCGTTTGGAGAAAAATGTTGCATATTATATATTTCATGTATTTAAATATACAAATCTCAACCCAACGGCTTCTACGCGCGGTGCCGCGCGTGACATCGCGAAAGTGTGTGGATCTAAATTGGAATACATGAAATAAATTTCATGCAACGTTTTCCTCCGCGCTTCGCCTCACCGTGCTTCGCATAAGTGAGCGATAAGCTTTAGGTTATCCAAAATTTATTTCGCTAGCCAAGAAAAAAAATTAAACATCATGTCACCAAATTTGAAAAAGAGGGATTAATTGATTGGTTAAGAAATATGCAGGGAGGTGTTCCATCTGAAATAACACATTTGATAGCAATTACGAAAAAAACAAAAAGTGGCAACAACGCTGTTATCATAGTCAAGTTTGCCATGCATTCTTATTCCTCCACACCACATTTGATTGAAATCGGACCAGTAATTTTCGAGATATCTGGATTATTTTATACTTTTCACTGACAATGTACATCTAGTTATAAGTTGTTTTTTTTTTGTATACGTGAAAGATAACTTCATATTATGTTTTTCTAGGAAGATAATAATGGAAGAAATCCAGAGTCAAGTTTTCTGAAAAAATACATTGAAACTCCAGTAATAATAAAATCAGCGGTAATATAAACAATCATGTCATCCAATAAAAATTATCCTTTAATTTTTAGAAAATACTATTCTTTCAACAATAACGGCACAGACAAACCATCTGATATGTGGTCTGTCGACTTCTAATTATGGTTTTTTACTTTTTTTCTCTGCCTAAAAAGAGAAAACAAAATAACGTATATGATGATTACGTGAATGCAGCGTTGACTTACATTGGATACGAACTTAAATCTATAAAAGATCCACTTCGAGTAAAGAAAATAATAAGAGGATTTATATCTTAAGTTCATGAAGTACAGAATATATTATGATGTTCGGTGTTTTATACGAAATAAAGAGAACATAAAACTTACATAAAATAGGAACCTGCAATAATGTGCCAAAATATAATAAACATTATAATTAAATTGGATTATATTTAACAATACGCACAAATTAAAATTATTTCCATTTCTTGAAATAATACTATCGTTGAGAATTACATTAGATACATTTAATATTAAATAAGAAACAAAACTTTGTTAAACATTTATTTTTAAACGTAATGAGTTAAAGGGAATATGTAGGACCAATTCATATTCATCGATCATTAGTATTAACATTATTTTAATCAACACATTAAAAAATTCTCATCAATTATAGTATAATTTCTTGGAAAGAGTGCCGCTTTTATCAGTATTTACTTCGCCGACTCTATCCGCAATACATGACATTGCAGGTTATATTATATGAGGAATTGAAGTTAAGTCTTGGAGTGGGTTGAAACCTTTGATGTGAAGATAACATTAACGTAGTTTTCCACGAAACACCATATACTGCACTTGACACGCGTTTCGCCAAACAAGTTGGTATCATCTGGAGATGATAAAAATTAACCATATGCTAAGAATGTATCCTATTTATATCTAACCTATTGTCACGGTTCGGTGAACCGCGACCTACTAACCAAAAAAAGCCGGCTATTTGGGATAGACCCTCTATCACTATTCATACTATTTTTACACTTTGTGATTTCCACGCTTTCAAATGCATCCAGCTGTCTAGTATTTGTTACATTCCTAATTAATCATAAATTGCTACTATCTATTTTATGGTTGTTCTCAAACGCATGTTGGGCAACACTAGACTTATCTGTTTCACCATATTTGAGATGGGCCATATGCTTCTTGAATCCAGTTTGAATTGATCGTCTAGTCTATCCAATATACTTGTGGCTACAGTTCTTACAGCAAATTTCGTAAATCTCCGACTTTACGTTTGTTTCAGTTTTGTCTTTTGGATTGCCTAAAAGTTGTTGTAGTTTGTTTTTCGATGAATGTACCACTGTCATACCCATCTTTAAAAATCTTACCTCTCTCGACAAATCTTGTCACTAAAGTAAATAGAAAGTCAAAATCTACAAAAGAGAGAAATTATCAAACGGTTTCGTGAAAAAGATTGTTTTTATTTAAAAGATAATAAGAACAATGAGGTTGTTATTTTAGATAAAGAGGACTACTATGAAAGGGTAGACAATCTGTTTGTAATGATCCTTATAAAAAACTTTCTAGAAATCCATTACTAAAAATGATTACTGAAGTAAGAAATGTACTTAAATCCTGCAATAACCTTATTACTCCAGCTTTAAATAGGAGGTTACATGTATCTAACCCAATGGCACCTAGACTGTACTGTTTGCCTAAGATACATAAACCAGGAAAGTCGGTACGTTACATTGTTTCGGCAATCGAATCGCCGACTTACCACCTATCAAAATGATTAACAGAGGAGTTCAAAAATTTATTTATTGCATCACCTAGTTTCTCTGAGATTAATTTCAATAATTTCATTAATAAGATGAACAATTTTAGTTGCAAGAAGGTGAAATTTTGATCTCCTTTGACGTTTGTTCATTGTTTCCAAGTGTTCTGGTACCACTTGGACTACCTTAAAGATCTAGTCGAATTAAACAATCTCAGTCAATATGTAGCAAAAGAATATCTTCAACTCACTAAACTTTACATGAAATAAAATTGTTTTCGATTCAACGATAATTTCTTCGAACAATATGAAGGAACAGCAATGGGTAACTCTTTTGCCAGTCTCTTCATGAACAGATTCGAGACGAAAGCAAAAAGAAGAATTTGAGTACTTTGGGTTTGGCTTAGGCATGTGGATTGTTCTTGCAGTGTTTAATACAAAAGTCGCTGATATTGACAATTTTGTTTCTAAATTAAACAGTCATTTCGCGTCAGTTAAATTCACATAAAAAATTGAAAACTCTGGATGGTAGTTATTTTTAGATGTATTAATAATTAGAAATAATGAATATAAGTTAGAATTTGATATATACAGAAAAGATACCAATACTCTAAGATATATCCCTAAGGACTCTCGCCATTGTGCTCAACACAAAATGGCGAGTTTTAATTTTCTAATACATCGTCTATTATGCTTCCCCCTTGATAAGGAGAGGTTTGAAAAATAAAAGACATTGATTAAGGATATAGCTGAGAGTAATGGATATTCTGTAAGTTTAATTGATAAAATTATTGGGAAACGAAAATTTAAATCGTCGCTTCGAAATTCCTCGGTCTTTCAAAATGAAAAGAAAATCCGAAATTTGCATCGATTCCATTCGATTCTCGATTCCCTCGTGGTATTGACAGTGGTTCATTCATCGGGAAACAAACTACAAAAACGTTTAGGCAATCCAAAAAACAAAATTAAAACAATCAAAAAGTCGGGGATTTACGAAATTAAATGTAATCAAAAATATGTGAGACAGACTAGACCATCAATTTAAACTGGATTCAAAGAGCATATGGCTCATCTGAAATATGGTAGAACAGATAAGTCTAATATTGCCTACATGCGTTTAAGAACAACCATAAAATAGATATTAGCAATTTAAGAATAATTAGGAATGTAACAAATACTAGATAGTTGCATCCATTATAAAGCTTGGATATCACAAAGTGTAAAAATAGTATGACCAGTGACAGAGGGTCCATCCCAGCCTAGCCCTCGTTATTGGTTAGTGGGCCACGGTTCACAGAACCGTGACAAGAGTTTATGTATAAATAGGATACATTCTTAGTAAAGGTTAATTTTAATCATATCCAAATGATGCCAACTTGGTTGGCGAAACGCGCGTCGAGTGCATTATATGGTCTTTTGGTGTTTCGTGGAAAACTACGTCAGTGTTAATAGAATTTAAAATAATCCTGGACTTAATCCTTCTAAGACAGTTTATTAGTGACTAAGTTACTAGACAAAAGTGGTGTGCCTTGATCTGTGCTTAAAAAATTTGTTGTAGACTCCAGTGTACCTCTAGTTGGTCAAGTTACTTTGTTGCTAATTGACCGAGTATAGGTCTTGTTATGATGCCGTGAGAAAGTTTTCCAAGAATTTCCTCGTAATTTTTAGATCTTGTGTTACCAACAAATTCACTAGCTACTAGCTTAAATTCACTCCATCCGACTTTATACTTTCTTTGGAATACTTCATCAAACTTATGATCTCTAAATAGACTTCATATTTGAGGACTGACAATATACCTTCTTTTATATTTGCTTCACTTATTAAATATTGGAAAGCTGGCCATTGCTTTTCCTCAATTTGATATGAACTTGAGACAGAATAATCTTCTCGACATCAACCAATGACTCATTTTGGATGTTTGTAATTTCACGATAATTTAGTGAGTTGAGTACATTGCAGGCACGTGAGTAATTTTGACTCACACTCTCGCATGCTCACCACGTTCAAGATTTTGCTCACGCACACTCGTACTAAATATGCATGTTGAAGTAGACTCACGCATGCTTGCGACAATCCAATTTTGTTATCACACACCCAGGCATAAATACAAAATTTTCAGTCACGCACGAACCGTTACGATGAATTCTCTTAAGTAAAAGTCTGCACAAGAAATTTGGTTGTGTGCAATCGCAATCTCATAACACAATAAGATTTAACAAGAACATACAAGTTATAACTGAAAAAATCACGTCAAGCACACCGACTCACGGAAATTTCTAACACACACACACACTCACGAAAATGTTCGTGCTTTACGGCTTTCATAGTACAGGCTCGTCGTGTCATGTCGTGACAGGAGGATGAAGTGACAGACGAAAATCACGTCACGCGCCACTTCTCCTTGGAAGGCCGTTCCTTTTCCTATATAATGCATAGAACGTGATCTACTGTCCCAATCTCAGAGAAAGCTACAAAACTACTTTCTACTACCCAGCTGCATCTCTAGTAATAACCATAACTCTCAAATCACCCGATACTCATCGTATTCATGATATTTAATACACCTAACAGCTTCATATTGTCACACGACTCATTCATATGAACTACGTGTCCTATAAGAATTGATGGCTTCAAATCGCCAGTTACGGAGGTAGAAGAGATTTTAAACCAAATTTAGAAGAGTCTATGGAGGAGTCTCCAAATCTTATACTCAATGTTGGGCGATTTTAGTTAAACAAGTTATGTCATTATCAACCACAAAGCTTCCGTTACATTTTAAAAAAACTAAATAAGGTCTTTTATCAATGTCGGTATACAGACACATTTACATTTTCTTCTAGAAGGTTTCATTCTTGTAATCCCAGAAAACATAAGAAAGCCGGCAAAGTTGTGGGCCATTGCAGCCGCAACTGTGCAAACTGTCGTCTACGAGGATGGCCCAGAATCTTACCGATGTTAACAAATTTATAATTAATATGAAGTGATGGACCATTTGGTGGCCAAACATCTCGTTACCTATAATGGTTTGCAGATGTTGGCCTTCAAAAAATCGAATTTTTAGAGTTTTAATAAATATACAGCAAAACAAATGAGTGATGGCGAACGGCGGGTATGCGTCGTTGATCAAATTTCAAATGTTACCCCACTCCTCGGCTAGAGCAGAATAACAAATGTGTTA